>CM053271.1:35075695-35616447 GCA_028583415.1 Protea cynaroides
CATTACATACGATGCATGCACATGTCCGGTTTGGTGCGCCAGTTCTATTGTAATCTCCGGGTGATGGGGAATTACAATGACGTTGAGCATGGTCGGGGAGTTGCGCATCACCGGCTACGTCAAGGGGGTAGATATCTCCTTCGACTATCGGCAGTTGGCCGACTTGTTGGGCATTCCTTATGATGGCCCCATGGTGTCTTGTGCGCTCGGGAGAGCCACGGTTTGTTGAGATGGAGATGAGGGCCGAGATCGATAATCGGTTAGCCGTCCCGATCGTTGGCGAGATGAGAGCTTGTTATCTGCGTCCGCTCCACGCGGGTCTTACGTAAGATTATCCAGCATAATCTGATTCCGCAGAGTGGGTACTATGAGAGGGTTTCTCGGCTGACCCGGTTCCTGATTTACGGATATCGTTCTTCAGCCCGTCCCGTCTTCCATACATCATCATACGGACTATGATTAGTGCTACATTGTCCGGTCATAGGGGTAATCTACCCTATGGATGCATGATTACAAAGCGCATACGACCCGTCGGGGGTTGACTCGTTAGATGAGAAGATCCAGGAGAAGACCTTCTCGTCGCCTCTAGATTGGGAGGCAATCCGCAAGATGGGTATGCGGGATGCCCGGGTTAGTGATGAGGAGAGGAATGCGATGGTGCGCCCTCACACTCGTGATCGAGATGGGCGATCTTGCCGAGGGCGCGGCTTTGCAGCTGCTAGAGCTCATGTGGATCCCGTCGAAGATGATGACCGCATGTATATGGATATTGACGCGATACCACCGCCTTCACCTACTCATGCGGCTGGTGTTGGTACTTCTTCTGCGGCGGATCCTGTACCTGAGGCTGGTCCTTCGCATGCGGATGGTCCTTCACTCCCACCTTCTGACATGATGGAGATGCTGTAGGAGATCAGGGAGGCTCAGCGCAGATCTGATCTGAGGATGGAGGAGTTGCTAGACGCCCAGCGTATGAGGGTGGATGAGCTGTTATCGGTCCAACGGGTAACTGATAGGAGAGTAGCCGATCTTGCAGCCTAGTCTCCGGACGACCCAGACCCCAGTGGCTTGGTTGACTAGGGTCTATGCCGAGGACTATGACCGAGATCGTGAGGCCCCGCCTCCTCCTTTGCCTCCAGACTTCTTGATCGTACTTTATTTTCTTGTACTCTGAGTAAATCGTCCGGGTTGTGGACTGTACTCTGCTTTAGTTATGTATATACGTTTTGTTTCTCTCACTCATTGTATGTAACTTGTTTTCCCTTTAATAGATGCATATTCTCTTTTTAAATTTGGTCTCAATCATCACTTGTGCTTACAATGTGTTTGTATTAAAGCTTTTAGTTTATCCTATCTCAGTTCACTATTGTCTTGAATGTATGCTAGTTCAGCGGACAAGGCCTGAGATGCTCTGATACCAAGTTGTCACACCCCAATTTTGCACTATTCAGAATGATGTGATGAACCGCTAATACAACGGTTCAACTAGGATCTCAAATAAGCTATCCCCGTGTTATCTAAACTTACACACATCCGTAATCATAATCAGAGTAAATACACAATAGCGGAAGTCTTATAATAACATGAACTGAGAAACTAAGATGATATCATTTAATTTAATAGCAAATTATTCTGTTTTCAACTGAGACATAAATATTTAAATACCAAATACATGTCTTAATAAATCCAAATAAGAAACCTATAAAAATATCTAATCAAATACACACGAGTTGCACTCGTAAGAGGAGTCATATGTATCCACTTCAGCTTCAGCTTCCATCGCTGCCACGTTCCCGTACGCAGACGCATTCACATATTCTTCAACGGTATAACCTGCATCATCAACTAAAAATATTCAACGTCGAGGGGTGAGCACACATTACGGCTTAGTGAGTAGCCAAAACAATGCAACAATACATATGCATGCAAAATCAATTTATATCTTTGGTCTGGTATATAAGTTTGCAGTATGCAATAGAAAGGTTTAGGTAGCCAAAGGTCACGTTTATTGACCCCGCCTCTATACACGAGTTTGTGACGTTACCCGAAGATCACGTTTATCGTCAACTCACATGCACCCAATCATGAACATTATATAACAAAGGTTACGTTTATTGCTATATAGTGCCATACCAACACGTAAGCCCCTGTTAGCGAGGGCTGCAAACTGGGCTCGCAACTAACCAATCCTAATGCCAAAAAGTATATCTAAGGCCTCACCCCAGCATCCCTCAGAATGTCCATAGAGATAGAGTTAAGGCCCCCCGGTAGAGTCAGAGACTACAAGGACCGAGACCACCTCCCCTGATACTCTACGACATAATAGTTCTGCTAAAGTAATGGTGATACGACGATGCTAATGCACAAGACTTGAGTTAGAGATAGAGCTAAAGTGCTGAGACCCGCCAAAGGTTAACGTTTATTGACGTTCTCATCACACCTCCCCTGATACTCGCTCGCATCAAGTACACCAACCACACACATACAAGCACATGCCTATTCCTATCATCATCATCATCATCATGTTATAAACAATAGAATAAATATGCATGAACAAGTAATATAAATATTGGATGGCATGCTGTATGCACATTACAAACATATTCGCATAGAATCAAGCATAGCATAGGACTCAAGAAAATAGAAAACAGTTTGTTATTAACCAATTTAGTTTGGGGTTCTGATTCCTCACCTTAGCTTGCTAATAGATACTTTTCCAAGCTTTAGAATCACCTTTACAGTGTTATTGTATTGTTAGAAGCCCTAACAAAGTCGATAGAATTTAATTAGAATTTATTCGAAATTTAAAAACTACTCTGTTAACTGAGGGTCGGAGGTAGGTTCGGAGTCAGGATCGACCCTGGGTGCGACCCTCCCTTAACTCTGAACTTCCCGAACACTGAGGGTCGATGGTCAGGAACACCTAGGGTCGGATGGTCATCGACCCTCGGTGCGACCCTCGGTGCACTTTGGTCCAATTCCCTATTTCAATCCATTCTTCGTGTTTAGAATCCTATGGCTTGCTCCTACATTCCATTCTACATTCATCCCATGGTCTGAAACCATGTATAACCCACCTAGATAGCTTTCATGCATCATTCTATGGTTTTCCATGGAAACCTAACCATAGCTTGATGGTTTGGATTTCTCCGAAATCACACTCTCAACATTAACTAGCCTAAGGTCTGTAGAAACTCATGGAATTAGTACCCATACCTGAGAAGAATAATCTTTCTCTGCAACTCTTCTCTTTTGGCTTAATTTCTCTTCCTTCCCTTTCTTCTTCCTCTTTCCTTCTCCTCTCTTTCTCTCAATTTGATTAGGGTTGTGAAAGGAGTGAAAGTGGCTTAGGGACGTCCTTTAAATAGATTAGGAGCATCCTAAATAAGTCCCTCTGAGATTAGGAAAGAATCCTAATAGAAAAATATAGAAATTTCTTAATTTCCATATTCGTCAAAATCCGAGGGTCGATGGGAGGGTCGATGATCCCGTCGACCCTAGGGTCTTAAGCTGTCCGACTCTCCCTTCAAAACTGAGGGTCTGACTTTCTATTTTGGGAGGTCCGACCCTGCTTAGCTGGGTATGCGACCCTTCCCCTATTTTAAGTGTTTTTGGGTCGATTTGATACCTGGGATTTTGATCTCCTTCACGCCCTTGGTCCATTTGACTCGACCATGATAGGTAAACCTGGTTCAAGGTGGTAAGACCGGGTTAGATTGGCACGGGTCTTACACTCCTGCTGTGGTTCAAGCACCGACTACTATAGCTTCAGAGGAATTTTAGAGAACACTGAATGATATAGTCAAAATTCTGAAACTAGTGGTGAAGGTGCTGAGATTAGTAGATACAACATTTCAGCCCACCATGCTACATTTATATGCTGCCATGGATGTGTTGAAGGACTGTATAAAAACTGTGCTTCCAGATAGAAACAAACATGTTGTGAAGATTATCAAAGATCGATGGGAGAGTCAGCTGATGCACCCATTGCATAAGGTTGGTGAGTATATTTAATAATGTCTTTAATTTAGTTTCACTTAATAGTCAGTACTCTATTTTAATCTGACGACTCATATTTTGCAGCATATTATTTGAACCCCAAGTATCAATATTCACATGTGCTTGGGTTCAATTCTGACCTTATCGGTGCAGTAAAAGATGTTGTGGCAAAATTTATGCCAGATTATACTGTACAAGCACTGGTCAATTTGGAGGTGAGTTGTATGGTTTAAGTGCTGAATTATTTGACTATCCATATATTACAATGGCTAATGATTATAAATTTTAAAATGGGTTCAGATGAAAATGTTCAGAGATGGTCTTGGGAGTTTTGAAACTCCCGCTGCAGTGGCTAGACGAGATAAGACCGATCCTGGTATGGATTATGAAAATTGAAATTTTCAAGTAACATATCTTATTTAATATGTGTATTAATGTGTTCTTCATCTTGTGCAGCTGAGTGGTGGTTGTTGTATGGCGAGCATGTCGCTGAGTTGAGGAGAATAGCAATCAAAGTTCTATCTCAGACATGTTCCGCATCTGGGTGTAAGCGAAATTGGAGTACTTTCTCCCTTATCCATTCAAAGAGGCAGAATAAATTGGACTCTCAACGGCTAAATGACTTGGTCTACGCCCATTACAACATGAGACTAAGGGTACAATGCTTGAAATTTGAACAAAGAAATGAACAAGAGCTGATCGAGCTAGCCGACATCTTCCAACTATCTTCAGATGAAGAGGATCCCTATGTGAAATGGGTGAGAGACAGAGCAATTTTAGTGGTGGATGAGCCTAGTGGGATGCCCGACCCACTATGTCTGCTCCGATGGGTTCTAATCTCGAGCGGTTTATGTCCTCGGATGAGGGTCGTGTACACGCACAGTCGCCTAGACCGTTTGACCCCCCAGCTGGTACTGGTAGTGACTCAGAAGGCGATGATGATACAATGGATCAAAGTGGCTGGTCAACTTCTGATAGTAGTGGTGATGATGGTAGTGGTGGTGGTGATGGGGGTGGTGGTGGTGATGAGGGTGGTGGTGGTGGTGATCCTAGACTGACTGTATCCATTATTAGATGGACCGGTGAGAGTCAGTATACACACTACACAGGATCCAGATCATGGTGGACGTGCATCTTCATCACGGCCTACGACTGGGTATAGACGTAGGTCTCGTCAACAGGAATGCCCTTTGCAACCAGTGGAAGAAGAAGAAGATTGTTTCTTTGACATCGTTCCTAATCCTGATATTTCGTCTGATATTGAAATTGATAGCATGTCCACAAGTTTTGGAGGACTGAGCATTGAGGGTAGTAGTAGACAGGAGCAGGGGCAGTGGAGTGCTCATGGATTTGGCACTACTTTAGTGTACGATTCTTATTCCGGTGATGATGACCGCATGATGGGAAGTGCATATGATTATTCCGCTGATACTAGTAATGCTACATCACAGACTGACTCAAACTTTGTGGACAGTTTCTTTTCAGTCCCAAATTTGCAAAGAACCACACACCCACACCAGCCAATATATGCTCACTTTACTCCACATTATAGTGAATTGTATCCAAGGTTGGCTATCTTTAAAAACTTTTCGGATCATGTGTATGAAAAATATGTGAAAGACTACCAGACCTTCTATAGCCGAAGGATGTCGTGGCAAGACTTTGTTTATCAGACCAAGATATATTTTCTTCAGCAAAGTCAATCTGATCAGATGGAACCTGCACGCCACTCTACATATAATTAGACATTGGGATGGGCTGATGGGAATGTATTATTTCATTTTGAGTATTTAAGTCTTTCATATAATAAGTACTTGTAAATTATGACATTTTGTGGGATTTATGATTTATGAATGTATGATTTTTCGATAATGTGATTACTTTTTATGCTTCAAATGTGTTTATATATATTAAATAAGTATTTTCCTGTAATATATAGCCTTAAAATGGCTCTAAAGTGGACTTAGAACATCAAAAAATGACTTAAACTACAAAAAAAACCTGTCGAAACTCCCATTTTTATCCTTTGGAAGTTTCGACAGGTTCTCGCCGAGATCTCGATCGAGATCTCGGTAATCTCGATTTTCTCAAGGGTCGAGACACCCTCAAGATCCAAGATTTCGAACCATGCATGATTCTCTCTTGTGATAATAAATCCGCCATCTGCATTGCAAATGATCCAGTTCAACATGATCGGACTAAGCATGTTGAAATAGATCGTCATTTTATTAATGAGAAGCTCGAGAGTGGTCAGATTCGGATTCTGCATGTCAGATCAGAAGATCAGCTGGCCGATATTTTCACAAAAGACTTACATGTAAGGTCATTTCACATAATATTGTCCAAGTTAAGAATGCATGACATCTATGCACCAATTTGAGGGGGAGTGTTGGAGTCGATGACGTTAGTGCTATAGAGCGCTAACTTAGTTTCGTTGGGGTATTTTAGTCTCTAGGCGTTTATGTTTTATCTTATTTCTATATTAGTAATATGGGGGTTATTATTGTAATTGTCCTTCTCTTATTTCATTAAATAAAGGTTTGTGAGAAGAGGATCGATTAACCTCTTCAATTCTTCTTCATTCTCAGTCCAACAATTTTCTTATAAAATTTTTACTCTCAAATAATTATATGTTAAAAAAATTCAATATTTGTTTATAAGAGTTAAAAGAAAGACGAAGTTTATTTTTCCTCCCTCTTAGAGTTCACTCTATTTCACCTCTTGAAAACAAAAATTGGAAAAAAATTTTAACGTGCAAAATGTATCATGTAAAATTTTAAAATTTTACATTAAAACAAATGAAACCTAAAGGAAAATTTTTTTTCCCACGTTGCCCACACATTGTCTCACATGAGATTTTTTTTTTACTCTTTTCCCTTCTTTCTCTTATTTATTTATTTGCTAACGGATATTTAAACCTTCGGCTTAATTAGTCCTGCGGGCCCATACTGACTCCACAACCGTATAGACTGGGTTATTCCGGGGTTGAGTGAGAACCCGTTGCACCCAAATCAGTAATGAAAGAGCACTTAACAACTTGTATGAATAGCCCCAAGACAATAAAAGAAGTCAAACTCAAAACCTTCCACTTTCAATGGTGTAGGCTCCTTACCAACTGAGCTATCCCCTTGGGGTTTCCCTCCTCTCTTAATCGTTTGGATATTATGTGAATTATAATTTAAATTAATCTCTTTTTATAGGTTTTCCGGTCTATCCGGGCCTACCTTTCTTGCGTGGGTCTTGCCGAAACAGACCTAATAGAAAATGCAGAACCGGGAGGAGGAAGGAAAACTAAGAAGCACTAGTAATGATATCTAGCCAAGATTAAAGGAATTAGTATTGGACACGACAATGCCGAAACCGATCCAATACTGATATGATCGATTGATTTAGCAGTCCGACTGTAAAAGTAAGGATTTGGTATCAATTTTATTAATAAAATAATAAAAATATTTTTATATTGTTGATAATCATGGATGATCACCATGTGACTATCCCATCCATTGGATGATTAAAAAGTGGCATAAAAAATTAATAACAAAAGAGTGCTAGGAATTGGTATCGGCCATGACTGATACTGATACGAATCCGCCGATCCGAAACCAATGAGGAAGCTTGAGAAATGTAACCTCACTTTTCTTGTTTTCCTTTGAACTGGGGAGAGGGAGGAAAATATGAGCCCTTGTTATAGAGTCCTAAAAGAAAAATGAGAGTTTGAAAAATTAGCTTCTGTGTCTCAACTCTCAATCCTGCTCTTACTCGTTTTCTTGCAACTTTGATCCAGACAAACTAAGATACACGATTAAAATTCTATATAAGTTTCTCAATCCCTCCTTCCTTCCTCCCTCATTTCTTCTTCTCCTTCAATCCCAACCCAAGTTTTAATGGCTTCAACCCACGTATGTCCCCCACCTTTGGTTGCTACTTGTAATGGAATATTTCAAGGAAGTAATCCATTTGACTATTCACTTCCTCTTGTCATTCTGCAAATATGTCTCGTCGTCATCATCACACGCACTCTTGCTTTCCTCAAGCCTCTCAGGTAACCACGAGTGATTGCAGAGATAATTGTAAATTTTCCACAAAAATTTTGCTTCTCCTGATCATGGGTTTTCTGTGGTTATGTCATCTAATGAACTTTTTTCTGGTTGCAGGGTGGAATATTGCTTGGGCCATCAGCTTTGGGTCGTAGCAAGATATATTTGGATTCAATTTTGCCACCCAGAAGCCTCGTTGTATTGGACATTGGCTAATCTTGGCCTCCTCTTCTTTCTCTTCCTTGTAGATTTAGAATTAGATCCTACATTTCTCCGTAGGACAGGAAAGAAAATTGTTGCCATAGCCATTACTGGAATCAGTGTCCCTTTTGCATTAGGAATTGGTTC
Organism: Protea cynaroides; assembly: GCA_028583415.1. Classification (NCBI taxonomy): domain Eukaryota; kingdom Viridiplantae; phylum Streptophyta; class Magnoliopsida; order Proteales; family Proteaceae; genus Protea; species Protea cynaroides. Next base: position 35,084,080 of record CM053271.1, read on the forward strand.
ATCCTTTGTCCTTACGCAAACCATCTCTAAAGGGGTTCATGAACCTCCATTTATTGTCTTCATGGGTGTAGCCATGTCCATTACTTCTTTTCCTGTATTGGCCCGTATCTTTGCTGAGCTTAAGCTCCTCACCACTGGTGTGGGTCGGTTGGCCATGTTAATTGCCAGTTAATGATATGGCCGCATGGATCTTACTAGCCCTTGTCGTTGCCTTGTCAACCACAGGTCCACATGCCACGCTGCTATGGTCTCACTGTGGGTCTTTCTTGTTGTTTGTTGTCTTCTTATCTGTGCCACTATTGTGCTTCCCCCATTCTTTAAATGGATGGCCAAGCATTGTGAGGAGGGAGAACCTGTGGATGAGTTATACATATGTGCCACTTTAGTGGTGGTATTGGTAATTGGGTTTATAACAGATTCTATTGGAATCCATGCTCTCTTTGGGGCTTTTGTTGTTGGACTTTTGGTTCCTAAAGATGGACCCTTTTCTGGTGATCTTGTGGAGAAATTGGAAGATCAGGTGTCTGGCCTTTTACTTCCTCTGTAGTTTGTCTCAAGTGGGTTGAAAACCAATGTAGGTACAATTCAAGGGGCTCAATCTTGGGGTCTCCTAGCCCTGGTCATATTTACTGCTTGTGCTGGGAAGATCTTGGATGCTATTGTCGTCTCCCTTCTCTATAGAGTACCTTTCCATGAGGCTCTTGCATTAGGTTTCTTAATGAACAACAAAGGTTTGGTGGAACTCATCGTCATCAATATTGGCAGGGATAGAAAGGTACAAGTTTGATTCTCTTATTATCTCATGCTTATTGTTAATTGTATAATAATTATAGAAAACATTTTATCTACCACCCAAAAAACTATGTCGAAAACCATCTACCACCCATAGGTTGCCAGAATCATCATCTACCACCTAAATATATCTAGGGGCATACCAAGTGCATGAGGCTCCTGCCACTACAGGGTTTGGAGAGGGGATTATGTACGTAGTCTTACCTTGGGTTTGCTGAGAGGCTGTTTCTAGATTCGAAGTTCAAACCCATGACCACCAGGTCATAATTTAGCAAACTTACCATTGAGCTCTGCCCTTTAATTCATACATATCATCGTCTCTGGTCTTCATGTGTCTGCAGTATATACTGTCACATGTGTAGGGAGTGTTAGGATTTTAGTTCCATGCCGACCACCAAATAATTTTCAGCCCCCTTTTGAAAAGTCCTCCACCTAGATGTTTAAACTTTTGAGATGGAAACTTTACACAGGATTCTGATGAATATTTGTGGTTGTTTTCTATTATTGCAGGTGTTGAATGAGCAAACCTTTTGCCATAATGGTTTTGATGGTTCTCTTCACAACCTTTATCACCACACCTCTTCTCACTGCATTGTATAAGCCTGCAAGAAGGTCCAACACGGAATACAAGTATAGAACAATAGATAGGAAGGACCCAAGTACTCAGCTTTGGATTTTGGCTTGTTACCATAGTACCAAGAGTATACCCACTTTGGTAAAGCTTATTGAGGTCTCCCACGGGACTGACTAGCTTCAAGGGCTATGTGTCTATTGTATGCACCTCATGGGCTCTCTGAGAGACCATCAGCAATTCTAATGGCAAACAAGACAAGGAAGAACAGGCTGCCCTTCTGGAGCAAGGGAAGACGGATGGGTTCAGACCCTGTTGTAGCTGCCTTCAAGGCATTTCAACGAATAAGTGGAGTCTCTATGAATGTAAGACCAATATCGAAGTAACTGGTCTTACCACATTGTACCAGGTCTACCTATCATGGTCGAGCCAAGTGGACCAAGTGCGTGAAGAAACCACATGACCAGGTGTGAAGTTTAACTCAAAAACAGTCAAATATGAGGGTAGGGTCGCATGCCTAAACAGGTATGACCGACCCCACCTCAAATAGAGTCAAACCCATGACTTTTTGGTCGTGGGGTCGCATGACTAAAAATCATAGGGTCGACGGATTCTGCGACCCTATATGCGACCCTACGAGAACAGTCAGAAACCGAAAATTAGGAAACCTTCCTAATCCGAGGGGGTTCTTTCCTAAACTCATCGGGGCTTATTATGGAGTGTTTCCCTCTATAAATAGGACGTCCCTTAGCCTCTTTCATTCCTTTAGAACCCTAATTGAAAGTGAGAGAAAGAGAAAGAGAAGGAAGAGAAGAAGAGAAGGAAACTTGAAGAAAAAGACTAAGGAAGAGGAGGAAGTTCAGAGAAACTTCTGAATTAAGGTATGAACCTAATTCCCTACCTGAATAAGAGAGCCTAGAATAGTTTATGAAGAACATAGGATTAGGAGAAACCCAAATCATCAATCCATGGATAGATTCCAAGAGATTCCATGAAGGAAATCATTATGGACAATGAATGGTGAATAAATTATAGTTTTGAGCCACAGAACAATCATAGAATGGACCATGATAGTAAGCCAAAGGATCCAAACGTGAAGGAATGGACTGTAGAGTGAAAGGTCGACTCAGAAAATGTGTGGTCGCACGTAGGGTCGAATGATATCCGACCCTACAAGACCACATGATCGACCACATGCCCTTGGGAAGTCCCAGGGAGGGTGTGGTCGCACGTAGGGTCGAATGGTATCCGACCCCACATGCAACCCTACACCCTAGGGTCGCAGAAACTGCTACCCTAGGTGCTACCCTACCTGCAACCCCACCCCTGTGGTCACAGAAAATGCTACCCTAGGTGCTACCTTACCTGCGACCCCTCAACTACTGTTATTCTAAACATATGGCGATTAACTTTAATTAAAATTTGACTTGTTAGGTCTTTCCGGTGGTTTAAAAGTGAATTATAAAGCTTGAATGAGGATCTCCTAGAAATCAAGGGTGAGGGAACAAGACCTAAACTAATTGGCTAATATTAAACTGTTTTCATTTATTGAGTCCAATACCATGAATGATTCTATGTTTGTATGATTGTAATGTGCATATCACATGTCATCCACTATTCCTGTTATTACTGTTCATGCATATTTAATTTTCGTTTATTTATAATATGATGTTGATGATGATGTTAGGAATAGACATGTAAATGTATGTGTGTGGTTAGTGTACTTGATGCGAGTGGAGCATCAGGGGGAGGACGTGACACTGTGGTTCATCCTGGTCACCAGACTCTAGCTCTATCTCTACTCAATTCATCATCGTATCGCCATTACCTTAGCAGAACTATTATGTCATAGGGCATCATGGGAGGTGGTCTCGGACCGTGTAGTCTCTGACTCTGCCGGGGGGCATTAGCTCTATCTCTATGGACATATTGAGGGATGCTGGGGTGAGGCCTTGGATACACTGTTTGACATTAGGATTGGTTAGTTGCGAGCCCAGTTTGCAAGTCCTCGCTAATAGGGGCTTACGTATTGGTATGGGTAGGGCATCAGGGGAAGTGTGATGCGGTGCGGTCCTAAGCACTTTAGCTCTATCCCTATTCCATGGTGGGTGCATGTGGGGGCGGCAATGGTGTTTGATCCATTGTGCGGTTCCACACATTCGTGTATAGAGGTGAAATGGCCACCTATCCTTTCTATTGCACATTGCAAACTTATGAACTAGACCAAAGATATGAATTGAATGCATGCATATGTTTGTTGCATTATTTTGTTTGCTCACTGAGCCATGATGTGTGCTCACCCTTTCGACGTCGAATACTTTTAGTTGATGATATAGGTACCACTGTAGAAGATTACTTGAATGCTCCGATGTATGGACATGCGGCGACAATAGATGCTGAAGTTATGATGGAGTCGCATGATTCGTCATGCGAGTGCAACTCTTGCGTTTTCGATTAGATTTTGTTTTAAGTTATACAGACGATGTAATTGATTTAATTATTTTAATTTATGTCGTATTCTTTTTGGAGATAATTAGATAATTTATTTACTTTATCACAGCTAGACTCTCAGTTCATTTAATATATAAGACTTCCGCTATTGTTTATTTACTCTGATTTTGGTTGTGGATGTGTATGGTTTAAGCAAATGGACACAACCTATTCGAGATCCTAGTTGAACCATTGGTTTATTGATGGTTCATCACACCATTCTGAATAGTGCAAAATTAGGGTGTGACAACTTGGTATCAGAGCTCTCAGGCCCTGTCTATTAAACCGATATACTTCCATAAATGTTCGTGAACTGAGTTAGGATAAAAATTTAAAAGTTGTAATAAGAACACACTATAAGCACCTGTGTTATATGAGACAAAATTAAGAAAGAGAATAATGCATATATAAAAGGAGAAACAAGCCTCATATACATCAAATAAAAAGCAACATTTATACATATCCAAATCAGAGTACAGTCCACAATCCAGACAGTTACTCTGTAGTATATAGAAAAACAAAGAGAAAAAAAATATACATCATGGAGCTGGAGGTGCCTCGCGATCTCTGTCGTAGTCCTCAACATACACTCTAGTCAACCAGGCCACCTGAGCCTGGGTTGTCTGGAGACTAGCTGTCAACTCGGCTCCCAGTCAAGGTCCGATGAAAAGGTATTCTCATGAATCCTCTCATCCAATAAATCAACGTGTAGGCGGGTGAGCAGTGTAGTGATCAGACGTCTGTAGGGCAGGTTGCCTAGCTGACCTGATAGCGTAGCATGGATCATAGTCCTGATGATGATATATGGTAGGCAGACAGACTGCCTAGTGCAAATGCAGTACAAAACATACTGGGTCAACTGAGAAATCCTATCATAGTGGCCACTCTGGGGGATCAGGTTGTGTTGGATGATCTTGCAGTACACCTGAGGCTCTGGCCATAAGTTGATCGCTTTCATCTCCCAGCGATCACCTCTAAGGAGCTGACTATCAATCTCAGCACGCTTCACCAAGGATAGGAACTGGGGTTCCTTAGGAGCACAGTACACCAAAGGGCCATCATTTGATATGCCCAAAAGATCAGCCAACTCCTAGCAATTAAATGAAACCTCCACCCCTTTTACGTAGCTAGTGATCCTGAGCTCCCTACCCCTCTCTGTGTCATTGCGATCCCCAACTACCTGGAGGTTGCATAGAATTACTTCACCAAATCAGGACAAGTACAAGCCTCATAGGTGATCACAGGAAGCCAGCCCATGTCACCAAAAGCACCCTCCACGTTAAACAAAGCTAGACTAGCCAAGTTTACACAACGACCCCCTTCTACTTTTTTACGCTCATAACGAGCATACCGAGCTTCTGCCTCGTTGGAGCGGAAACGAACAGGGTCATGAGCCCTAGGAACCTTAGTATGAGCCATACTATCTGCAGAGACCCAGAAAAATAAACAAGATATTAGATATGGTGAAAAACTTAAAATTTCGGCATTACAACGGCATGATTTGGCCAAAAGCCTCACTTTTCACCCAAACAACTGGGCAGGAGGACTTACATAGGTTCCAAACCATCCTGCAAATCTCATGCAGTTGGACATTTAATCTAGAAAGATCGAATTTGAAAAAATTTCAATAAATTAGAAAAATTTCAAAAATTAGGTCAAAAATGGAAATTTTCAAGTTTCTCGATAACCAACCGATGAAACTCAAATATTTTTGAGGGCTTTCGTCCATTGGGTGACCAATAGCAAAAGCCCCCAATAAAAATTAAATTTTTACGGTTAGAAAAATTTTAATTTGAAGAAAATGATGTAAATGGATAAAAACCTAGTTTAGAAAGCTTAAAAATGGGAAACAGTAGAGAGCATACCTGAAGAGAAGGAGCGGGAGTCGTGAACGGAAGAAACAATCACCAAACCCTAGGGGTCGATACTGTAGCAACTCAGGGGAAGCGAGTTGAGTTGGAAGAAAAGAGAAAGAATAGGAAATGAATCCAAAATTAGGTTTAAAAACCTGATTTTGGATCGTAGGGTCGCAAAATTAGACTAATATGCGACCCTACGAACCAACCCTACCATCGACCCTAGGCTCTCGGTGATCTGACAGAAACCATGGGTCGGACCTAGGGTCGGACATATACTGACCCTAAGATCAACCCTAGGCTCTCGGTGAGTTGACAGGGTTTCTGGGGTCGCATACCCTAGGGTCGCATAAGGAGCGACCCTACCATCGACCCTACGATGAAAAATTCTGTATTTTCACTAAATGACTTGAAAAATTGGAAATTTATATTGATTAGTTGGAGTTTGACTTGGGAACAACTTATATTGATTGCCTCACATGTTCTATGATTGTTTTCAGACACTACCACCACCAGAACAGGAAATGACTGGGCGAAGAGTGACCAGACGAGGTCGTAACCCAATTCCAGCACCACCACCTGTGGAGGAAGACAACCATGTAAATCCTGAAGCACAAGAGAATCTGAATATGGCACCACTAGTAGCTAATGGCTAGGAAAATCCTACAAACTTGCTAGCCCCACCTACGGATTTGGCTACAACCATAATGAACTTGGCACAATAGCTACAGCAAATACAGCAGGTGCAAGCCAATATGTAAGCTGCTATAGGAATGGTTTTTCCAGCTGCCCATACGACACCTGTCACACCCCAATTCCGTACTATTCAGAATGGTGTGATGAACCGCTAATAAACCAATGGTTCAACCAGGATCTCGAATAGGCTGTGTCCGTTTGCTTAAACCATACACATCCACAACTAAAAATCAGAATAAATACACGATAGCGGAAGTCTTTAATATTAAATGAACTGAGAATCTAACTGTGATAAAGTAAATAAATTATCCAATTATCTTCAAAAAGGACTAGGACATAAATTAAAATAATTAAATCAATTACATTGTCTGTATAACTTAAACAAAATCTAATAAAAAACACAGGAGTTGCACTCGCATGATGAATCATGCGACTCCATCATCACTTCTGCCTCCATTGCCGCCGCATACCCGTATGTTGGAGCATTCATATAATCTTCCACTATCGTACCTGCATCATCAACTAAAAATATTCGAATTCAAAAAGGATGAGCACACATCACGGCTCAGTGAGCAAATAAAATAATGCAATAAACATATGCATGCAATCAATTCATATCTTTGGTCTGGTTAAGTTTGCAATGTGCAATAGAAATGATAGGTGGCCGTCGCACCTCTATACACGAATGTGTGGAACCGCCCAATGGATCAAACACCATTATCGCCCTCACATGCACCCACCATGGAATAGAGATAGAGCTAAAGTGCTTAGAATCGCACCGCATCACACTTCCTCTTATGCTCTACCCATACCAACACGTAAGCCCCTGTTGGCGAGGGCTTGCAAACTGGGCTCGCAACTAACCAATCCTAATGTCAAACAGTGTATCCAAGGCCTCACCCCAGCATCCCTCAATACGTCCATAGAGATAGAGCTAAGGCCCCCCAGCAGAGTCAGAGATTACACGGTCCGAGACCACCTCCCCTGATGCCCTACGACATAATAGTTCTGCTAAGGTAATGGCGATACGATGATGTTAGTGGACAAGACTTGAGTAGAGGTAGAGCTAGAGTCTGGTGACCAGGATGAACCACAATGTCACGTCCTCCCCCTGATGCTCCACTCGCATCAAGCACACTAACCACACACATACATTCACATGCATATTCCTAGCATCATCATCAACATCATATTATAAATAAACAGAAATTAAATATGCATGAACAGTAATAACAGGAATAATGGATGACATGTGATATGCACATTACAATCATACAAACATAGAATCATTCATGGTATTGGACTCAATGAAAAAAAAAAGTTTATTATTAACCAATTAGTTTAGGTCTTGTTCCCTCACCTTTGATTGCTAGGTGATCCTCGTTCAAGCTTTATAATTCACTTTTAAACCACTGGAAAGACCTAATAAGTCGATAGATTTTAATTAGAATTAGTTCCAACATGTTCAAACTAACAGAACCTGTAGGGTCGCAGGTAGGGTAGCACCTAGGGTAGCAATTTCTGCGACCCCAGGGTGTAGGGTCGCAGCTGGGGTGGGATACCATTCGACCCTACGTACGACCACACCCTCCCTGGGACTTCCCGAGGGCATGTGATCGATCATATGATATCGTAGGGTCGGATATCGTTCGACCCTACGTGCGACCACACGTGTTCTGAGTCGACCTTCATTCTAAAGTTCATCCCTTCATGTTTGGATCCTTTGGCTTACTATCATGGTCCATTCTATGATTGTTCTATGGCTCAAAACTACAATTTATACACCATTCATTGTCCATAATGATTTCCTCCATGGAATCTCCTGGAACTTATCCCTGGATGGATGATTTGGGTTTCTCCTAATCTTATGTTCTTCATAACTATTCTAGGCTCTCTTATTCAGGTAGGGAATTAGGTTCATACCTTAATTCAAAGGTTTCTCTGAACTTCCTCATCTTCCTTAGTCTTCTTCTTCAAGTTTCCTTCTCTTCTTCTCTTCCTTCTCTTTCTCTTTCTCTCACTTTCAATTAGGGTTCTAAAGGAGTAAAAGAGGCTAAGGGACGTCCTATTTATAGAGAAAAATCCTCCATAATAAGTCCAAATGAGTTTAGGAAAGATCCCCTTCGAATTAGGAAGGTTTCCTAATTTTCAGTTTCTGTCTGTCATCGTAGGGTCGGACGTAGGGTCGTAGAATCTGTCGACCCTACGCCTTCTTAGTCATGCGACCCCACGACTAAAAAGTCATGGGTTAGACTTCTTTTGAGGTAGGGTCGATCATAGCTGTTTAGGGATACGACCCTACTCTCATATTTGACTGTTTTTGGGTTAGACTTCATACCTGGTCTTGTAGTTTCTTCACGCACTTAGTCCACTTGGCTCGACTATGATAGGTAGACCTGGTACAAGGTGGTAAGACTGGTTAGTTCGATACGGGTCTTACAACACCTATGCCAGCAAGGCAAGCTAGCACAGTACCAGGGGGAAGCAACACGGTACCCCACGCACCTCAAACACCAGTTATGCAGGCTCTAGTGTAGAATCCTGAGGTTGCTCAAGGTAGTTACCAGTACCAACCACCTATGTATAGGGCCTATGATCCGTATCAACTGGACCACTCCCAACTGATCGAGCATTTTCTGAAGATGAAGCCTAAAGGATATAATGGTAAAACAGCTGATCCTTTGTGGTCAGCACATTGGATCGACGAAATGTAGAGGAATTTTATGATGATGACAGTAAATGAGGAGGAAAAAGTACTGTGTGCAACATTCATGCTAAAAGACGATGCACACTACTGGTGGAAGTCCACATGGATTTATCTGTTAATCAAACACGCCCAATTGACCTGGGCTATCTATAAAGAGACGTTCTTTGAGAAGTACTTCCCCAGAAGTTTCAGAGGTTCTATGGAGAGAGAGTTCCTGAGTTTATATCAGGGGCAAATGACTGTAGATGCATACCAACAGCGTTATGAAGAGCTGTTTTTCTTTGCACCCGCCAGCATGCAAGAGGAAAACACTAAGACCCGAAGGTTCGTCATGGGACTCAGGGGAAGCATTCGTGAGCATGTTCTAGGTTTGGAAAAGAAAGTTTACAACAAAGCAGTACATATTGCTCGAGTAATTGAGTCGAGCCAGAAGGAGAGCTATTTTTCTCAAAATAGGGGTATTAAAAGGCCAAACGGAAATTCATACAATGGAGGGAATACAAGGACATTCAAACCCTTCCGTACTCAAGGCTTCAATGCTGCAGCCAAGACTACTCCAGCAGCGCAATCGCAAAAAAAGCAAAATAACGAAGGAGTAAAATGCTTTAACTGCAACCAAATAGGACACTATTCAAGGGAGTGTCCTAAGCCCATAAAGCAGCTACAACAAGGAAAGGTTTATGCTGTTACATCTGAGGATGCTGCCGCATCGCCTGATGTGGTCACAGGTATGACCCGAACCTTTCATTTTGTGTTACATTGTGTGAGCATGTAAACTAAATTAAAACAAATCACAGGTATCGTACCTATTAATGGCATACCCGCTAGAGTACTCTTTAATTCTGGAGTTACTCATTCTTTTATATCTGTGACATTTGGAAAGAAGTTGAATCTACCCCTAAAATATTTAGACTACAAACTGCTTGTACGATCACATATGGGATTAGAAGTGGAATTAAAAAAAGATTATGGACCATGTCCAGTTCTTATCGGCGAGAATACTTTGGATGCAACCTTGATTCAACTCGAGATGACAGAATTTGACGTTATCTTGGGTATGGATTGGTTAGCTCGGTATTCTGCAAACCTATTGTGTGCAGAAAAGAAGCTGACATTTAAAGACAAGGAAGGAGCAGAGTTTAGTTTTGCGGGAACCAAACTTTCTCGTAAACAAAAACTCATCCTCTCTGCATTAAAGGCTAGAAAATGCCTCGAGAAAGGAGGAGTTGGGTATCTAGTATCAATGGTCGACCTCACCAAGGAAGCACCATGAATGGAGGATATTGATGTTGTGCGTGACTTTCCAGATGTAATTTCTGAGGAACTAACAGGACTACCTCCCGACCGAACGACAGAGTTCGTTATAGATCTGATACCCGAAGCCGCACCAGTATCTAAAGCACCCTATCGAATGGCACCTACTGAACTGAAGGAATTGAAGGTACAGTTACAAGAATTATTGGACCAAGGATTTATTCATCGGTTTTTAAATATGTTTGCCACATTGAAGATTGTACCTGATATAATTGATGAAGTGAAAGCCACTCTTAAATCAGACCCTTATCTAAGAACGGTACAAGAAGACATCGAAAAAGGTAGGACTATTCCTGTGTTCACCTTAGACGATGAAAAGGTATTGAAGTACAAAGGAAGAGTATTTGTTCCTGAAACGAAAAATTTAGACTTTAGACATAGACTAATGAAGGAAGCTCACACCACCGCTTATTCGGTACATCCTTGAAGTACAAAGATGTATCATGATCTGAAGAAATTATATTGGTGAAGAGGAATGAAAGCAGATGTAGCTAAATTCGTGTCTCAATGCCTAAATTGTCAAAGGTAAAGGCTGAATGACAAAGACCTGCAGGATTGTTGCAGCCGCTGTCAGAACCAACATGGAAATGGGACTGCATCACTATGGACTTCGTCACCGGGTTACCATTGACTCCTCGAGTTGTTGACGCTGTCTGGGTGATTGTAAATCGTCTGACTAAGACGGCTCGCTTTATAGCTATACGACCATAGTATACCTTGGAGAGGTTAGCTAAGCTATATGTGGATAACATTATCAGATTACATAGTGTACCTGAAAGCATTGTGTCTGATAGAGACCTACGCTTTACTTTAAAGTTTTGGGAAGGATTACAGAAGGCTATGGGTACAACGTTGAAGTTTAGTACTGCATTCCATCCTCAGACAGACGGACAGTCAGAGCGTACCATTCAGATCTTAGAAGACATGCTTCGAGCTTGTGTTATTGATTTCAAAGGATCATGGGATGAGAAACTACCATTGATCGAGTTCGCCTATAACAACAGCTATCAGGCTACTATACAGATGTCACCCTATGAAGCACTGTATAGTAGGAAGTGTCGAACTCCTTTGTTTTGGAATAAAGTTGGAGAACGGAGCATCGTTGGACCAGAGTTTGTTGAAGAGACTTGTCGAGTAGTCGACATTATCAAAGAAAGAGTTAGAACAGCTCAAAATTGTCAGAAACAGTATGCAGATACTCGACGTCGAGACCTTGAATTTATCGTAGGTGATAAGGTATTCTTGAAAGTATCACCTATGCAAGGTTTAAAACGATTCGGACAGAAAGAGAAGCTGTCACACCCTAATTCTGCACCATTCAGAACGGTGTGATGAACCGCTAATAAACCAACTGTTCAACCAGGATCTCTAATAGGCTGTGTCCGTTGAAAATAAAATCATACACATCCACAACCATAATCAGAATAAATACACAATAGTGGAAGTCTTAATAATAAATGAACTGAGGAATCTAGCTGTGATAATCATAAATAAAGTATCAAATTATGTTATATCAATTGAGACATAAGTAAATAAAATATCAATTACATTTCCTTAATAATTCAACTCAAAATCTAATCGAAAACGCATGCGTTGCACTCGCATGAAGAGTCATGCGTTTCCACTAAGTCTTCAGCTTCCATCGCAGCGATGTGCCCGTACGCAGAAACATTCATATAGTCTTCCACCGTGGTACCTGCATCATCAACTAAAAATATTCGACGTCGAAAGGGTGAGCACACATCACGGCTTAGTGAGCAAACAAAACAATGCAACAAACATATGCATGCATTCAATTCATATCTGTGGTCTGATTTATAAGTTTGCAATGTGCTATAGAAAGGTTCGGTGGCCGCCTCACCTCTATACACGAGTGTGTGAATCTGCCCAATGAGTATCGGTGTAAGAATCGTGTTCTAAAACCGGGTCTAAACCATGGTTTTATATGATGACATGTGTCTCAATCATAGCTGGACCGGAAGGCGAAGCCAGGTGACGTTGTAAGACCCGTGTCAATCTAACCCGGTCTTACCACCTTGAACCAGGTTTATCCATCATGGTTGAGTCAAGTGGACCAAGGGCGTGAAGGAGATCGAGATCCCAGGTATCAAATCGACCCAAAAACACTTAAAAAGAGGGAAGGGTCGCATACCCAGCTAAGCAGGGTCGAACCTCCCAAAATAGAAAGTCAAACCCTCAGTTTTGAAGGGAGGGTTGGACAGCTTAAGACCCTAGGATCGACGGGATCATCGACCCTCGGATCTTGCCGAAAATAGAAATTAAGAAATTTCAAGATTTTTGATTGGATTCCTTCCTAATCTCAAAGGGGCTTATTTTAGGATGTTTATAGCCTATTTAAAGGACGTCCCTAAGCCACTTTCACTCCTTTCACAACCCTAATTGAATTGAGAGAAAGAGAAGAGAAGGAAAAGAGGAAGAAGAAAGGCAAGCAAGAGAACTTAGCAAAAAGGAGAAGAATATCAGAGGAAAAGTAATCTTCTCAGGTATGGATACCAGTTCCATGAGTTTCTACAGATCTCAGGTTAGTTAATGTTGAGAGTGTGATCTCGGAGAAACCCAAACCATCAAGCTATGGTTAGGTTTTCATGGAAAATCATAGGAAAGTGCATGAAAGCTATCTAGGTGGGTTATACATGGTTTTAGACCATGAAATGAATGTTTAATGGAATGTAAAATCAAGCCATAGGACCCCAAACACGAAGAATGGATTAAAAAGTGGAAATTAGACCAGAGTGCACCGAGGGTCGCACCCAGGGTCGATAGGCCATCCGACCCTAGGTGTTTCTGACCATCGACCCTCAGTACTCGGGAAGTCCAGAATGAGGGGAGGGTCGATAGACCCATCGACCCTAGCATCGACCCTCAGTTGACACAATGGTTTTTAAATTCAGAATTTATTCTAATTAAATTTTATCGACTTTGTTAGGTTTTTTAGCAATATAATAACATTATAACGGTGATTTTAAAGCTTGGAAAAGTATCTTATAGCAAGCTAAGGTGAGGAACTAGAACTCCAAACTAAATTGGTTAATAATAAACTATTTTTGTTTTCTTGAGTCCTATGCCATGCTTGATTCTATGCGAATATGTTTGTAATGCGCATACAGCATGCCATCTAATATTTCTATTACTTGTTCATGCATATTTACTTTATCGTTTATAACATGATGAAGATGATGATGATGATAGGAATAGGCATGTGCTTGTATGTGTGTGGTAGATGTGCTTGATGCGAGCGAGTATCAGGGGAGGTGTGATGAGAACGTCAATAAACGTTAACCTTTGGCGGGTCTCAACACTTTAGCTCTATCTCTAACTCAAGTCTTGTGCATTAGCATCGTCGTATTGCCATTACTCAGAACAAAGGCATCAAAAGGCCAGCCGGGAATTCTTACAACGGAGGCAATAACAGGACGTATAAGCCTTTCCGTCCACAGAATTTTAATGCTGTAACCAAGACTAATTCAGCAGCTCAAACTCAGCAAAAGCCAAATTCTGAAGGCCCGAAGTGTTTTAACTACAACCAACCGGGACATATAGCAAGAGAGTGCCCAAAGCCCAAGAAGCAATTCCATCAGGGACGTGTATATGCTGTTACGTCTGAGGATGCGGCCGCATCCCCCGATGTGGTCACTGGTATGACTGAAACCTTTCAAAGTTATGATTACATTGAATGAGCATGTAGACTAAATAAAGAAAAATCACAGGTATTGTACCTATAAATGGCGTACCCGCCAGAGTACTCTTCGATTCCGGAGCTACTCATTCATTTATATCTGTGTCATTTGGAAAGAAGATAAACTTACCCATCAAGACATTAGACTACAAATTACTTGTACGGTCACCGATGGGGTTAGAAGTGGAACTAGAGAAAGGTTATGGACCATGTCCAGTTCTCATTGGGGAACAAATTTTAGATGCAACATTGATACGACTTGAGATGGCAGACTTCGATGTCATCTTAGGAATGGATTGGTTAGCTAGGCATTCTGCAAATCTGTTATGCGCTGAGAAGAAGCTAACATTCAAAGACAAGGAAGGGACAGAGTTCAGTTTCTCGGGAACCAAACTTCCCCGGAGACGCAAGCTCATACTTTCAGCATTAAAGGCTAAGAAGTGCCTTGAGAAGGGAGCAGTCGGGTATCTAGTATCAGTGGTCGACCTAACCAAGGAAGCACCACGAATGGAAGACATTGATGTCGTGCGGGATTACCCTGATGTATTTTTGGAGGAACTACCCGGATTACCACCCGACCGTGCCACAGAGTTTGTAATAGACCTGATACCTGGAGCCACACCAGTATCAAAAGCACCTTATAGAATGGCTCCTACTGAACTGAAGGAATTAAAAGTGCAATTACAAGAACTGCTGGACAAGGGTTATATTCGACCCAGTATATATCCATGGGGGGCACCGGTACTGTTCGTGAAAAAGAAGGATGGTAGCGTTCGATTATGTATCGACTATCGGGAGTTGAACAAACTGACAATCAAGAATCGATATCCACTACCCAGGATCGATGACTTGTTCGATCAGTTACAAGGAGCAAAAGTATTTTTTAAGATCGATCTTCGATCGGGTTACCATCAGCTGAAGATTAAAGAAGGTGATATTCCGAAGACAGCATTCAGGACCAGATATGGGCATTATGAATTTTTGGTTATGTCATTCGGATTAACTAATGCCCCGACAACGTTCATGGAACTTATGAAACGAGTTTTCCACGATATGTTGGATACGTCGGTTATAGTATTTATTGATGATATATTGGTATACTCCAAGGATAAAGAAACCCATGTCAAGAACCTAAACGCAGCCCTACAGCGTTTAAGAAAAGAGAAACTTTATGCCAAATTTTCTTAGTGTGAGTTTTGGCTAAGTGAAGTCGCATTCCTAGGCCATGTAGTATCCGCTGAAGGAATCAAACTGGACCCCAGCAAAATTGAGGCTATTGTGAAGTGGGAAGCACTAAAGAGCGTTTCATAAATTAGAAGTTTTCTAGGTCTAGCTGGTTATTACCGGAGATTCGTAGAAGACTATTCTCGGATTATCGTACCTCTCACCAGTTTGACTAAGAAAGGTGAAAAGTTTGTGTGGACTGACAAATTTGAGAAGAGTTTCCAGACATTGAAGGCCAGATTGATATCCGCCCCGATTTTGACCATTCCCGTTCGGGACGGACATTTACTTTATACACTGATGCATCGGGATTGGGATTAGGATGTGTGCTTATGTAAGGAGAGAAAGTAATTGCTTATGCTTCAAGACAGTTAAAGGTACATGAGAAAAATTACCCCACTCATGATCTGGAGCTAGCGGCAGTAGTACATGCTGTCAAGATATGGAGACATTACCTATACGGAGAGAAATTTCAGATTAAGTCGGACCATAAAAGTCTTACTTATTTATTTAATCAAAAGGAGTTGAATATGAGACAAAGAAGATGGCTGGAACTATTGAAAAACTATGATTGTGATATCCAGTATCATCTGGGAAAAGCGAACGTAGTAGCGGATGCATTAAGCAGAAAAGCAATGATTAAATCTCAAGGAGAAGTTAGCACGACTGCAGCAATGTGTACCAACAGAATGGTATTCAATCACGGAAACGAGCAGTATGTGATAGATACAACGGATGAATCAGCCAACCAAGGGTTTATTCATCGGTTTTCGAATATGTTCGTGGCATTGAAGATTATACCGGATATAGTGGACGAAGTGAAGACAGCTATCAAAGCAGATCCTTATCTGAGAACAGTACAAGAAGATATTGAGAAAGGTAGGACGAGCCCTGAGTTCACCTTGGATGACGAGAAGGTACTGAAATACAAAGGAAGAATATGTGTATCCAAAACAGAAAATATGGACATTAGACACCAACTGATGAAAGAAGCCCACACCACCATCTATTCGATACATCCTGGAAGTACAAAAATGTATCATGACCTAAAGAAACTATATTGGTGGAGGAGAATGAAAGCAGATGTAGCTAAGTTCGTGTCCCAATGCCTAAATTGTCAGAAGGTAAAGGCTGAGCGACAAAGACCCGCAGGACTGTTGCAGCCATTACCGGAACCAGCATGGAAATGGGACTGCATCACTATGGACTTCGTCACAGGGCTACCATTGACTCCTCGAGTAGTTGACGCAGTTTGGGTGATTGTGGACCGTCTGACTAAAATAGCTCGCTTCATACCTATACGACCTCGGTATACCTTTGGAAAGATTAGCGAGCTGTATGTGGATAATATTGTTCGGTTACACGGTGTACCAGAAAGCATTGTGTCTGATAGAGATCCACGATTTACTTCCAAGTTTTGGGAGGGATTGCAAAAGGCTATGGGTACAACATTGAAGTTCAGTACTGCATTCCACCCACAGACAGATGGACAGTCAGAGCGTAAAATTCAGATTCTAGAAGATATGCTACAAGCATGTGTGATTGATTTCAAAGGATCATGGGACGAAAAGTTACCATTGATCGAGTTCGCCTATAACAACAGTTATCAGGCTACTATACAGATGTCACCTTATGAAGCACTGTATGGCAGGAAGTGTCAAACTCCTTTGTTTTGGAATGAAGTTGGAGATCGTAGTATTGTTGGACCGAAATTTGTGGAAGAGACTTGTCGAGTGGTCGACATCATCAAGGAAAGAGTGAGAACAGCTCAGAACCGTCAGAAGCAATATGCAGACACTCGACGAAGAGATCTAGAGTTCGCCGTAGGTGATAAAGTATTTCTGAAGGTATTGCCTATGCGAGGATTAAAGAGGTTCGGACAGAAAGGGAAACTAAGTCCAAGATATGTCAGGCCGTATGAAATTCTAGCTAAGCGTGGAAAAGTAGCTTATCAGTTAGCACTACCACCATCTATGTCAAGTGTACATGACGTATTTCACATTTCTCTATTGAAGAAGTATGTCAAGGACCCAATGCATGTTTTGACAGTGGATTTGCCAGAATTGACTGATGATTTGACATTTGAAGTAACACCAACAGAAATCACTAGTCGAAAGGTTCAACGTCTATGCAACAGAGATATCTACTATGTTAAGGTCATATGGAAAAGTAGAGACATGGAAGAAATTACATGGGAAGAAGAAAATGCTATGAGAAAGCAATACCCTTACTTATTTGATTCAGAAGATACGTACAATTTCGAGGACGAAATTTTTATAAGTTGGGGGGAGTTGTAAGACCCGTGTCAATCTAATCCGGTCTTACCACTTTGAACCAGGTTTACCCATCATGGTTGAGTCAAGTGGACCAAGGGCGTGAAGGAGATCGAGATCCCAGGTATCAAATCGACCCAAAAACACTTAAAAAGAGGGAAGGGTCGCATACCCAGCTAAGCAGGGTCGGACCTCCCAAAACAGAAAGTCAGACTCTCAGTTTTGAAGGGAGGGTCGGACAGCTTAAGACCATAGGGTCGACGGGATCATCGACCCTCGGATCCTACCGAAAATAGAAATTAGGAAATTTCGATATTTTCGATTGGATTCCTTCCTAATCTCAAAGGGGCTTATTTTAGGATGTTTATAGCCTATTTAAAGGACGTCCCTAAGCCACTTTCACTCCTTTCACAACCCTAATTGAATTGAGAGAAAGAGAAGAGAAGGAAAAGAGGAAGAAGAAAGGCAAGCAAGAGAACTTATCAAAAAGGATAAGAATATCAGAGGAAAAGTAATCTTCTCAGGTATCGATACTAGTTCCATGAGTTTCTACAGATCTCAGGTTAGTTAATGTTGAGAGTGTGATCTCGGAGAAACCCAAACCATCAAGCTATGGTTAGGTTTTCATGGAAAATCATAGGAATGTGCATGAAAGCTATCTAGGTGGGTTATACATGGTTTTAGACCATGGAATGAATGTTTAATGGAATGTAAAACCAAACCATAGGACCCCAAACATGAAGAATGGATTAAAAAGTAGAAATTGGACCAGAGTGCACCGAGGGTTGCACCTAGGGTCGATAGGCCATCCGACCCTAGGTGTTTCTGACCATCGACCCTCAGTATTCGGGAAGTCCAGAATGAGGGGAGGGTCAATAGACCCATCGACCCTAGCCTCGACCCTCAGTTGACACAATGGTTTTTAAATTCAGAATTTATTCTAATTAAATTTTATCGACTTTGTTAGGTTTGCTAGCAATATAATAACATTATAACGGTGATTTTAAAGCTTGGAAAAGTATCTTATAGTAAGCTAAGGTGAGGAACCAGAACTCCAAACTAAATTGGTTAATAATAAACTATTTTCGTTTTCTTGAGTCCTATGCCATGCTTGATTCTATGCGAATATGTTTGTAATGCGCATACAGCATGCCATCCAATATTTCTATTACTTGTTCATGCATATTTACTTTATCGTTTATAACATGATGATGATGATGATGATGATAGGAATAGGCATGTGCTTGTATGTGTGTGGTTGATGTGCTTGATGCGAGCGAGTATCAGGGGAGGTGTGATGAGAACATCAATAAACGTTAACCTTTGGCGGGTCTCAGCACTTTATCTCTATCTCTAACTCAAGTCTTGTGCATTAGCATCGTCGTATTGCCATTACTTTAGCAGAACTATTATGTCGTAGAGTATCAGGGGAGGTGGTCTTGGTCCTTGTAGTCTCTGACTCTACCGGGGGGCCTTAGCTCTATCTCTATGGACATTCTGAGGGATGCTGGGGTGAGGCCTTGGATACACTGTTTGGCATTATGATTGGTTAGTTGCAAGCCCAGTTTGCAGCCCTCGCCAACAGGGGCTTACATGTTGGTATGGCACTATATTGCAATAAACGTAACATTTGTTATATAATGTTCATGATTGGGTGCATGTGAGTTGACGATAAACGTGATCTTCGGGTAACGTCACATACTCGTGTATAGAGGCAGAGTCAATAAACGCGACCTTTGGCTACCTCAACCTTTCTATTGCATACTGTAAACTTTAAACCGGACCAAAGATATAAATTGATGTGCATGCATATGTATTGTTGCATTGTTTTGTCTACTCACTGAGCCGTGATGTGTGCTCACCCCTCGACGTCGAATATTTTTAGTTGATGATGCATGTTATACAGTTAAAGACTATATGAATGCGTCTGCGTACGGGAATGTGGTAGCCATGGAAGTTGGAGCTGAAGCGGATACACACGACTCCTCTTGCGAGTGCAACTCGTGTGTATTTGATTAGATATTTTATAGGTTTCTTTATTGGATTTATTAAGACATGTATTTGGTATTTAAATATTTATGTCTCAGTTGAATACAGAATAATTTGCTATTAAATTATTAATATCATCTTAGTTTCCCAGTTCATCTTATTATAAGACTTCCGCTATTGTGTATTTACTCGGATTGTGATTACGGATGTGTGTAAGTTTGGATAACGCGGGGATAACCTATTTGAGATCCTGGTTGAACCGTTGGTTATTTAGCGATTCATCACACCATTCTGGTTAGACCAAAACTGGGGTGTGACAACTTGGTATCAGAGCATCTCAGGCCTTGCCCGCTGAACTAACATACATTCGAGACAATTGTGAACTGAGATAGGATAAAAGTAAAACAGTAATATTAACACATTATAAGCACAAGTGATGGTTGAGACCAAATTTAAAAAGAAAATAATGCATCTATAAAAGGGGAAACAAGTTACATACAACTAGAGTGAGAAATAGGATGTATATACATAATGAAAGCAGAGTACAGTCCACAACCCGGACAGTTACTCTGTAGTACAAAGAAAAAAAAATAATAATAAAAGTACACTCAGGAAGTTGGAGGCGAAGGAGGAGGCGGTGCCTCACGGTCTCTGTCGTAGTCCTCAGAATAGACTCTAGTCAACCAGGCTATCTGAGTCTGGGTCGTCTGTAGACTAGCTGTGAGACCGGCTATCCTCTGATCAGTCGCACGCTGCACCTCTAGGAGCTCTCCCATCCGCGCGTCTGATGCGTGCTGAGCAGCCAACAGCTCATCCATCCTCAGATCAGATTTGTGTTGAGCCTCCCTGATCTCCTGCAGCATCTCCATCATGGCTGAAGGTGGGAGTGAGGGATCAGCCGAATGGGAAGTACCAGCCTCAAAACGGGAGCCGCCGCAGAAGAAGTACCAACTCCAGCCGCATGTGTAGGTGATGGCGGTGGTATCGAGTCGACGTCCATGTACATACGATCGTCATCGTCGACCGGATCCACACGAGCTCTAGCAGCAGCAGCAGCAGCCTCAGCATCAGTCATCTCGACCCGAGTGTGAGGGCGCACCATCGCGTTCCTCTCCTCATCACTAACCTCAGCATCTCGCAGCCCCATCTTGCGGATAGCCTCCCAATCTAGAGGCGACGAAGGTCTTCTCCGGATCTTCTCATCTACCGGATCCACCCCCGGGCGGGTCGGGAGCACAGGAATCATGCGTCCCATAGGGTAGATTACCCCTATGACCGGACAATGTAGCACTAATCATCGTCCGCATGATGATGTAAGGTAGGCAGACCGGCTGACGAGTGCAGATGTTGTAGATCAAGAACTGTGTCAGCTGAGAGACCCTCTCATAGTGCCCACTTTTCGGGATCAGATTATGCTGGATAATCTTGTAGAAGACCCGTGGAGCTGAACGCAAGTAACAAGCTCTCATCTGCCATCGATCGGGACGGAGCAACCGGGCCGTCCGATCTCTCGCTCTCATCTCCATCTCAACAAACGTGGCTCTCCCGGCGCACAGTACACCATGGGGCCATCATAGGGAATGCCCAATAGATCCGCCAGCTGCCGATAATCAAAGGAGATGTGCACCCCCTTAACGTAACTGGTGATGCGCAACTCCTGACCGTGCTCAACGTCGTAATTCCCCACCACCTGGAGATTACAATAGAACTGGCGCACCAAGTCTGGACATGTGCACACGTCGTATGTGATGACAGGGAGCCACCCCATATCAACCAAACGCTCCCTCTACATTGAACAAGGCTAGCTCAGCCTAGTTCACCATGCGACCCCCTTCAACCTTCTTACGGGCATAGTCGAGATATCGTGTGCCTCAGCTTCATTCGAACGGAAGCGAAGTGGATCACACACTCTGGGTACTTTGGTACGGGCCATAGTATCTGCAAAATAAGAAAGAAAAAGGAAACAAGGAGTTAGCAGGATAAAAATCCAAAATTTGATTTAATAACGACGTAGGTTGACCATAAAACCCCATTTCTCACCATACAAGTGGGTATGAGAACTTACGTAGGTTGAAACATGTCCTACAACCCACATACAGTAGGAAATTTTAACTGACGAAGCTCAATTTGAAGAAATTCAAGAAAAATAAAAAATTTCGACAAATTAGGGCAAAAAGAAAAAATTTTAAGTTTCTCGATAACCAACCGATGAAACTCAAAAAAGTTTGAGGGATTTCGTTCCTCGAGACACCAATAACAAAAGCCCCCAATAAAAATCAAATTTTTACGGTTGAAAAAAGTTTAATTTGGAAAATATGAGTTAAATGGGTATAAACCTAGAAAAGAAAACCTAAAAACAGGTAAAGATGAGAGGATATACCTGTAGGGATGACGTGGACGTCGAAACCCGGAGTTAAACCGACAAAAAACAGTGGAGTAGCACTGTAGCAACTCAGAGAGTAGAGACGAGTCGAAACGGAGGAGGAATAGTGAGAAATGACCTAGAATCGGATCTTAAAAATCTGATTTTTGGTCCGAGGGTCGGACAATTCGACTGGAACCATCGACCCTCGGATCGACCCTCCAATCGACCCTCGGCTCTCGGGAATCTGACAGAAAATCGAGGGTCGGAACTGAGGGTCGGATACCAATCGACCCTCGCATCGACCCTCAGCTCTCGAAAAGAACAGGTCATTCCCAGGGTCGGATACCAAGGATCAGACATACCATCGACCCTCACCATCGACCCTGCATGGAAAAGACAGTATTTTTTTATAAAATGAGCTGGAATTGGAATTGATTATCGGTTAGTGTGCCTACATGAAATATAAATGACTTCTAACCTATTTTGATGATTTCAGGCACCACCCATCACCGAAAAGAATTATGTCTGGACGTAGAGTGACCCGACAGACCCGAAACACAGTCCCACCACCACCACCAGTGAGCTCACCTGAATATATATATTCTTCTTTTTCAAATTTAGATGCAGGGTACACAGTTGATGACTTTGTGACTGCCCCAGCGTATGGTACAGTTGCTGCCATTGATACCCAGGCAATGGAGGACGAGCATGACGCATCATGCGAGTGCTCCTTTTGTGTTTTCCTTTAGTGGGGATTTTATTTTGAGCAATACATTGTAATACTTTTATTATTTAAATTTGTGAATGGTGGAATAAGTTGAATAATTATTTTAATTTACCACATAGATCTCAGTTCATTTATTTATATTCCGCTGCTATGTATTAATCTCTGATTATGTTAGACTGCTTGGGAATGATTGGTTGACACGGTCTATTGAGATCCTGGTGTGAACCGTGGTTTAGAGCCGGTTCACTCACACTTCTGGTTTAGCCAGAATTCTGGTGTGGCAACTTGGTATCAGAGCACTAGAATCTGTCCAGCTAATCATTCTGCATCTAACTGTGTCCAATGAGCTGAGTTAGGAAAATTAAAAACTTTAATAAGAACACACCATAAGTTTGTTTGTTGCTTGAGACTTAAGAAAGATGCATAATATACTATTAATGGAAAAACAAATATAAGCACTGAAGTATTAAGAGAAACAAATAACCATATCATAATTTTTTTTTTCATATACAAGTGAACAACAGAGTACAGTCCACAGGTCGGACAGTTACTCTAGTAACAAAATAAACCACATGAAAATAAATAAAAACTACATCTGACTATGGTGGTGTAGCGGGCCTGGATGGTACCGGGTTTGCAATATCATAATCCCGCGCGTACACCTCTCTGAGCCAATGAACCTGGTCCTGTATGACCCGTAGGCTACAAACTAGCCGCCCCAACTCCTGACCCATCTCTCTCTGAGTATCTAGGATGCCTCTCTGAGTATCTCTGATCTCCATAAGCATGCTCATCACTGGGTCCGAAGGGGGATGAGATGGTCCATCAATTGGAGAAGGCCTAGAAGGTCCTACAACTGGAGAATGCTGGGGTGCGGGTGCTGGGATGTCCTCCATGTGTGCACCCCATCATCTCCCATCTCGGCTGCCTCTGCTGCTGCTGCAGCTGCTACTACTGCAAGGGCCGCATGGTTCTTAGGTAGGATCCCTATCTTTATCTCTATCCACGGAGATACCTATCTATATGGAGAGAGATCTATCTATGAATCGATCGTCATTATCCTCTATCTGGATAGATATGTCCCTATGAGCGACTACGCCGATCTTTATATGTTTTGGCCACGTCCGTTTCCGCTCCGAAGAGGAAGGTTTGGGTCTTTCAATCTTATGTCGTGAGGGATGTGACCTATGTTAGGTCCATAAGATACCACAACTTTTGGTGTTCTATGATTCACCTCCGAATAATGAATAGGTAGTTCGATCCTTTTGATTCTTCTCTTCCTAGTAAATTGATGGGGGGATCCGGAGCAATAGATCGAATTACTATATAAAGAAGAGTTGTTAACTATAGGACTTCTTGTTCGAGTAGGAAGATTTCGGTTTTTCTCATTCCTTCTCTTCGATAAGAATAGGGATTTGAAATGATACAAATTCCTCTTCATTCTGTTGTGCTCAGCGAAGGAACTACCTAAGCATACTTTTTTGGATCCAAACTTCTTTGTTCTTTCTAAGTCTTCTTCTTGCATAGAAGAACGCAACTGTTGCAAAAACCAGGATTTTAGTAGTAGGCGGCACCCCCTCTTAGTTTTGAGTAGGCGGAACCATTCTGTTTTGGTTCTTCTCCAGGACGAGCCTGTAACTCCTCATCACTGAGCACTAGATCGTCCATCTGCATCTTATAGATGGCCTCGGCATCTATATCAGAACTCATGGTAGTCTCCACAGCTACCTCACCCTGCATATCCACACCTAGCCTCTGCAGCAAAGCTGTGATCAACCTACCATATGGGAGATTGCCCGTCACACCAGGCATGGCCGCATAGATCATAACTCGAATAATCAAGTAAGGCAAACAAACCCGATGCCTGGTAGCCACACAGTAGGTGAGGTACTGAGTCAACTGGGATAACTCTCCATAGTGTCCACTCTGGGGAACAATGTTATGCTGTATGATCCGGCAGAATAGGCGAGGCTGAGGACGTAGGTTAGAAGCCAACATGACTCTACCTGGTAATAAGATCTGCTCGGCTATGGCTGCCCTCATGTCCTCAGAAAGATATCCTTTGGCTCTGGGCGGACAATAAATGAGTTCCCCATCGTCAGGAATCTCCAGAAGTGCAGCTAGTTCGGCTGCGTTTAACGAAATCATCACCCCTTTCACATGGCTGGTGATGCGAAGGTCTCTGGCATGCTCCCAGTCGTTTAAGTCACCTTCTACCTCCAAGTTGGCAAAGAACAACTTCACCAAGCTAGGACGGGTAGTCTCTCTATACTGTATGAGGGGTAACCAACCTATTTCCCCAAAAGCCGCCTCAACATCGAAGCGGTGAAGATGCTCCAGGTTAACAAAACGGCCCACCTCGATACGCTTTGCTCGAAACCATGCTAGGCGTGAAGCGGCCGCCTCTGACCGAAAGTACCTCTCATCATACAAGACAGGTGGGGGGGTGTGGCCTGTTCATACCAGGCATAAATGATCGTTTCCCTGCTCCACGGCGTCTAGACATAGTGTATCTGTTAAACAAAGAACAAGAGTCAGTTAGAGACAAATTTAGAAAAATTTCGACAATGTAACAATAGAAAATGGTGAGAAAGCCTAAAAACACACCCAATATAAATGGAATGACTTATTGTGACAATACAATACTAGCATAGGTTAAACAATTTCATCAAAGCAAAGAAATGGAGGTATATTAACTAAATTTATCAAGAAACCTCGAAAAAACCTAGAAACCTAGGTTAAAAGTTGACATTTTGAGATTTTCTTTAAACCAATCGATAGAACTTCGAATTGGTTGAGGGGTTTTACACAATTAGACCCCTAAAACCTTTCTCAAGCGAAGAAAGAAATTTTCTATGGTTAAAAACTTCCAAATCAAGAGAAACCTATTTTTTGGTATAAAAGACGATGAAAAATCTTCTAAAAAGAGGGAAGACAAGGATAAGCTTACCTGAGAGACGAGATTGGTACTCTAGAATGAAGTAGAAACAATCTTAGGAGCACCGGATGCACTGTAGAGACTCGGAGACCCAGAGAGAAATCGCCACTGGAGTAAACTCTAAAGAGAAAAATGAGAAATGAGACAAAATCGTGATTTTTAAAGGCTTTTTGGTGATACCGGTCGCACATCTGGGCTGGACTGTGCAACCGGTACCCCCCTGCGGTATGGTGCGACTGGTACCTACCGCAGGGTATACCGGTTGCACACAAATGTGGACTGTGCGATCGGTACTGCCTGCGGTATGGCCAGACCGGTATGAATTGCCAGCCATACCGGTCTCACTCCAGGAGAGACTGGTACTGCCGTCGGAACCCCATGGGGATTGGGAATACAAAACCATTCCGAGAATCAGTCGAACTTTATTCCAGACCTCACGCCTGCATGATATGACTAGAATAAAGGATTGTACATAGGAAATTTTGAATGATAACTGAAAATTTGCTTATGTTCTTCCCTAATGATGTATACTTATGCTGCATCTGCGTTGAGACTAAATGTTAATTGGAATAATTCTCTAACTTGTCTCATGTATCTCAGTGTATTCAGATATCATACAGGGAATTAGATTGCCTCAATGGTGAGAGGTAATGGACGTAGAGTTCATCGCAGACGCCGTCACTCAAGGGCGCCTACCATGGACAGGAGTTCAGGTACAGAAAACTCAGAAGAGAATGAAGAGAGAGTAGGTGGGGAAGAACTTAACCCCCTCAACGAAACTGAAAAGAAAATGAAGGCCAATGAAGAATCGCCGTCACAAGGGAAACCAGCTATAGGCTCCGAAACAATGATGGCTAACTTGGTCACTAATATGGAGGCTCAGCAGAAGAAATTCTTTGATGAGATGTTGAAAATGTTCAGGCCACCTGGGCCTGTGTCGGCACCTGCAAACATGCCATCCACGAATGCCGAGAATGTCCATGTAGAACCAGTGGGGGTTAGCACAGCTACTGAAGGACCCCCACAATAGGACCAACCCAACACAGTTCCCTATCCGGTTACAGGGACGCCAATTCCTAACCAAGATCAAGGAGGGTATCAGGGACCGTATCATGGTGCATACTATGGGGGATATCAGGGAGAAAATTAGAGTGGCTATTCCTATCAGCCACAATGGTATGGACAGGCACCATATGGACAGGTTCCTTATGCACAGGGTAGTCTTTCCAGGGCAGTGGATGAATTTTTAAAGCTCAAACCACCAACTTTTACAGGGAAGTCAGGGAAAACACTGTGGCTAGCGCAGTGGATAGCTGAAATGGAGAAGAACTTTCGGCTACTGGAGTGTCAGGATGGGGATAAAGTATTATATGCCACTCACATGCTGAAGGAGGAAGCCAATGGGTGGTGGAGTTCCACTAGATCATATTTGGAGACAAAGAACCAGATAATTACTTGGCACATCTTCAAGGAGGCTTTCTTCGAAAAATATTTCCCCAGGAGTTTCCATGATCAAATGGAGAGGGAGTTCCTAAATTTACAACAATCTCAGTTGACAGTAGAGGCATACCAACAAAGGTATGAGGATTTATTCTTTTTCGCTCCAACCAGTATGCAGGAGGAGGAAACAAAGACTCGTCGTTTCACTATGGGTCTTCGGGGTGTTATCAGAGAGCATGTGCTGGGTTGAGGGTTGAACATATATAATGAAGCTGTACAGGTGGCTCGAGTCATCGAGGCCAGTCAGAGAGAAAGTTTCTTCGCACAAAATAGGGGTCTGAAGAGGCCTAATCCTGAGTCCCAAGGTGGAAGAAACAACAGGCCATACCGTCCATTCAGGCCACCAACTAGCAAAATTCCTCCCAGACTGGCTCTTGCAATGACACCACAAGCAACGGGGCCGAACCATAATGTAAAGTGTTTCAATTGCCAACAGGTGGGGCATTATGCCAGAACATGCCCACAACCAAAGAGGGAGCAGCAGCAAGGCAAGGTGTATGCTGTTACCACAGAAAAGGCAGCCGCATCACCAGATGTGGTTACAGGTATGATTTTATACTTACTCCTTAACTGTTGCATTAATTGTTTGTGCATTTGAAACTAAGGGAGAATTTGAAAAACCTCAGGTACAGTAAATATAGCAGGATTACCCGCCAGAGTCCTATTTGACTCGGGGTCCAGCCATTCCTTTGTGTCTGTATCATTCGAAAAAGGACTAGATCAACCCATCAAGACTCTACAACCAAGTCTGTTAGTTCGGTCTCCCATGGGAATGGAGGTAGTATTAGAAGAATATTATGGTCCTTGCCCAGTGCTTATTGAAGGACAAGAGTTGGAAGCCAATCTGGTCCAGCTGGAGATGTCAGATTTTGATGTCATTCTTGGCATGGACTGGTTATCTAAACATTCAGCAAACCTATTATGTGCTGAGAAGAAGTTAGTGTTCAAGGACAGTGAAGGGTCGGAGTTCAACTTTAAAGGGGCTAGACTGCCTAGAAAGAGAAAGCTTATTCTCTCAGCCCTAAAAGCAAAGAAGTGTTTAGAGAAATGGGGGATAGGATACCTCGTATCAATGGTGGATGTGACCGCTGACTTGCCAAAAATGGAGGGCATCAAAGTAGTAAGAGAATTTCCTAATGTATTTCTAGAAGACCTACTCGGGTTGCCACTAGACAGAGCTACTGAGTTTGTGATAGACCTCCTACCAGGGGTAGCACCTGTGTCTAAACCACCTTACAGGATGGCTCCAATCGAGTTGAAAGAGTTAAAGACTCAGCTGCAAGAACTGTTAGACAAGGGATTTATAAGGCCTAGTATCTCACCTTGGGGAGCACCTGTGCTCTTTGTCAAGAAAAAGGAAGGTAGCGTACGTCTTTGTATGGACTATCGAGAATTAAACAAGCTCACTATCAAGAACAGGTACCCACTACCAAGAATAGATGATTTGTATGACCAATTACAAGGTTTGAATGTATTCTCGAAGATTGATCTGAGGACAGGGTATCATCAACTCAAGATTAAGGAGGCAGATATCCCCAAGACAGCTTTCAGGATGCGGTATGGACACTATGAGTTTCTTGTGATGTCCTTTGGGTTGACTAATGCACCTGCATCATTTATGGAGCTAATGAACTGAGTATTCCATGACATGTTGGATACGTCGGTTATCGTGTTCATCGATGATATTTTAGTGTACTCCAAGGATCAGGAAACACACGCAATGCATCTAAGAGCAGCATTACAAAGACTGAGGAGAGAGAAGCTTTATGCAAAATTCAAAATTCAAGAAGTGTGAATTTTGGTTAGATGAAGTGGCCTTCCTTGGTCACGTGGTGTCTGCTGAAGGAATCAAGGTCGATCCCAGTAAAATTTCTGCCATAGTAGGATGGGAGGCGCCAAAGATAGTTGCTGAAATTTAAATTTTCCTGGGCTTAGCTGGATACTACAGAAGGTTTGTGGAGGATTATTCCAAGATTGCTGTTCCACTCACCAGGTTGACCAAAAATGGGGAGAAGTTCATATGGACTGAAGAATGTAAGAAATGCTTCCAGACGTTGAAGTCAAGACTAATCAGCACCTATATTGACTATTCCAGCTCCAGACCATCCATTCACTCTATATACAGATGCTTCAGGTTTGGGACTGGATTGTGTGCTGATGCAAGGAGAATAGGTGATAGCCTATGGCTCAAGATAGCTGAAAGAGCATGAAAAGAACTACCCTACACATGACCTAGAATTGGCAGCGGTCATTCATGCTATCAAGACTTGGAGGCATTACCGGTATGGTGAGAAATTTCAGATTAAGTCTGATCACAAAAGCCTGACGTATCTTTTCACCCAAAAAGACCTGAACATGAGGCAGAGGAGGTGGTTAGAATTACTCAAGGACTACGACTGTGACATTCAGTATCACCCTGGTAAAGCTAACATTGTAGCTGATGCGCTAAGCAGGAAATGGGCATCGAACCCTAAAGCAGGACCAAGTACAAATGCAGCATTGTGTGCTGCTATTTCTGGCTCATTAGAGGATGAAGAACAGCTCTTAATAAAGTCAGTAGATGATCCTATTGAACAAGGGTTGATACACCAGTTCACCTTTATGTTTGCAGCATTGAAGATTTTGCCCGACTTGAAGGAAGAAATAAAGACAGCAGTCCTACAGGACCCATACCTCAGGACAGTTCAAGAAGATTTGGAAAAAGGTCGAGTCAACCCTAATTTCACCTTGGATGTAGACAAGGTACTCTGATATCATGGGTGTTTATGTGTAGAAGATCTGGAAATCAGAAACTGAATCATGATGGAAGCTCACTCTACTCCATATTCAGTACATCCTGGGAGCACCAAGATGTACCATGACCTAAAGAGATTATACTGGTGGAGAGGTATGAAAGCAAATGTGGCCCGATATGTGTTTCAATGTTCAAACTGCCAGCAAGTCAAAGCAGAAAGACAGAGGCCCGTAGGATTATTGCAACCGTTACCTGAGCCGACATGGAAATGGGATTGTATTACCATGGATTTTGTCACTAGTCTACTTATGACTCCAAGGTCAGTGAATACTGTTTGGGTAGTTGTAGATCGCCTTACCAAGACCGCCAGATTTATCCCAGTCAGACCACAATACACCATGGACAAGTTGGCAAGATTGTATGTGGACAATATAGTCTGACTGCATGGTGTCCCAGAGAGCATAGTATCTGATAGAGATCCACGCTTCACATCGAAGTTCTGGGAGGGGCTACAGAAGGCAATGGGGACGAAACTAAAGTTCAGTACAGCCTTCCACCCTCAAACGGATGGGCAGTCAGAGAGGACCATCCAGATCCTAGAAGATATGCTTCGCGCATGTGCTATCAACTTTAAGGGGGCTTGGGATGAGAAGCTTTCCCTCATTGAGTTTGCCTACAACAACAGCTACCAGTCTACGATCCAGATGGCCCCATATGAGGCCTTGTATGGTAAGAAATGTCGAACGCCATTATTATGGGACGAAGTTGGAGAAAGAAGGATCGTCGGACCAGAATTTGTAGAAGAAACCTACAAGGTAGTAGATCAAATCAAGAACCGAGTAAAGACAGCTCAGGTGCGTCAAAAGCACTATGCTGACAACAGGCGACGAGACCTTGAATTCATGATTGGTGATAAAGTTTTCTTGAAGGTGTCACCAGTAAGAGGACTGAAGCGGTTTGGCAGAAAAGGAAAATTATGTCCTAGATATGTGGGACCATATGAAATTCTGTCTCGATGCGGCAAAGTGGCCTATCAACTTGTATTGCCACCAGCGATGTCTAGTGTCCACAACGTCTTTCACGTGTCCTTACTAAAGAAGTACATGAGAGACCCTTCGCACATTCTTGTTGCGGACCCCCGGATTTGGCAAAAAAACTTAGCCTTCGAGGTGGTGCCAATCCAGCTCATTAGCAA
The DNA here is from genome assembly GCA_028583415.1 of Protea cynaroides. Lineage (NCBI taxonomy): Eukaryota > Viridiplantae > Streptophyta > Magnoliopsida > Proteales > Proteaceae > Protea > Protea cynaroides. The sequence goes on from CM053271.1 coordinate 35,115,148, forward strand.
AAAGGTACAACAGCTTCGAAGGCGAGCTATCCACTACGTCAAGGTCGTTTGGAAAAGTCAGGATGTAGAAGAAATTACTTGGGAGGAGGAGGATGCCATGCGACAAGAATACCCTCATCTTTTTTACTCTGAAGGTACGTACAATTTCGAGGACGAAATTTCTTTTAAAGGAGGGGGAATTGTGAGACCTACATGCAAATTTCGGGGATGAAATTTCTTTTAAGGGTGGTAGAGTTGTAAGAACCGTGTTCTAAAATCAGGTCTAAACCGTGGTTTTATATGATGACAGGTGTCCCAATCATAGTCGGACCGGAAGGCGAAGTCGGGTGACGAACCACGTAAAATTTCAGGTACGAGAACCACTCAAAATTGGTAAAAACTCATACCGGTCTGACTATACCGGTCTGAGTCAGTCAAACCGGTATGGTGCAACCGGTATGCTATACCGGTCTGAGTCACTCAGATCAGTATGTGCGATCGGTATAATTTTTTTATGCGAGAGACGGACTCCAGCGGGTCCCTCACTCCGAATGGAAACTTGGGAAGTTTCCAATCATGGAAAATCTTCCCAAGAACGGCCCTCCTCTATTTATAGAGATGATCACACTCCATTGATCCTTCTCAAACCCTAGCCGTCTGGAGAAGAGTTGAGAAGGAGCAAGGAGGAAGAGGCTGCCCAGGAAGGAGGTTTCCATTGGAGGAGCTCGTCGCCAACCGACGAACACCGCCGGTAAGTGCTCTATACTATTAGTAACATTAGGATATCGGATCGGAGCCGCGAAGCGGTGCGACAATTCTAAACCCTAGACCTTTCTTCTTCCAAATCTGATCTGGTTTGATACAGCGTCCTAGCCAAAATTAGAAGGCCATTAGGATGCTTGGACCTTAGCGTGGGTTAGGAGAAACCCTAGAAAACCTAGCCGATAACCAATGGGAAAGGGAGATCCAAGATCGAGTTCTCGGATCTAATCCGTGGAACCAACCGGTTGGACACAAGGTCCGACGGTATGGGCCTGTGGTGTATACCGAAGGCACATACCGGTCTCACATATGTGCAACCGGTATATACCACAACCGGTATACATATCGGTAGCACATACCGGTCTCACTCCCCTGAGACCGGTACCTGCGACCGGTATGGTTCCCGAGCCTAGTTTGCTTGGTCAGGCAAGGTTCTGACCAACTGTGACCTTAATAAATTAATTCTAACCTATGAATATGATTGTGTAGGACCTGTAGACAACGTGAGAATACCCTGTGACGCAGAGCAGGATTGTTATCAAGCGTCAGGTAAGGGACAAGACCCAAACCCTAATTAATTAAGGAACAGTAAACCTTTGTGAATAAGTTTATGTTTAAAATGATTGCTTGATGTCTATGCATTTCACATGCCATGTAGTTGCTTCTTTGTTACTATTATCTGTTCATGCATTTCATATGCTAGGAATTTTGGATGTTAGGCATGTGTATGTTTTTAGTTAGTGTGTGGAATGTGAAGGGGAGTGGAACCCTAGATATATCCACAACTAACACCTTTTCGTATCGCCATCTACCTTAGCAGACTTGGTACGAATAGGGTATCAGGGGGAGGACGTGGGATTGTGGTTCTTCCTGCCCGCCAGACTCGAGCCATATCTCTATGTCGTAGGGAGCTGTGCTGGGGTAAGGCCATTGATACTGTATTGACATTTAGGACTGGTTAGAAACGGAACCCACTTGCAAGCCCTTGCCAGTAGGGGTTTAGGTACTGGTACGGTGTGGGGTATCAAGGGGAGGACGTGGGATTGTGGTTCTTCCTGCCCGCCAGACTCGAGTCCTATCTCCATATCGGAGTGAGTGATGTGGGGCAACAGTAGTAGTGTGGTAGGTGTCTGACTGTTGGGTGTACTCACACTCTCGTTCATGGAGGTGCGGTGGCCGCCAAACCTTACCATAACATATTTGCAAGTTATACCTGACCCAAATTGTAATTTATCTCATGCATTTTGTATGTTGCATTGGTCTTGTACTTTACTGAGCTAAGTTGTGAGCTCACCCGAATATATATATTCTTCTTTTTCAAATTTAGATGCAGGGTATACAGTTGATGACTTCGTGACTGCCCCAGCGTACGGTACAGTTGCTGCCATTGATACCCAGGCAGTAGAGGATGAGCATGATGCATCATGCGAGTGCTCCTTTTGTGTTTTCCTTTAGAGGGGATTTTATTTTGAACAATACATTGTAATACTTTTATTATATAAATTTGTGAATGGTGCAATAAGTTGAATAATTATTTTAATTTACCACATAGATCTCAGTTCATTTATTTATATTCCACTGCTATGTATTAATCTCTGATTATGTTAGACTGTTTGGGAATGATTGGTTGACACGGTCTATTGAGATCCTGGTGTAAACCGTGGTTTAGAGCCGGTTCACTCACACTTCTGGTTCAGTCGGAATTGGGGTGTGACAATCGGCACTGTCGTCCCACATGCACCCACCATGGACAATATACACCCCATGAAAACGGCATGGCTGTACCGGTTGCCCATACCAACACGTAGGCCCCTGCTGGCGAGGGCTTACAAACTGGGCTCGCAACTAACCAATCCTAATGTCAAACAAGGTATCCAAGGCCTCACCCCAACATCCCTCAATACATCCATAGAGATAGAGCTAAGGCCCCCCGGCAGTGTCGAAGACTACAAGGTCCGAGACCACCTCCCCTGATACCCTACGACGTAATAGTTCTGCTAAGGTAATGGCGATACGACGATGTCAGTGGACATGACTTGAGTAGAACCATGGCACAATATACACCCCATGAAAACAGCATGGCTGTACCGGTTGATACCATCCCCTACCCGCACCATGTACACTAACCACACACATACATTCACATGCCTATTCCTAGCATCATCATCATCATGTTATAAATAAACAGAATTAAATATGCATGAACAATAATAGCAGGAATATTGGATGACATATTGAATGCACATACAAGCATACACGCATAAAATCAGTCATGGCATTGGACTCAAGAAATAAAAACAGTTTATTATTAGTCAATTAGTTTAGGTCTTGTTCCCTCACCTTTGCTTTATTGTTGATCCTCTTTCAAGATTTAAAACCACTTTTATATCAATAGGAAAACCTAACAAGTTGATAGATTTTGGTTAGAAGTCATTCCGACATCATTAGGATTGTTTTTAAGCACGGGTCGCAGGATGCGTCGCAGGTAGGGTAGCAGTTTACATCGACCCCCAAGGTAGGGTCCATGCCAGGGTCGGATGTTCCATCGACCCTGGGTGTGACCACCCCTATTCTGGACTTCTCGAATACTGGGGGTCGATCCTGTGGTCTGGTAGGGTCGATTTTCAATCGACCCCACGTGCGACCCCCCATGGGTTGAGTCGAGATTTTCATTCTACAGTCTATTCTTTCACGTTTGGGTCCTATGGCTTACTTCCACAATCCATTCTAGGCTTGTTCTATGGCTTAGAACACTAGGTTTCTTCCTTACCTTGTCTACCATGATTTCTCCATGGATTTCATCGAAATCTTCCCATGGATTTATGATTTGTGTTTCTCCTAGACCATACTCTCTTCATGAACTATTCTAAGGTCTTAGATTATCAAATAGAGAGCTTGTCCATACCTTAGGTTTGCTGAGATTCAGAGATTTCTCTGAATTCTTCAATTCGGTCATCTTCTCCAACTTTCCTTCTCTTCTTCTTCTCTTCTCTTTCTCTCACTCTCAATTAGGGTTTCAAAAGGAGTGAAAGAGGCTTAGGGACGTCCTATTTATAGAGTAAAAACTATAAAAATAAGTACCATTGAGATTAGGAAGGAATCCCATTGAAATTTGAAAAGTTTTCTATTTGCGGTTTCTGTCGGTAAACAGGGGGTCGATGAGGGGGTCAGAGGTCCCGTCGACCCTCAGTTCCTAAGTAGTCCGACCCCCAGTGAAAAATCAGAGGTCTGACTTCTATGTGAGGGGGGGTCGACCCTGCCTACCTAGGTATACGACCCTGTCCTCCAATTCACTGTTTTAGGGTCAGTTTAGTACCTGCTTTCGCCATTTCCTTCACGCACTTGGTCCATTTGGCTCGACCATGATGGGTAGACCTGGTACAAGGTGGTAAAACCATTTAGTTCGATATGGGTCTTACAGAAGCTAAGTCCGAGATATGTCGGGCCATATGAGATTCTAGCTAAACGTGGAAAAGTGACTTACCAGTTAGCACTACCACCATCTATGTCAAGTGTGCATGACGTATTTCATATCTCATTATTAAAGAAGTACGTCAGAAATCCAACATACGTTTTGACAGTGGATCCACCAGATCTAACTGATGAGTTGACATTCGAAGTAGCACCAACTGAAATCACAAGTCGAAAGATTCAACGACTACACAACCATGACATATACTATGTTAAGGTCACCTGGAGGAGCCAAGATATAAAAGAGATCACATGGGAAGAAGAGAATGCTATGCGAAAGCAAAATCCTCACCATTTCGACTCGGAAGGTATGTGCAAATTTCGAAGATGAAATTTCTAATAAGAGGGGGGCAGTTGTAAGACCCGTATCGAACTAACCGGTCTTACCACATTGTACTAGGTCTACCTATCATGGTCAAGCCAAGTGGACCAAGTGCGTGAAGAAACCACAGGACCAGGTATGAAGTTTAACTCAAAAACAGTCAAATATGAGGGTAGGGTTGCATGCCTAAACAGGTATGACCGACCTCACCTCAAATAGAGTCCAACCCATGACTTTTTGGTTGTGGGGTCGCATGACTAAAAATCATAGGGTCAACGGATTCTGCGACCCTACATGCGACCCTACGAGAACAGTCAGAAATCGAAAATTAGGAAACCTTCCTAATCCGAGGGGGTTCTTTCCTAAACTCATTGGGGCTTATTATGGAGTGTTTCCCTCTATAAATAGAACGTCCCTTAGCCTCTTTCACTCCTTTAGAACCCTAATTGAAAGTGAGAGAAAGAGAAAGAGAAGGAAGAGAAGAAGATAAGGAAACTTGAAGAAGAAGACTAAGGAAGAGCAGGAAGTTCAGAGAAACCTCTGAATTAAGGTATGAACCTAATTCTCTACCTGAATAAGAGAGCCTAGAATAGTTTATGAAGAACATAGGATTAGGAGAAACCCAAATCATCCATCCATGGATAGATTCTAAGAGATTCCATGGAGGAAATCATTATGGACAATGAATGGTGAATAAATTGTAGTTTTGAGTCATAGAACAATCATAGAATGGACCATGATAGAAAGCCAAATGATCCAAACGTGAAGGAATGGACTATAGAGTGAAAGGTCAACTCAGAAAACGTGTGGTCGCACGTAGGGTCGAATGATATCCGACCCTACAAGACCACATGATCAACCACATGCCCTCGGGAAGTCCTAGGGAGGGTGTGGTCGCACGTAGGGTCGAATGGTATCCGACCCCACATGCGACCCTACACCCTAGGGTCACAGAAATTGCTACCCTAGGTTCTACCCTACCTACAACCCTACCCCTGTGGTCGCAGAAAATGCTACCCTAGGTGCTACCCTACTTGCGACCCCTCAGCTACTGTTATTCTAAACATATGGGGATTAATTCTAATTAAAATTTATTGACTTGTTAGGTCTTTCCAGTGGTTTAAAAGTGAATTATAAAGGTTGAACGAGGATCTCCTAGCAATCAAAGGTGGGGAACAAGACCTAAACTAATTGACTAATAATAAAATGTTTTCGTTTATTGAGTCCAATACCATGAATGATTCTATATTTGTATGATTGTAATGTGCATATCACATGTCATCCACTATTCCTGTTATTACTGTTCATGCATATTTAATTTCTGTTTATTTATAATATGATGTTGATGATGATGTTAGGAATAGGCATGTGAATGTATGTGTGTGGTTAGTGTACTTGATGCGAGTGGAGCATCAGGGGGAGGACGTAACATTGTGGTTCATCCTGGTCACCAGACTCTAGCTCTATCTCTACTCATGTCTTGTCCACTAACATCGTCGTATCGTCATTACCTTAGTTGAACTATTATGTCGTAGGGCATCAGGGGAGGTGGTCTCCGACCGTGTAGTCTCTGACTCTGCCGGGGGGCCTTAGCTCTATCTCTATGGACGTATTGAGGGAAGCTAGGGTGAGGCCTTGGATACACTGTTTGACATTGGGATTGGTTAGTTGCGAGCCCAGTTTGCAAGCCCTCGCCAATAGGGGCTTACGTATTGGTATGGGTAGGACATCAGGGAAAGTGTGATGCGGTGCGATCCTAAGCACTTTAGCTCTATCCTTATTCCATGGTGGGTGCATGTGGGGGAGGCAATGGTGTTTGATCCATTGGGCGATTCCACACATTCGTGTATAGAGGTGCGGCGGCCACCTATCCTTTCTATTGCACATTGCAAACTTATGAGCCAGACCAAAGATATGAATTAAATGCATGCATATGTTTGTTGCATTGTTTTGTTTACTCACTGAGGCATGATGTGTGCTTACCCTTTCGACGTCGAATACTTTTAGTTGATGATGCAGGTACCACTGTAGAAGATTACATGAATGCTCCGATGTATGGACATGCGGCGGCGATGGATGCTGAAGTTATGATGGAGTCGCATGATTCGTCATGCGAGTGCAACTCTTGCGTTTTCGATTAGATTTTGTTTAAGTTATACAAACGATGTAATTGATTTAATTATTTTAATTTATGTCGTAGTCCTTTTGAGAATAATTGGATCATTTATTTACTTTATCACAGCTAGACTCTCAGTTCATTTAATATATAAGACTTCCGCTATTGTTTATTTACTTTGATTATGGTTGTGGATGTATATGATTTAAGCAAATGGACACAGCCTATTCGAGATCCTGGTTGAACCGTTGGTTTATTGACGGTTCATCACACCATTCTGAATAGTACGAAATTAGGGTGTGACAATGAAACCCATGAGAGCTATCTCTGCAATGTCTAGTATTATGAAGGCATTTGCATTTCTGCAAAAAGCAAGAGGGTAGCCATGGTGATTCTCCCATTCCACAAGCACCAAAGAATGGATGGTTCGATGGAGATGATACGAGTTGATTTCAAATTGGTCAATCAAAGAGTCCTTGAACCCTCCTTATCATTGTGCATTCCAGCCCTATCCCTCTGGCTCTGTATCAATATTCAGTTCGCATCCGGGTTCTCACATCTGACCGTATGGATTGGGACATGTGAGATGCTCTATTGGGATACTTCTTGATCGAGGCTTTGGTGGAACAACCCACATTTCTACTAGTGACACATCTTCCATTACTATTCTATTGTTTGGAGGATGTGATGATCGTGAAGCACTTGCATACGGAATGCGCATGGCTGTACACCCTGGAATCAGTCTCCATGTGGTTCACTTCTTGATGGAGATTGAGCTAACTGAAGAAGCCCTGTGTAAGAACAATGGCGTTGACACCAAGAACTAGTCCATAGATGATGAATGCTTAGCTGAATTCCAAAAGAAGATCCAAAATGAAGGTTCAATGAAGTTTCAAAAGAGGTTGGTTCAAAATGCAATAGAAACCAATGTAGTGATTTGGTATTTAGTCACTGCAATCTGTTTCTAGTAGGGAGAAAGCCTGAGGGAGAAATTGCTGCAGCTTTGGATGTTAATTATGATTGTCCTGAGTTGGGGCCAGTAGGAAGCTTGTTTGCTTCCTCTGACTACTTTTCTGCAGCATCACTTGTCATCCAACAGTTCAAGGGATCATCATCAGTGATCTCCATTTAGGAAGGATCTTTTCCTAAGAAGATATTGGATAGGGAAATATTGTGAAGTTTGGGGTGGAAGCAAAAAATCTTTACAGCCCCTCTTTCCTTTTTTTTTTTTTTTTTTTTAATTATCACTTTTTGTAACATAGATTAATTTCCTTTTCCCCTCTGGTGATATAGATTGTTTTCCTTTTACCTTTTGCCCTCTTATGGATCTTCATAGTTATGTTGTTCCGAGGTATTATATAACTGTGGAGTTAGTTCTTGCATTTTTTTTGGGTGAATAAAAGAATATATTAATAACACCCCGAAAGAGGAAAAACAAACCTGGGTATCCAAAGGATAGAGCTAGGCTTCCTTATAATAGAGACAACTTATCCCCAAAACTGATAAGGGAAAAGCAAACAAGACAGAACCCAAGTTATGGGTTCAACAAATTACAGGATGAGAGAATGAATCTATTCTGGGAGTATCCGACGGAAGAGTACCAAATGGCAAAGCGACACTATGGACATCAATGACAATGGCTTCCCAAATCTTGTCAAATGTCCTAGATTTGGCCCTCCAGCGCCTAAGATTCCTCTCAAACCAAAGGTCGTAGACAGTTGCAGCAAATGTCAGCTTGGCGATGGAGTCACATGGGGATTTATTCTTGAATTTCTTGATGATCCATTGCCATTCATAATCGAAGGATCAGATTCGTCTTCTAGTATCCCAGCACTTGCCAAGGATCTTTTCCCGAACTTTGTTAGAGAAAGGGCAATCAAAGAATAGATACTAGATGTCTTCACCTGATGCCCAGCGCATACCACAGCTAGATGTAGAGGTGATGCCCCGATCCTGAAGGAGAGATCAAGTAGGGAGCGATCCAGTCATCGCTCTCCACAGAATGAAATTGTGGCGAGGGATGTACCCTTTGAACCAGACCGCATCATACCAGGCAACTGGCGGACAACGAGATCTGACGGTCTCCCAAGCAAAAGAAGAGGAGAATATCCCATTTGACTCAGCAATCCAACTGGTAATATCACCGCTTCCAGAGGGGCGATGCTAATAGCACGAAGAACTTCCCAAACTTGAGAAAGCCGAGAAGAAGAGGCCCTACCAGTACTCTAATCTCCATCTGAAATAATAGACGAAATAGTAGCAAGTTTATCCCACCCATAGTCCAGTCTGATCCTTTCCCCATAGGTCAGAACCAAAACACCATGGGAGTGCCAGTTGTCCAGCCAAAGAAAGGTGGACGATCCATCATCAATAAGAGACCTAATCAAGGGAAGAGCCATTTGTTTATGTTGAATCATGGTGCGCCAAACCCAAGAAGAGTCATTATTCTTAGAGCTCGTCCAAAAATATTTCTTTTTCAGGTATTTATTGTAGACCCATTTGACCCCAAATCAGCTTTAAGATACAAGCTAAATTAACCTCCTTGACTTTTCAAATGCCCAAACCGCCCTCCTTCTGTGGTAGACACACTTTCACCCATCCTATGGAGTGGAAGAATTTATTGTTATCCACCCCTTTCCATAAGAAAGCACTCATAAGCCCTTCAATTTTCTGGATGATCAAGTGAGGAAGACCAAAAACTCCAGTCCAATAAAGGTAAGAACTTTGCATGATTGACCTTGTGAGCTCCAATCTACCTACATAAGATGGGAATTCAGCTTTCCATAGCTGGAGCCTTATCCTAAGCTTGTCAAGGATAGGAGAGCAATGGTAGATAGATAGTCTAGCAGAGATCAGAGGGAGACCAAGATAGGTGATCGGTAATTTTCTGAGAGGAAAATCCGCAATTCTTTTAAGAGATTCAATAGAGGCCTCTTCAATCCCTGCAAGAAATAGAAGAGATTTATGCTTGTTGATGGAGAGACCCGACATTGAACTGAAGGACGAAAGAACTTCCTCAATGGCTTGGACAGACTTGACATTCCCTTTCGAAAATATCATAATATCATCCGCAATGGCCAGATGAGTGAGCTTAATGTCCTTGCATCGGGGAAAGAAGTCAATTTGATGCTGGCATGCACTGATATGGATAGCCCTGGAAAGACCTTCTAAGGCAATCGAAAACAATAGGGGCGACATAGGGCAGCCTTGACGGATGCCACGTCTCGCACTGAAGAATCCAACCGGAGTGCCATTCACCAAAACTGAGAATTTGGCAAAAGAGATGCAAGCCAAGATCCATTGGATGAACCGGTCTGGGAAGTTCATTTTGTTCAAGACCTCCAAAAGGTAATCCCACCTTGCTAAATGTGCCATACAATGCAGCTGAGAAATCATTTAGATTCATGATCCAGTTCTTGCGGAGGTGGGATTATGGGTGCAGGAGATGAAATCCGGCCTTACTCGTTTAGGGCGACCCCCTTTACTAAATTGCGGAGGTGGGATTACCATTCACCAAACCGCTCCAGTTCTTGCGTTTAAGATTCACATTCCTATTCTTGAAATGTTCTTGTGTTAAGGAGGTAAAAATTGTGTTAAGGAGGTAAAAATTAATGCTAGAATGGGGGAAAAAATGTAACTAATTTCCATATCAATGCAGCTGCTCTTGCTATCTTGCACATTCTAAGATGGTTTAAGTCCTTACCAAAAAAAAGTTGTGTTTGAAGTCATAGTTGAATCCTTGCTAGATGTTCCATACATAAGTGAAATGTTCAAACTTGAGTTAATCTAGTTGGTTTATTTAAAATTTTCTTAACGTGTCTTGATTTAGTGATTCATGTAGCTGGAGATTGGAGGCATGAGGATGCTATTATCCAAATTTCTTATTCAAGTTCGGTTATGGAAATCTTTTTTTTTCCTTTCCTGCAAGAGGAAGAGGAAGAGAAGAAGGCAGATTGTCTTTGAAAGTAACCGAAGATCCAAATGAAACTGAGATACCTGCATTTGAGGCAAAGATAGCTAGCTAGCGTATATGATTTCTGCTGTGGTTATTGGTTAAATAAATAAAAAAATTCTTTTCCTTAAGTTCATGTTTATGATGTATGATTGCTTTTCTTCTTTTCTTTAATTAAAAATCTGTCAGCTTCCGTGGTTTGAGGTTGAACCCAAAGGTAATTCAGTGTCTTTTCAGGTAATTTTCTCCTAATAGTTTTCAAAATTTCTGAGTTTGTTTTGGTATCGACTAACTAAACCATACCCCATCTTCAGATCCTCTGTAAACCTATGAACAGGAGGAGCCCTTGAAATTTGCTTGGCACCATAAGGAAAGCTTCTTGGATTGCGATTAGTGTTGCTATTATTCGGAGACCTGCAACCCATCGTCTTCCTTTACTCTTCCGGGGATTGGATTCAGTTTACTCGTCAGGGGTTTTGTTTGAAGTCGATTTCCAGTGATTTCGATGCAGGATGCCTAACTTGCATTAAACTCTGGACATGCATTAGATTGCATAGGTTACATGCAGCGGTATCTGGGGAGGTGCCACCATTTCTGATGCAACCCCTGTGCAGCAGACGAGTTGAATCCGAATAGAAATTACCACAGTTATGTACAACCTGAAAGATAGTAAGACAACCATGACAGGGGATGGTGCAGCCCAAGTACCACGAAGTGCATCATACCATAAAAGCAAGGAATCCTTGTTTAAACATATCCATTTTGACTCAAGCATTCGATTAGTGCAATTTAAAGCAATAGTCTGGCTCAAAACTTACATAATTGACATCAATGGACATCAACAAGAACACCATGAATTGCCAATACGTTCAAGATTCTTTTCACTATAGAAATTTTACTCTGCATGTTTAAGTTTTAGCTTACAAAAATAATTGATACATACATACTTCAAAATAATGAACCAAATATGAAAAGTGATTTGTACAAGATTTCAGTACCCTAAAAGCACTATTCATATGGGTATTCTGATTGAAGCCATTCTAGAGATAATTAGCAGGAAAATCTCAAAGCCTACTTCATAGTGCTACAGAAGCTGAACTGCTGCAATTGCAGGGATTTTTTCCCGCAATTTCTGTGTTACTGCCACGCGAACGGTCATGACTCCTGCTGCTGGGCCCATGATTCGAATTTTCACAATAGGCTCTTCAATTTCAACTAGCTCAAGACCCCCACCCCCTGTTCCTACAAGATATGGTCTAATTTCTTCAAGGACCTGAAATGAAATTAAGTTATAATGTTAATATTTTTCTTCAATTTTTTGGAACAGCAACAATTTTATTAACAGAAACTGATATAAAAATAAAGCGTAGTGATACAGAGAAGCTACAACAACAGTGCTATAAACTCACACATTGGGTTCCCACAATGAAGTACCCCTGTAAAACCATCCAGCATAAAGGGATGTCATCCCCAAAACACAAACCCGGGAAACAACTTCTTGTTTGGCTAAATCATCTACCACATCATTTGCTGATCTCAGTCTCCATTAGAAATTAAACTGCAAAAGGCCAAGGTTTATCATGTAGTTTTTGCATCAAATGAATAACATTGACTGGATCTCTCTATAATCCCACTAGAGCACGCCCTTCTGATCAACTCCACCCCAACACTCAAAGCCATTATAGCTGTTAAGTAGTTATTATATTCTATAATAGAGAACGGGATTGCCTCTTTTCATCACCTCCTGTTGAGAGGCAGTCTACAAATATCATATTCCACTAACTTTTTTTTTATAAGAAGAAAAAAGGGTAGACAAAAGCTTTTCTTAAATTTTGGAAAAAAAAAATTATTTATAATAGATTCAAAGAAAAAGTACAAGCCAACTCTGGAGCATCAAAATCTAAAACAGGGCCTGTGGCTCTATTAAAATGGAATAACGGTGTCTCACCACAAAAATGTTACCAATCTTGACAGAGGCAATGGACAAAAATTCCCTATATTAGGTCTACCCTTAGCTCTTTTAGATCCTTCGACCTAAATCAAATCACTCCTCCATATTGGAGTATTTAAAGGCCTCCATTGAACATAACCATATCTCAAACGACTTTCTTGCAGCTTATCCTATATCGGCGCTACTCCCAAATTAGCTCTAATACGATTATTCCTTACCTTATCCTTTTTATTTTGCCATACATCCAACTCAACATCTTCATCTCAAGTACACAAAGTTTATCTATATGATGGTTCTTAACTACCCAACATTCCACACCATACATCATATCCCGTCGAATAACTGTCCTATAAAATTTTTCTTTAAGTTTCAAAGGAATACGCCAAGCCGATCACATAGCACTCCAGACATACATCTCCATTTCATTCATCCTATTTTAATCCTTTATAAAATATCATCATTTATATCACCTTCTTATGATTGAGCCTAGATATCTAAAATATTCACATTGCGGTATCTCCCTCTCGTCAATTTTTACCACATCATTATCTGTCATTGTGTGACTAAAGTTACACACCGATACTCCGTCTTCGTTCTACTTATCTTAAAATCTTTTGATTCCAATGTTGATCTCTCTAACTCCAACATGATGCTAATCCTTGCTTTTGTTTCATCCACTAAAACAATAGTTTCAGCAAAAAGCATACACCAAGGAACTTCATCTTGGATGTCTCTGGTTAAATCATTCATAATAAGGGCAACTAGATAAAGGCTTAAAGTTGATCATTGATAACCTAATTGTAATTGGGAAGTCACTACCTTAACCCCCACGATTATCACACAAGTCATCACATTATAATACATATCCTTGACTATGTCTACATATTTGTTTAACATTTCTCTTCTCTAGTACTTGCCAAATTAACTCTCAAGGGACTGTCATAAGTTTTTTCTAGGTCAATAAATACCATACGGAGGTCCTTCTTGCATTATCAAAATCTTTCCATGAGGCTCCTAAGTAAATAGCTTTTGTCATGGATCTCCCTAACATAAAACCAAATTGATTCTCTGTAATGGTATTTTATTATCTCAGACGAGTTTCAACAACTCTCTCACATAGTTTCATAGTATAAGTCATTAGTTTATGCCTCTATTTATAAATTAAACCTACAATGCTTCTCCTCCATTCATCTGGTATTTCTCTTGTGCTCATGCAAATCTTATTGAATAACTTAGATAGCCAAGCTACTCTATAGATTCGTAAGCTCTTCCATACTTCTACTGGGACCTCATCTCAGGCTTAGTGTTTTGTCTACATTCATCCTCTTTGAAGTTTCTTTTACTTTCAACACCCTAATTTTTGTATATACCTACAACCAGGGGTGTCTTATTTTTTTTATTTTTTTTTGGGGGATACTGCAATCTTTCAGGACACTATTACTTGAAATATCTTCATTTAGTAGGCTGTAGAAATAATCATTCCATCTCTATTTAATGTCTTCATCCCTTACTAGAACTCTACTTTCTGCACTTTTAAATTTTTAATACATTTAACGTGGTCTAAATCTCTACTCTTCCTTTCCCTCATCTTAGATATTTTATAAATAGTTTTTTCCCCTTCTTTTGTGTTCATATTATATAAAGATGTTTCTTAACCTTCGCTTTTTCCACAATCTTCTTAGCATCATTTCTAGCAAGTTAATAACTATATTTAGCCTTTTGCTATGTCTTAAAACCATCTTTCTTAGCCATAATGGTTGCTTGAACCTCATCATTCCACCACCAGGACTCCCTAAAGAAATGGTGTTTTCTTTCGATATACTTAAGAAATCTTGACATTTTGGCAACTTTCTTAATATAAACAATCATCTCATTTTACTTGTATTTGTGTCTCTCTCAAAGTCTCACTTTCATTGCTTGATCACAATATCAGTATAAGTTTTCAAGGTACCTCCTTTTAAGCTCCACCACCTTATCCTAGGGCAAATAAACTCACCTTTCTGCGATTCAACGTAATGAGACCATATCCATGACCAATAAGTAATCTATGTTGCACGGTTAGGCTGTCCTCTGGTATAACCTTACAACCCTTACATAACAACCTATCAAACCTTCTAGTTATAAAGAAATTTCTTGGCTACTATGATGAGCACCTTTGAAGGTGACTAGTGCTCCTCTCTTTTCAAAGTCGTAACGAAGTAAAGATAGAAAAGAAAGAATGGGGAAGAAGAAGAACAAGAGAGAGAGAGAGAAAGAGAGAGAGAGAGAGAACGTGAATGTGTTTCTCCTTTACTGCTGATTTCATTCAATAGAAACTAAAGTAATTACAATAGAATGAAAAGAATACGTCCATAGGTTTTCTATCAAGATTAAGAATGATAAACAACTAGGAAACTAGGAAAGATAAATAACTAGGAAATATAAATCTTAATATAACTCGAAGTCTAGAAGTCCAAAGTTCAGAGGTCAATAAGATGGTGAAGTGGCAATATCGGCCCATTCTTCAACACTCCCCCTCAAGCTGGATCATACTCCAGCTTGGAATACACAAAAAACTCAATACTCCCCCCTCAAAATGGAGTTCCAGCTTGGGAAAACAAGAACAGATATGAACTGCAACACCAGTCTTCAATGTAGGAGACGCCAACGGAGCACAGAGAGAACTTCTCTGGTAGCAATACCAACTCATGAACGTCAATCATCAGCATCATCATTATGGGCTCTTCCTAAGGAAGGCAAATAGTAGTAATATTGGCAGCAACATCATAGCAGCAGTAAATAACTCCGCATCAAACAACATAAGGTTGTGAACCAAACAGCATCAGACAATATAAAGTTGTTGATTACCATCTTCATAGATGGTAGGCTCCATCACAAGCAAATAGATAATTGGCGGTAGTAAATTCCATCATGAGTAAATGGATAGGTAGTTAACGGTGTAGACTTCATCATGAGCAAACAGATAAGCTCCATCATGAGCAAACAAGTAGTAGGTGATAGTAGACTCCATCATAAGCAAATAGGTAAGCTTCATCACAAGCAAACAGGTAGTAGGTAGTAGTAGACTCCATCACGAGCATAGTAAACAGTAGTAGATCCCAACACAAGCAAAGAGGTAGTCAGCTCCAATACACGCGGTTGCATCATGTGCAACAGTAGTAGGTTCCAACATGAGCAAACATGCTCCTTTTCTCCCTCATGTGGAGCATTGCACGTGGACAAATTACCAGGGGTCTTCAAACAATGAACGAGGGATAAGATCCCATTTAGCCAGAATAGTCAGAACCATTATGATCCACTAAACTAGAAAAAATATCCAACCAAACCATGAGATACCATGTAAAAGAACACTAGGAACAAAATATCCAAATTTGAGGTAGATCCAACGGTTGGATTCAAAGTTATGAGGTATTCAAAACTGTTTCGAAAACATCTTGGAAAGGCAAACAGAACCTTAGGAAGGGAAAGGAACAAATGGACCCCAGTGGCAATATGGTAATCTCTGGAAAGTTAGGAATAGTTTGAAAGGATTGGGACTGATTCCAAAATGAAGATTAAAGACTAAGGGCAATCTGGGTTTAAAATATGAGTTAGGATAATACAGAAACAGATTTATAAAAAGGGGTATAATTGGAAACTCGTATTAAATACCTTCTTCAACCTCTTGTTAGACTACTGTTTCACGAAACGGAAACCAATCCTTGCTCAGCTTGAGAGAACACCTTTAACACTTCACGGAACGACTTGAGAGCCCAGGAAGGGAATCGTAACCCTTGTCCCTCCAGGATTTAACTGATATTGGCCCTCAATGGTGAGTATTAGAAGGGTTCTAAAGGTATGAATTCAAACCTGGCATTAGGAGGTCAAACCTAGTTGCAGTCTTTGAATCTCACGGTGTAAGAGGCTGTTGGCTCTAAGTTCCTAGGGCTTATGTCTCCCAGGGGTATAGTGACAAACCTCAAAGTATCAGCCCAAACCGATAGAATTTCAAGGAGTTCAATCCAAGAAGGTTTGGCTGCCAGTACCAGTAAGCAGAACAGAAGCAGCGACTTTCATAGTAGCAGCTACTCCCATTGTAAAAATATGTGTTTACAATGGATAAATCACAAGGAGAAATCAACCTTGATTCTACTCCATACCAATACTAGCACCTAAGGCTCAATTTCATTAACTCAAGAAACCAGATACAGTTATTTACTTATTTACAGCCATATATATAGATTAGCCATACCAAAAACAAGTTTGGATTTTGAATCTAGGATGAAAGCCAAAAACAACTAGGAAATAGACTCCCTCTAATATGAAAGGCTTTAAAAACTCCCAAGAGCGCTTGACACCATTCCTAATTGAATACAACTACTAATTGAAGAAATAAACTTGAAATAGAACTCCTAATCTGATTAGACTTCCTAAAAATAAAAATCCTTCACAGATCAACATATCTACCGAAAATGGTCAGAGCCTTGGCCTGTTTTTTTGTAGACTGCTATTTTTTCTTTTCAATTATCCCAGAAAAAGAAGGGGAAAAAGTTAATGAAACCCAATACACTGTAAAGCATATCCAAATTGGAATCAGGATGCTCCTGCGTTAAACTCCTTTCGAAGAACAACGAAAGGCTTAAATGGTGAATAATTCCAATCTTCTACATGCTCTATGAATACCTAATCTTAAGGCCACTCTCGCTCAGTTTTTGTCCTTGTTTGAAATCATCATGGCATTCCACCCCTAGTATGAGATAAAAGGTGCTTCTCTTAAATGGTTGTCTTTGCCTTATTCATTACAAACATTTATCGGTTCATACCTATTTCTTAGAAAATTCCTGACAGTAACTGCATCCATATCATTTTCACACTTCAAGTTCATCTCTAGCCCTCTCATGGAGATTGCTTTTGAGGCCTTCTTTAGCTTCACAAACATTTAGTGTCTGCATCCACTTCCATGACTTCCTGAGTCTTGGCTGGGGGTGGGGCGGGAGGGAGGGATGGTTGCAGGGAATCAACAATCGAAGTCTTAGGTTTTGACTGAAGCTTGCCTTAATCTAAAGTTGGATCAATGTAATTGACTCAAGAACCCGAGTAACCCAATCCAATAAATTCAATTTACACGTTGAACTAATGTCTCAGCCCTCAGGCTCCCAGTAGTTTCAAAAAGAACCAAAGAAAAAGCTTGAATGAAGGAATCCTGCACATTGTTCACCAAAAAGAACTAAAAATAAAATTTACAGAGGCAAAAGACAGATTTTGCATTTTTCAACTGAATTTGTATCCAAAAGCATACAAATTATTATTTTTCCTTCTTTTTTTTTTTTTTTTTAGGGTGTTGGGGGAGATTTGTTGGGGGTAACAGAAAAAGGAAATTCATTAATAAAGCATAAGTTAAAAAAAAAAATACGAACAAGGACACAGTAGAGACTCAACAAAATCCAACACCAGTAAATAGAAAAAGTAACCTTGGAGATTACTTCACAAGTGGAAAAAGCTTAAATACAGCAAAAAATTTCAGTGAAATTGCACAATTAAAAAAAAAAATTTGTATGTCCTACTAACATTAAAAATACAAAAGCAAAAGATATATATAATAATAATAAAATTAAGCAAGTTTTGGAGGCTCTAACAGACATGTTCTATTTAGTTTGAGAAAAAAAAAACCTTCCAACTCAAACTTATCCCAATTAAATGGGGTGGGCTACATGGATGATTTTTCTCCAATCATCTCTATTCGAAGACATGTCTTTCCTCACCATTTCTCCTATGGTCATTTTAGGCCTACCCCTAGCTCTTGCAGCTCATTCAATTTGAAACAAATCACTTCTCCTGTTCTCCATACTAGGACATTCAAAGACTTCCGTTGCACATGCTCATGCCACCTCAAACAAGTTTCTCACAACTTAGACTTTCAAAATTAGAAGAAAAAAAAAACAGGTTTACACAATCACAATCAGGTTCCCAACAGTTTCTCATTTTCCAAATATTTTTAAGGGAAAAGGCCACTTCATTGCCCCCCAAAAATAAGCTTATCTTGGCAGCCTAGATATCTACCACATGGCAAATTTATTGGTTCTAAATTTGTGGACAGGCTGGCCATTTCATCATCTACCAGTTTAATAAATTATAGACCAATCCAATTCTCCCATACGTATATACAGCTTCGAAGATGGTTGCAAAATCAACTTTGGCAGCTTCGTTTTGACCCTTGAAACTACAAGACCAAAAGATTTATTATGACGGGCCATATAGTGCAGATGGTTCTCAAAAATTAGCATGTGGCTAACCTAAGGGGAGGCCTTCCCATCCAATGATCATTTGACTAGAAGAACCCTCCATGTGGCTTAAAAAAGGCGGATGGTCGAGAAAAGATTATCTAGCCAGGCCATCAACTAAACCTTTTACCCTATTTTAAACAACTTGTTTATTAGAAAAGATAAAAAACTTATTAATAACAAACAAAAAGAAACACATACAAACAAAATTGTATTAGTTGTTCCACACCAGATTTGTCCAATTAATACAAAAGCTGGATTTTGTAATCCAATATGCTAATGAAAAAACCAATAAGAGAACCTCTAATCCAATAGCATAACTAAAACATTTCCCAATTTTTATTCTTCTATTCTAAAAGCTTTTGTAATGCCCCAGATTTTCTAAGTTAATTTTCTGCATTTGTCAAGTATTGTGAGTCCAGGTGCCATTAGAAAACTAGGGGTTGTCACTTTTAGTGTTATGTAACACATAGCATGCATGGTGTCATTTAGTGTAGGATGAATTGTAAACCTAAGTATGGGAATCTTGCTTCTAGTGGCATGGGACCCACATGAAAAAGTTTGGTGCTGATCCGACAGTGTTCGATAGCTAATATCAAAAAACACCAAAATTTGAACCATAGGATGCTAGGGAATATTCCTTTATTGTTGTAGGGATTTTTTATGAGTAATATTATCCTTAAAGACTAATTTATAATAATAAAATGTGATTTATATTAAGAAATCATCATAAATTAATATCATGGGGGTGGCCAAAACATGGACAGCATTGTGGGGTCCACATTAGATGAATTTTACTGATTTAGATTAAATAAAATAATTTGAATTAATATTTAATAAAATCATGGGTGGGACCCATTTTTAATGTTTCGATCTTATCTTTTTATATTAAAGGATTAATGTTAGTAAGTTAGAGAAGTACTAGGGTTGGACAGCAAGGGAGTCTATCTCACTTAGAAAGTACTTGACTTGGTCAACAAGATAACAATAGAAAATAGAAAGTCTAGAGGAATTAAGAGTACACCTCACCTCTTGCATTTAAGCTTTGTTATCTAGATAACGATATCCTAATTAAATAGTACATATCAATGTGTTGTCACCTTATAAACATATACGATTACATCAGTCCAGATCCTTGGAACCAGTTTGGTTGCCATAAATTAAATAAACAAATGTGAGTTTTAAGGGGGTGATCAAAGTACAAATTTAGTCATTAATGTATACACTTGATAATATATGTAGGGTCAGAACTGCCCAGTGGTGGACATAGTTACTGACTCGAGAGGCAATTACTCTCCACTTTAATGTCCTCATTTTCTGACTCAAGTAGCAATTACTCTCCAGTATATTGTTCACATTTGCTCTCTTCTTGGCTTAGGGCATTCAGTTGCCCTCAACATCACCTCATCATCTCTCCCTATTTCACATTCCAACATCACTTCATCATCTCTCTCTATTTCACATTCCTCTTTATCACATGTTAGTTTAAGATGCATTCACTACTCAAACATACTCTTAGCACATGGTAATATAAAACATGATAAACCATCTGTTTCCGTACATTTCTCATGCATAAGACATCATCACACGATTATACACAATTATGCAACATCAATATCTGCATTTATCACATGTTCTCGTTTTGTGTATTTTCTATGTTTTATCTTACTGGGCTGGTGACCTCACCCTTACAATGATTATCTCAGACGATGAGGCCGATGAAGCAGAGCAAGGAGAGGCGTGAAGGATGTTCAAGCTATCTCCTAATAGTTGATTTATTTTCATTATAATGGTTGTAATAGGGTTTTAAGTTTTATTGTAATGACAATTTATTCTAGTTTTATGATTAGTGCTTGTCGACACTAGGCTGTCACCAGTAGATTTTTGAGGTTCTTTTATTATTGTTTTTCATTTGAGTTAGATTTTAAGATAATAAAGTTTTAAAGTTTAGTTGTTTTAGGATTGTTTGATCAACACCCATGAGGGAGTACCTTCACCTTAATACAGGTTTGGGTTGTGACAATTTATCTAGTTTGTTATATGGATTTTCCCCCATGGTGTGATTTCTAGAGGTTGGCATGAAAAACACATGAACTCACGGCACCCATGCCACATCCTAACATAATACTCCTTCAACCCTCCCTATCTCCTCCCCCCCCCAAAAAAAAATTTTTTTTTTTTGTTGAATTAACTACCAATGCTGATTAAATAACTAACAATATTGATTAGACAAAAAAAAAAGGTGGTGAACAAAGGTCCCAATGTGCATCATTATCCATATACATGCACAACTAGCTCAATAAAGCATCTCATTGGAAATTCTGAATCGCAAGAAGTGAGCCACTTAATGGAACTGAGAAATTGTTATCAAGAAGATCTCTGACCTTTTCTATGTTTTCTTCATTTAGTTCAAGGCCTGTTTCCTCATCTGCAATTGGTTCAACTGCAACAATCTCAGGAATCTTTTCCATCAGACGGCGTTCTAAACCCATCTTCATTGTCATCACAGAACTGGGACAGGACCCACATGCTCCTTGTAGCTTCAATTTGACAACATTGCCATCGATCTCATGCAATGCCACATTTCCACCATCTGCCATGAGATATGGCCGCAATTCATCTAATACACTCTCAACATTTTCAGCGGTGAGTGGCAATTCCACTGCTGAATCTGGTGTAGCAACAGCTTTGATGGCTGCAGAGACAACAAAGGTGGGAACTAATTATAAGTGCTCAAAACATCCAAAAAGATTCTGTCTATGCCACATTACAGATTTAAAAGGAAATATTAGAGATTAGAGATAAGCAACAGGAAATCAATAACAACCTATTGTGCAACTATAACTAAATCACAAGTCTTCAGGTAGAAAGGGGGAAAAAAGCATCGCAGAAAGAAGAGAGAGAAATTTTCTGTTTCAAGAAGCATAAATTAATTTTATAAAAAATGACAGAGAAGAGGGATGGAGAGAAAGAATTGAAAGATCAGTTAAACAATTAAACGGCATAAACTTTCGATAAAGTTTTACAATTTAACACCAAGGACGATTTCCATCAAAATGTCTCCCATATGAATAAATAACAACAGAAAACTATCATAAATCTTTCAAAACAAACGTGTCTCTGCAATCCTATCGTTCCAACAAGGAAAAAATAATAGGAAAATATGATCATAACAACCACCAAAAGGAAAAACATACATTAATGCAAAACGAAATAACAAAAATTTATCAGTATCATTGCAAACACTCGCATGGTCGGATGGTTGGCATGGTGAAGCATGGGCTGGGAGGTAGGTCTCGAATTATTAAACGAAAACAGAAACCTTACCTTGACCATCGGTGCGCCTAGACGTGCGAAAGCGTAGGGAACGAGACGATCCCTTAAGCTCCAACGAACTTCTTCCTTTGAGCGAAATTCGATTTCTACGGAGATTCCAACCCTGCCATAGAATTGGAATTTGAAAATGATAAGTTTATCTTCTCTAAAGAAACCATCTACTTGTCTAAAATCGAATAGGGAAGAAAACTTTTTGGGCAGATAATTTTCTACAGAAGAACGAGAATAAAGACCTTAAAGGAGCAAGGATGCAAGTTTAATAAGGAGCATGAACAAGAGGCTTCAAGGGCTCGCCCTGGCCTGCTGTATGATGGGTTTAGCGTCATCGACTGCATCTCTCTCTTCTCCCCCCCTCTCTCTCTCTCTCTTTCTCTTTCTCTTTCTCTCTCTCTCTGCGTGTGCCTCTGGAACTCAATGACCTAGAAAGAAACAAACAGTGCGTGTGTGAAGAACACGACCTGCGTGGAGAAGAACAGCATAAAATCTGACGTCAACAGTGTCTATCTCTTTTGTTTGTTTCTGTTTTGGGGCTTTTATACTGACGACAGCAGCCTGGCACAGGTCGGATTCAAATCCTCTCCTCGTGTGTCTGGATCCAAGTCGATAAGGTGAACCGATAACGGATGTCAACTTATACATTAGTTCAGATAGAAGGCTCCGATTCAACCAATATCCATGTATCGTGTCGTGTCGGGCATCAGTTCGTGGGAGTCACCCTCCTCCCGATCCCCTAGGAGGAGAGGATTTGAATATGCACAGGTCGGGAGTTCGGATCACCCACATGTACATGTACTCACCTATATATACTT
Source organism: Protea cynaroides (assembly GCA_028583415.1). Lineage (NCBI taxonomy): Eukaryota > Viridiplantae > Streptophyta > Magnoliopsida > Proteales > Proteaceae > Protea > Protea cynaroides. Next base: position 35,138,106 of record CM053271.1, read on the forward strand.
GTATCTTCTTGGGATCTCATCACCATCCATATTTAGTGAGTCTCACACTTTAGATGAGGTCCCACGCCACAACGTATGCGATGAAATCCCATGGAGAATACATGTACATAGAGGTGATCTGAAACTTTAAATCGAAGAAGGAAGAGAGAGAGAGAGAAAGAAGCTTTGGGGTTTAGAAGGAAACCTTCTTGCTGGAAATTTCTATAGAAGAGCTTGAGGAAGTATAGAAGTTTAAGCAAACATATAATAGGCAGGCATTTAACTTCTTCTTTTACTTGATTATCTTGCTTTCATTTGTATATTAGGAATTTCTACATTTGAAAAGAGAATTTCAGTCTTTATTTTATCTCTCAAATGGCAAAACCATGAAGATGGATAGAGTGCCATGTTGGACCTAAGCATGATAAAAGAAAGGAAGTGAAATGATAAAGACTTAGATGACATGTTAGGAATAGTTATCAAAGAGCCAAAGAAGTAGTTTGAATTTTCTCTAACTAGAAGTTGAATATGGGAGAAGAATTCAAGAAAGTTTTTCTTCACCCAAAATTGAACCCAACCCAACCCAACCCAACCCAACCCAAACCCGAATTTGGGTGAATCTGTTTTTCTGGATTGACACAGATTTACCATTGTTCAGTCCAGAGACCATAACTTCCTATGTATATTTCGGAAACAGTTGATTCCAGTGGCATAAGAAAGAAGACTTAAAGCCCGACATTTTTTTTTTTTTTTTTTTTTGTAATTTGTAAAAAATACAATTATTCTAAATCAGTCTCTAATTAGGCAAAAAATGTAGAAAATGATTCAGGTTACAGTCATAACTAAAGTTTGGGACAGAACACAAAGGTTCTGTTGAAGCTATTTTGTAGACATCTTCCTCTTAACCTGTGTATGTGATCAAAACATAAAATATTTAGACCTATGAGTTAACTATAAAACCTTATTGAAATCATGCCATTCCGATATCAGATGAAGGACTTATGATCATTTTCCCAATGGTTAGCAGAAAATTTAACTAAGAACTTAGTGGGCTCTTTTAAGGCCTTTTTTAGACTAAATTGTAATGTTGCTTAGCTTTTATAAGATAGACCTAAGAAAGGACATTTGTAAGATATAATACTTATTAAATTAGGGTATATTTGATCAGTTTGAGACTCTAATTGAATTAATGATATGATTAATTAGGAAATTTCTTGTTGTGAGTTCAAGAATTTAGAAGTTATCAAGTGAACTTCATGGCATTCTAAGGTGAGTGTGTCTTGTGCATACTGATTTTGTGTGTGTGTAATGGAGTGATTGTTATGCTTGCAAGTGTTGTTTATATGGAAATGAATGATAACATGAAATCCATTGATTGATATTGAGAATGTTTATTTATTTTGAGTTTCAATAAGTGATAACATGAAGTGCCTTGAGTGACAAGCCTTGAATTGTTTGTTAAATATGAAATTTCATTGGATGATAAGAAGAACAATCTTGATTGACGATATGGACTATAGTGTTTGAGTTTTACAAGATTGTTCAAATGGAGTGATGTATATTGATGAGTATTTCTGAAATGACTTGATGAACTGCATCATTACATTAGTTTTCCCATGTAGTGTGTATGTTGGGTGGAAGCCCAGACATAGTGGAGACTTTCCCATATGAGTTTTTTGGGTTACTTGAACTTCTCATCAAAGGTTCTAGGATTTTCAAGTGTGTTTTGGATGTCTACCGAACATAGACATGATGACTTGGTACAATAACCATGTGTTGTTGTCGTTGGATTTCGTCCGGTGCACAAGATATTATCACGTATCTACAGACCAAGAACACACAATGAGGTGGGTGGGTTTTACCTCGTGGCCACTCCGATGTCTAAGTCAGTATAGTCCAGGACAAGCAGAATGGAACTCAAGGATAAGATTCTTGAGTTCCTTAGACAGAAGGGACTGAGGTACGGGAGTTTTGCAAGACCCTTCCCTTCCAGTTCACCATGATAACAAAGTAACAGGAGAATGTATAAGTTGCAGGTGAGCGAGGACTCACAGAAGATGAATCGTGATTTCTAAAGGAAATTCCGTGGAGTAAGGGTACCTTGAGAGAGTGAAATTGTGGATCCTCTTCTATTACATTCTCCTGCTATTTATAGCCCAAATGTGAAGCTTGTCGAACACGTTACCTTCCTTTAGCTAGCTCATTCCGATTTCCTATGCACCATCATCAAGCTAGGTGTAGCTCAGGAGACCCTACGACCCCCTAAGGTGGAGCATATCTCCAAGATCTTTCCTTTTCGACCCTTTATGTCCACGTCACTTGGGCAGTTTGATGTGAGTGGCCGCCATTTTCCTGTTCTCGAGTATATTTAGTATATCTTTCTTGGTGGCACTCCCAGACAAGATAACATGGCATGTCTAGTCAGCACGAAATATATTTAATGCCCTCTATCTACATTTATGAGCATTTATTGTAGCACCATTAATGCGCACCTATCACATTTAATTCCATCAAATCCCTCCGGATATTACGCTTAAGGGTCGAAAACTTATCACTGCCATCAAATCGAGCAAGATTTTTAGCTTTGTTCAATGCTGACGTGGCCCTCTGTGATGAATGACACGTGTATGACCCCTGATGTGTTTCTTTTGATCTCTTTTGGACGGCCCAGATTTTATTCATCACATTTTTTCCCAACAGAACCCCTTTGTCTCATCTGGGTCGTTTTGACTCGAGGAGTCAACCTTTATAGGAAAATATTTTATCTTTATGTCTAATAATGATTCTCCACTGATTCCTTTGAATTTCCACCATTTTAAGTCCATGTGGCCACGCTTGAGTGTATCGGCGCCTCGTGATCCGTCGCCCTCTTAAAATATTTTAATAATTACTTTCTGTCGTTGAGGTATCTTAGCCAACCACGTGGCACCCACCCTACTAAAATGTCTCATCCACTGCTTTGATGACCATCGTGCCGCTCGAGAATCATCATGTCGTTCCCCGAAATGTTCTCTTTCGAGAATCTATAAATATCTCTTCCTCCTTTCACTTTCTTCTTCCTTACGTTTTTCTCTCGCCTTTTTCGTGCTGCAAATCTTCCTTCTTCTTTGCGTATCTGCGGTCTGCTTGAGTCTACCTGTTTGCACACAGCACCATCCGAGTCCTTCAAGTGTCCATCGTCGCCGTCTCTCTGCCTCGAGTAAGTTCTGAGTCTTGATTCTCCTTTTTATTTTGTGATTTTGACTTGACCCACCATGGCTCACGACAAAGCCGTTGCACACCATACTTCTGAGCCTACTCACTGTCAGAGCTCCTCTAATCCCTTCACCCATGCGAGAGTAGCTCTAGGACTGACATTGTACTACCCTTCTCCACCGCTCCTAGTGAGTTTGGGCCGTATTGCGTTGCTTCTGACATAAAGTCCGAAGTAACCAAGGCCAAGTTGAACGAATTTAGGGCCACATACCTAATCCCAGAGTCGATTGAACTAATTGTCCCTAGTGAGGATGACCGAGCCTGTCACCCCCATTCGCATGGGATGATTGTTACATTAGACATGCTTTCTTTTGGCTTCTGATTTCCTGGCCACCCCGTGGTGTATGAAATATTAGGGTATTCTGGCCTTGCTCCCACTCTGCTTCTACCCAACTCTTGGGCCCATACGCATTCGTTCATCATTTTCTTCCTGAGACACCGCGAGCCTCCCACTTTGATATTCTTCCAATTTATGTTCAATATTACCGCCATGGCTTGGGTAAATCTTTTAACTCGTCGCTCGAAGCCTAATGGTTAAGGGTGTTAAACGGTTTATAATCAATTTATCGGTGCGGTGTGGTGTATAAGAGGGTAAAATCAAAACCGAACTGATTAACTAAACGGCGTCACAATTAAAACCATAATTGATTAGTAATCGGTTTCGGTTTATCGGTTTTTAAACGGTCTTTCATTAATCAGTTTTGCTTGCGGTTTATAAATGGTTTAAAGAATCCATTATTAATTGATTTTTCATAATTAAAAAAAATGTTGTAATGTTGTTATGCCTAATGGAGTAATGGTTAATGCCTATTGTGTTTTCCAGTTTTATCGTTTTGGTTTTATGGTTTAGGCCTTTAGGAATTGTGGTTGGGTCTTAGGAAAATAGTGTATTAATTGGGGTTAGGGTTGGCTTCTTGGAAAAATAATATATTAATTGGGGTTAGGGTTGGCTTCTTGGGAAATAGTATATTGATTGGGGTTGGGGTTCGGGTTGGTGTCTTCAATCTTGAAAATAATATATTAATATTATATGGAATGAGATTAGGTTTTATTAGTTTAGCTTTTAGGGAATAAACAGTATACACTCTATTCGGTTTAATCGGTGTCTAGCAGGTGTAACCTAATAGTTTAAAACGTTTAAATGGTTTGCTCCAATTTTGGTAACCAGTGTCAAATTTCAAACCAAAACTGAACCGATCACTAAACGGTCTCTCGGTTCCAATGTAAATGGTTCGGTCCGATTCGGTAAACGGTTCCAGTGTAAATGTTGCACCCTTACTAATGGTGTGTATTATTTCTCTCATAAAGCCCTAGAAGTCCCTCCCATGTTAGAGGGGCACCCTTCTTCTTTTCCTCATTGGAAAGAGCGATTTTTCTTGGCATCAGTAAGATGAGGGTTTCTCTCAGTTGGCTTGGCAATCATTGGAAGTGGAGGAATGAAGAGAATATCTCCCTTCTTGATCTGCATGATCTCCACCATAGTACATTTGAGAGGAGTATACTCTAGAAGAGGTTTAATGGGGTACAACTCCTTGGCTTGTTTGGCCTTTTTGCTTGGTTCTCCCTCCTTTGGGATCTTATCAGCTGGTTTAGGCTTCTTTTTCTCCACTCCTACTAGGCACTAGCAACCTCTTTTGGTATGGCAGCTACGGCTTCTGCTCCCACAGCATATCATTCATGTCGATTGAATATTTTAGCATGGGTGCAGGGGCGTTTCTTGTTTAGTGAGAACACTAGATTCTCATCTCGAACAACTTTGCATAGAGTTGCTATGACCGAATCAGATTGGATATCTTTGATCTCTCCAGTAACAGTAAGGAACCTGGTGATGAAAGATCGGAGAGTTTCAATTTCGCCTTGCTTGACAGCCATCAGATGTGAGAAGTTCTTCTTCACAATTCTACTTCCTTGAAAGTGTGAGAGGAACAGACTACTCAATTCTGTGAACGATTAGATAGACTTGGGGGGAAGATTGTCGAACCATGTTCTTCCTGCATCTCTCAAGGTAGATGGGAAAGTTCTATAGCATAACGCGTCATGATGACCATAGATGACCATCCCCACTTTGAAGTTGTCCAGATGTCGTTATGGATCTATTTTGCCATCATACCATCCCATATTTGAGAAAATGAAATTGTTCGGCAACGGATGTTGCATGATCTCATCGGTTAGAGCTGTCTCTATGTCATAGTCTTCGAGGGCCTTAGAATCGACCCCCTTCTCCACTTGCTACATGCATTCCATCAAGTCTTTTACTTGTTGCTCTAGCCTGGCTATGTGGCCGTCGGGGACAGGAATGACGGGGACTGGGGGAAGGACAGCTATAGCCCTCTCTTATCGGACCGCATCGACCCTATCTTGGGCTGTCTCCCGTGTCTGTTGAGCCATATCGACCCATCTCTGAGCTTCTCTTTCAACATCACGAGCGGTGTCAGCCCTCCTTCAAGCCCTTCCCCCACCACCATTCCTTGATCCCAACAGATCGTGTACAAAAGACCTGCGAAATTCAAAAGGGGAAACATGGCTACTGACTATTACTTAGGTGGGTTCATACCTAGGAACGTAACCAATACTATCTCCTCGAAATGACCCCCTGGCATCTGGTGCCGGTGAGAGTCTACTGATTAATGGGAACGGGTTTGGGCCCAAGGCGGTGACGGTCGTGGTCCCCGGGACCTTTGAGGAACTTCTCCAACATACACTGGTGGAACAAATGCGACGGGAATTTTGGTGGGTTGCTGTTGTAAAAGCTCCATCAAGGCAACCAACTGCTGCGTCAGGTAGTCGAACTGGTCTCTAGTGACAAACTGGGAGGCGGGGTCGTAGCTTCCCCCTCCTTCTTCAGGATGAACATCAGGGACTTGGCCATCTTGGCCGACTGGGATATCTACTCACTCCTAGTGAACATCTTCACCAGCACGATGAGCCTTGGTTCCTCGGAGATTGTAGGCACTTTCTGCCCTTCTTACAAGAGCCATAGGTAAAACTTAAAGCAAATGAGAGGTTTATGGGAAACTGACTTTAGGAAATAGTGAACTGGAAGAAGAAAGGTTCTTAGAAGCAAAGTATGTCAAGCCCCATGGTCGGCGCCAATCTGTTGTCACTGGATTTTGCCCGATGCACAAGATGCTGCCACTTATCCCAGACCAAGCACAAACAATGAGGTGGGTGGGTTTTACCTCGCGGCCACTCCAATGCCTAAATCAGTATAGTCTAGGACAAGCAGAATGGAACTCAAGGATAAGATTCCCGAGTTCCTTAGAGGGAAAGACTAAGGTATGGGAGTTATGCAAGACCCTTCCCTTCTAGTTCACCATGATAACAAAGTAACAGGAGAATGTATAGGTTGCAGGTGAGCGAAGACTCACAGAAGATGAATCCTGAATTCTAAAGGAAATTCGGTAGAGTAAGGGTACCTTGATAGAGTGAAATTGTGGATCATTTTCTGTTGCATTCTCCTACTATTTATAGCCCAAATGTGAAGCTTATTGAGCACGCTGCCTTCTTTTAACCAGTTCATTCTGGTTTCCTATACATAATCATCAAGCTAGGTGTAGCTCAGGAGACCCTACGACCCCCTAGGGTGGAGCATATCTCCAAGATCTTTCCTTTTTGACCCTTTATGTCCACGTCACTTGGGCGGTTTGATGTGAGTGGTCGCCATTTTCCTGTTCTCGAGCATATTTAGTATCTCTTTCTTGGTGGCGCTCCCAGACAAGATGACATGGCATGTCTAGTCAGCACGAAATATATTTAATGCCCTCTATTTGCATTTATGAGCATTTACTGTAGCATCATTATTGCGCACCTGTCACATTTAATTCCATCAAATCCCTCAGAATATTACGCTTAATCGAAAACCTATCACTGCCATCAGATTGAGCAAGATCTTTAACTTTGTTCAATGCTGACGTGATCCTGTGTGATGAATGACACATGTACAACCCCTGATGTGTTTCTCTTGATCTCTTTTGAATGGCCCAGATTTTAACCATCAAAATTTCCCCCAACATGTGTTGACGATGATGACAGTAAGAAGTGCTAGCATAGTGTGAGACTATCTCGTCTGAGTCTTGGGTTATTTGGTCTTCTCATAATTTCCAAATATATTCAGTACACTTATTAGTAATTTTCCTTTAAACCATAAGGAACCTCATATCATTCATATGTTGAAGTGTTAAATTAGTTTGAATTATGAGTTTTAATATGTTGTTTTCATATATGAAATGCGTTAATTATTTTGATTTATAATACGATTTTTAGTATGCAAGTTTCATTCACTGAGCTTCTAGCTCACTTCATCTGTGGGCTAATTACATGGAAGAACCGGAACAAGTTGAGAAAAAAAAAGATGAATGGGCACCATAATATTGTACAAAAAAATGATATCTCTACACTGCTTGCCTTGCGAAAAATCCTCTAATTTCTCAGTAAAAATAGATATTAAGACTTCATGGAGACTTCATGGTTGTGATGCCACTTTACTATTATTCTCATTAATAGAACACAATCTATTAAATCATAGATGTTTATCTATCAAACATCATTAAAAATATATATATATGTGAACGTTTCTTGGCAAAGTGAGAAAAACAAATGAAAGGAAATGGATTACCCATTCCATTGCTATGTCATGGAATTCTGAATTCAACATTAATGCCTATCACATCCACTTTCAACATTGGATTCTTAATAGTAACTACATCACTCAATGGCTTAAGAAAAGTCGGAGCGGAACGAGAACCCAATAAAAACGAAAGGTCAGATCATTTATCTTTTTTATATTGTATGTGACAGTGTGACTATAAGTGTGTAACCTAGAGAATCGCTTTTTCTTTCATTCAAACCTATCTATAAAATCACTTTGTAAATATGGGATACCGATATTCTCGTTGTAACTCTATCTTATTTATTCGCTCACCGATCTGTCGGTTTAGGGAATGAAATCAAAGTAAATCATCTGGAAAAAAATGAAAATATGAACTTTTCTAATAAAAATAAGGGAAAATTATATTAATTTAATATTAATAATACCTTTGATTAATTCAATGATTTGGAAGAGCTCCATCTTCTAGCACTAGAAGACAGCTTAGGAGGTAATATGGTTTCTCTTGCCTCATGTTTCCAGAAGGGAAGGGGAAAATCAAGTTTAACCTGCTTCAATTCTTCTCAAGTCGAAGGACCAGGACAAAAAACACGGCCCCAAGCTAATAAAGGGGGCGAGGACTCTATCAAGGTCTTCCTTAAGTCTGAAGAACCATGAAGAACTCCCTTCCACAGAGCTCTTTGGTTATTTCTCCCTTGCAGAGTTTCCCAAATTAGTTTTAAACTAAGGTTTGAGGGGTTTAGTTTGTCAAACTTGCAAACCATCCAACGCCTTTTCTTGGAGGTTCTGAACCTCTTCCATAACACTCAGATCGTCCACCAGGATTTCCCCCTTGGCATCCCATTTTGGAACTAGCCTATCCTGTTCCGATTTTTTGAAGCGCTTGATCAGAGCTTCCTTAACCGAGAGTCTGTCTATACCCCTATCATTTCGGTTGTCTGGCCCTATTGCGTAAGGGGCGAGACCTTCCTCTTAGAAACACATTACAGGGTTTCCCTTACCTGCAACAACCGGCTTCTTAGTTACGGATTTATTTAGAAGAGTGTAGGTCTCGAAGGTCTTCAAAGCATTCGTTTTAGGATCCGAAGCCAACTTGTCGGTTCCCTTCAAATTTGACATCTTTCCTCCTTCGACCAAATGTGCTGGGGGTATCTTTCTTTTGTCCGAAGAGGTTCCCTCGGCTGTCTTTTTGTTTGAAAGTACGACATCATTTGCTGTAGCGTACTTTTCACATCGAGCTAGGAGCTTGGGCATGTCCAAGGGGGCCTTCTTCACCAGGGAGAATTGGAGTCCCTCATAAAATATACCAACCATCAGGGTGGCAAAGGCAACTGAGGGCTCGAGATCTTTTATTTGCAAAGCCTCGGCGTTGAACCTCTTAATGTAGGTCTGAAGGGACTCGTCATGCTTTTACTCAACAACCATTAGATGCACGTCTGTCTACTTATGAGCTTTGCTACCTTGGAAATGAGTAACAAAGCATTGGGTCAGAACGTCAAAACACACGATTAACTTGGCGGACAGACTGGTGAACCAAGTCCAGGCCACTTTTCGGAGAGTGTTCGGGAATGCTCGGCATATAATGTCATCCTAATACCCGTGCAAGAGCATCATCGACATAATGCTACCATGATGGTGCTTCAAGTTGGTTGTGTCATCGTAGGTGTCCAATGCTGGAAGAGTGCTCCTCCGGGTCAGCAATTACAAGATGAGCATCCTTAGCAGAGGTTTTCCATGGATTTTCTTATATTTGACTCTTTACTGAATTGGATGATATTTCAACGGATGAAGAACTGAAGGGTATGCAGGTGCTAATGAAGTTATATTTCCATTTCTTCTAGCAATGATATTGTACATTCTATTATTTGTATTCTTTCTTAAGAAATGATAATGTTAAATTGTTATTTGTTCTTTTGGTGGTATTATTTCTTCCGTAGAAACACTGTTCGTTTAAAAGAAATGTAAGCCATTATGAAGATACAATGACGGACCTAACATATTCCATTGACAATCACTAATGCTACTTAAGGAAACTCCTTGGCATTTAATCATAACTTAGAAACTACCCAAACAATGTAGTCAAAACAGGTTCAACTGGAACTGGCTATTTTTTTCATCCTCGTCTTTTAGTTTGGTCTCCTGTTTTTTATGAAAATGTTGGTCGATCCACAAAAAGAACCTGACACTTTTCCTCTTTTCATGTTCAATGCATATCATATTTCAGTTTTATAGAACATTTGAACGTATAAGTTCATGATCTAATATGGAGATCCTACTGCAATAATAGATGACTCAAGTCGCCCTTTTCATATGATAGGGCTAAACACCCCCTTCACTTGCCGAAAAGAGATAGCCCAAGCCGGTAAGGGTCGTCCATCAACGAAGGAATCCAATGAAATAAAGCAGATAATAAAAAAGTATTTTATATGAGTCCAATAGCTTCAAAGTACAAACAAGTGAAAAAAAGAAAAAGAAAAAAAAAAGAAAGAGATTAATGAATATCATAAAATTGTACAGTAGAATGATATCTCCACATTGCTCGCCTTGGAGTAAATCATCTAATTTCTCAATAAAAATAGATACTAAGATTTCATGGTTGTGATGCCACTCGTCTATTATTCTCATTAATAGAACACAATTTGTGAAATTATAGATGTTTATTTATCAAACATCAAACAAAAAAGAAATATGTAAATGTTTTTTGGCAAATTGAGAAAAACAAATGAAAGGAAATGGATTACCCATTCCATTGATATGTTTTGGAATGTTGAATTCCAATTAATGCCCATCACATCCACTTTCAACGTTGGATTCTAAATAGTAACTGCATCACTCAGTAGCTTAAGAGAAGTCGAAGTGGAAGGAGAACCCAAATAGAAGCGAGAGGTCGAATCGTTCATCTTTTTTATAGTGCATGTGGCTGTAAATGTGTAACCTAGAAAATCGCTTTCGCTTTCGTTCGAACCTATCTGTAAAATCGCTCTGCAAATATGGGATACTAATGTTCTCCCTGTAGCTCTATCTTATTTATTCGCTCACCAGTCCGTCAGTTTAGGGAATGAAATTGAAGTAAATTACAAATAAATAAATAAATAAATTTTTATATTAAAAATAAGGGGAATTAAATTAATTTAATATTAATAACACCTTTGATTAATTCAAAGATTTGGAAGAGCTTTGTCTTTTAGCACTGGAAGACAACTTAGGAGGTCGTTGAAGAGTCATCTCACCTTTGATTATATCGAAGAATTCAGTTGCAGATTTATTTAGAGGAGTGTAGGTCTCAAAGGTCTTCAAAGCATTCGTTTTAGGATCTAAAGCCAACCTGTCGGTCCCCTCCAACTTTGACTTCTTTCCTCCTTCGACCAACTATGCTGGGGTTGTCTTTCTTTTTTCAGAAGTGGTTCCCTTGGCTCCCTTTTTGTTTGAAAGTACGACATCATTGGCTGTGGTGTACTTTTCACAACGAGCTAGGAGCTTGGGCATGTCTAGGGGGACCTTCTTCACCAAGGAAAATTGGAGTCTCTCATCAGATATCCCAGCCATTAGGGTGGCAAAGGCCACTGAGGTGTTGAGGTCTTTTATTTTTAGAGCCTCGGCGTTGAACCTGCTAATGTAGGTCCGAAGGGACTCGTAACTAATTGATTATTCATTTTTGAAGCTATTTGAGCTTTGAACCTTAGGATTTCCCGAAGCACACTAATTGACAAATGCCTTGGAACCTAATTCTTGGGCTTTAAACGTGCATTTGTTAGTACAAGCATAAAATATAGCATTGATAGTATTTGAAAAGATCAAAGTTAAGGACTAGATGAGAATATTTCTTAGAATTTGAGGATGAAATTTGAACAAATTGTAAATGGTATTAATGAATTCAGCCCAAAATAAATGCAAGTTACAAGATTTGTCCAATTTGTTACAAATTTGAAGGGAAATGGTAAAATTGAAGGAACAAATCTTCATTATTTAATAATGTTGTTGTTGGACTCTGAAATGGGTGATGCTTGAGCTAAATTCTGGTAAACTCCATAGTCCCAAGCAAATGCGGTTCTGCAAATCAACTCTGGTGTTAACTCTACGGGAGAAACAAAATATATTGCATCATTTCTTTGATTGATGGTAGACCAAATTGATGGAACAACAGAGCTGGTGAATGAAATGATGTATGGGTCAGGCCCATGATTTGGACATGTAAACTATTCAGAGTGATCACGACAACCCGCTTTTCTATCCCCTAATAACGTTTCCATCTGCCGTTGTTGGAGTCAAATAATTGAGGCATTTGGCAAATATTGCTCATTGTAGAAAGTAGCATGGCATGTCCTTTTCACATATTGATGTTGAGGAAAAACAGGAGTGTTAATGCTGTATTTTGTTCTTTTGTGATGAGATGACACGTGTCCTTAGGCGTCAACACACTGGGGCTGACATGTGTCTTGGTTAGTTCAATATTCCTTCCATGCGAGATGGCATTTGTCACCATTGATAAGTCGCGTCTCGCTGGATGATCTTGCCGAAATGATAGGACATCATGGTTGCCTATTGGGTCCCTCATCGCACGTGTTTGTAGCGTCTTGTCTATTTGTGACTATGGTAAGGCGTGAGTACATGGTTTTTTAATTATTCTTGGAACGACTACGTCAGCAGGTACAATGGTTATTGATCACAAGCAACATGGCATTAAGAGTGGTCATTGGATCTCTATCTTATGGTAACGCGAGGATATCGCATGCGCTCCTGGCGGTTAGGCTGTTAAGATAGAAGTTCATCTGGAACTCTCTCTCGATCTATATAAATTGATAGACGACCAAGAGGTAAGACAATTCCTACACTATTATTTTTTGGGTTCTTTGCTAACGATCACCTGTCTCTTTCATCCTTCTTAAATTATGTCTATCCCTCACCCTCCAACTTAGCCATTTTGGTAAAGCTTTGGACTGTTTGTTCTAATTACTGACTTTACCATCGGAGCAGACACCGAAAACTTTGTCCTGGTTTTGTTAACCTCTTGTATTTGTCTTGTAGGACATGAGCACATCAGCAGATCCAGTTTTCAGCAGCAACAGTTTGGCGTCCACCATAGGGCCTTGAACGTGAATTCAAGAATTTTGTGCCTACACTTCTTGGGCGATGGCACGAACTCGAAATCAACCTCTCGAGAACAATAATAAGGGGAATGATGACGTACCAGATGACGGACAGCCACAGAACAATCCTCCTCCAAGGAATAACAGCAAAAATTCCTCCACTGTCCCTGAGTCACCACCTCTTGTACTTGAAAGTCATAGAACGACACCACAGTATGTTACTGTTGATCAATTTAACACCCTGAATGAAAAATTGGCAGAATTAACATAGCTGCTCAAACCGCGTCTACAGCCAACTCACCAACATTCCACCAGTGACCCAGCAAGATCCAAAACTCCAGCCCCAACACAAGATCTGCTTGTTGAAAAAGATCTCCCTAATTTAGAGGGAAGAAATAATCAACTGGAAGAAGAAGACTATTTAATGGTATTGCATTGTTATGATGATGCAATCCTTTGTCGAGCTTTCTCGTCAACTTTATGGGGAGCAGGGCGACTCTAGTTTAACAGCCTGCCAGCCAACTCAATCGAATCTTTTGATCAACGGAGAGATCGCTTTTTCAAACACTTCCAAACCTAGACAGCACCAAAGAAGACCTCAACCAACCTTATCGGTGTAAAGCAAAAGCTAGAAGAAACCTTGCGGGCATATCTTTCAAGATTCAATCGGGAGGCCCTCGAAATCAAGAACATCAGTTCAGAAGTAAAAATGACGGCGTTACAGGGCAGCATCAAAGACAAAAATCTCCTCAAAGTCCATTTACAAAAGGCCACCACAGACCTATGCTGAACTGATGACTAGGGCCGAGAAATATGCGGCGATAAACGAGGCCCTTCTCCTTACACACCCCAAGTTAGGAGAAAAAAGGAGAAGCGAGACCGAGGTCGTCAACAAATCGCTCAGTGAGATACCCAAGAAACAGTAAAAAACTAGCAAGAATGGATTTCCCAACAAGCAAGTCGCCAGAGTCTACTTCGATTGGGATCAATTCACCAGGTTGACTGTACCCATGTTAGAAATCCTGCACAATCTCAAAGGGACGCAATATGAGTTATCTCGTCCACCACCAATGAAGCTGGATCCGGGGAGGGAAAGGTCCAGGAAATACTGTCGTTATCACCACAAGAATGGCCATGATACTGATAAGTGTCGCGCCTTGAGGTACGCAATTGAAGATCTAATCAAGCATGGCCACATCCATGAGTATGTGGAAAAGCCTGCAACAGGTGACAACAAGCAGAAAGGTAAGTAGCATGTCGAGCAAAAAAATGATACAGAGCCACGGTGACTTCATCGAAACGGGGAAGAATTCAATAAAGACAACTCAGCTTCCCCGCCCCTAAATAAGATTGGAGACCCGCGTGGCCGTATCGGCGTCATCACAAAGAAAGTGCGGCTTTCTCCCCAAATTACGAGACATTTCAGGATTCCGTCAAAGAGAATTGGCTGTGTATGCCATCTATGTCACAGGCATAAGTCACGAACAGATTATCGGCTTATGAAATCAGTGGCAAACCTGATACAACGACTTGATCACCTCACACTACAGCATAAGCTTGGAACACATGAAGCAAAATTTGAAGATCAAGACATGTTGGTGGAAACCCCGAGTCCATCAAAGAATAGAATTGGGACCCCATAGAAGAACAACTGCCACTCTCTGGAGGAACATGAGTATATAGGTTGGAGATACTATGAATCACACCCAACATGCTACTCTGGGGCAATAATCAGAGGCCTGCAGTCGAAAACACATGTAAGAACAGCAGAAGGTCATACACAAAGCAAGAATGCCAATCAACAAGTTCTTTTACTCCATACAGGCGCACGACACCATCATCTTTTCTAACGAAGACCTCATCGGCGTAGAATAGCCTCATGAAGACGCCATCGTGATCTCCATGGTGATAGATAAAGTGAATGAGGTAGAGAAGGTAGTGGTAGATACAAGCAGCTTGGTAGACATACTATTCTACCACGCCTTCCAAGCAATGAGTCTAGATGAAAGGCGATTTCCCCCAATAAAGTTTTCATTTATCAGCTTATCTGGCGACGTCATCAAAGTAAAAGGTGTCATAATCCTGGAGACAAGGGTCGAAACCAAACCCAGGAGGACTACGTTGTCTCTCTCCTACCTGGTCATAGATGTCCCCTCCAGCTACAATGCAATCCTCGGTAAACCAGGCCTTAATCTTCTTCGAGCATGGATCTCCACCTACTACTTGATAATGAAGTTTCCCACTGAACAAGGGATAAGTTACAGCAAGACAGACCAAAAACTATTTAGCCGCTGCTATGCAATGGACCTAGAAGTATCTGATGTAAACTCATAGGTTCAATCCAGATTGAAGACCTGCGAGACGACTTGGAACAGGAGCGAGCATCTCTAGTGAAGGATTTGATACATATCCCAGTCTCCGAGGAGGATCCTGAAAGGTACTTCCAAGTCAGCTCGTCGCTATCTAAGGACCAGCGAGACGAGATCATTACATTTCTTAAAAACAATCTCGATATCTTTGCCTGGTTAGCATCCGAGATGCCAGGCATCCCGCGAGATATCATGGAGCACCGCCTGGCCATTGATCTACAGTTCAAGCCGGTCCAGCAAAAGAAGCGCAACTTCGCACTTGAGAGAGAAGCTGCAATTAAGGTCGAAGTCGACAAGCTCCTTGCGGCAGGATTTATAAAGGAGGTCAAGTACCCACAATGGGTATCCAATGTTGTAATGGTGAAGAAAACCAATGATAAATGGTGCATTTGTATAGATTATTTAGACCTCATTAAAGCATGCCCTAAGGACTACTACCCTCTCCCTAGGATTGATAGGTTAATTGACGCTACTACCGGTCACGATATGCTATCATTTTTGGACGCATACTCGGGTTATAATCAAATCAAAATGTACCAACCTGACGAGATCAATACTGCCTTCATTACAAGTAATGGTCTATATTGTTACAATGCGATGCCCTTTGGCCTAAAAAATGCTGGTGCTACATATCAACGACTGGTCAACAAGGTATTCACACAACAAATCGACAAGGACATGGAAGTGTATGTTGATGAATTCCTGGTTAAAAGCAAGAAAACCTCTCATCATATCCGTGACTTAGAAGAAGCATTCGCGGTACTGAGGAAACATCAAATGAAGCTTAACCCAACCAAATGTGCCTTCGAAGTTGCGTTTGGGAAATTCCTAGGGTTTATGGTATCAAGCAGAGGTATTGAAGCAAACCTTGCAAAGATAGAAGCTATCATGGGAATGTTACCTCCAACAAAACCAAAACAGGTCCAAGAGTTGACAGGAAGGATAGCAGCCTTGGGCAGATTTGTAGCTAGGTCGGCAGACCGCTGTCTACCATTTTTTAAAACCCTAAAGGGAGCCAAGCGATTCAAGTGGACCTCTGAATGCCAGAAATCTTTTCAAGACCTAAAAGCATTCCTAACATCACCTCCACTACTCACCTATCCAGAAGTCGGGGATCAACTACAACTGTACCTCGCTACCTCACCGGAGACTGTTAGCTCAGTCCTTATTAAAGAGACCGATAACGTCCAGCGACCTGTGTACTATGTCAGCAAGATATTATTGGATGCAGAAACAAGATACATGCCAGTGAAAAAATTGGTGCTATCACTCGTCACTTCTGCTGGCAAACTAAGGCCCTACTTTCAGGCGCACACCGTATTGGTAGTAATCAATAAATCTTTAAAGAAAATACTGGCACGGCCCGACATATAAAGAAGGTTGGTGAACTGGGCAATCGAATTAGGCAAGTTCGACATCTAATTTCTACCATGAAAGACAATTAAAGCACAAGTGATAGTTGACTTTCTATTAGAAACCTCGAATGATGACAACGCTGACATAGACCAAACATTGGAACAGGGGGTCGACGATCAGAAACTCAAGAAGCAGAAGCCAAAACCATCACCAACATGGACCTTGTTCATGGACGGATCTTCGAGCGACCAGCACTCGGGGGCTGGGATCATTCTGACAGTCAAGATAACTTTAAAGTATCAATCGCTCTCCGATTAGACATCCGCGCGACTAACAACACGGCCGAGTATGAAGCTTTATTGGCCGAACTTAGATTGGCGAGATTCCTTATGGTTCAAAAACTAGACATCTACAGTGACTAACAAGTTGTAGTAAGGCAAATTAATGGAGAATATGAGGCAAAACAACCACGCATGCTGGAAAACTTTATCAAACCAAAATCAGAGCTTGCCCAATTCGAGGCATACCAAATCAGCAACATGGATCGAGAAAACAACACCAAAGCCAATGCCCTCTCGCTATTGATGGCCAAAGATCTGTCTGGAATAAACTCGTCAATTTATATCGATGTGCTGAAAAAACCAAGTGTCGGCGATACAATGGAGATCCAACAAATTGGTCATGAGGCAACCTGATCGACCTAATAAAAAACTACATCGAAACAAGCGAGCTATTAAAAGATCAGCTGGAACGCTGACGGGTTCAGGCAAAATTCCAAGGATATAATATCCTTGATGGGAAGTTGTACAGAAAGTCTTTCACTCATCCTTTCCTACTGTGCCTTACCCCAACCGAAGCAAAAGAAGTCATGTGGGAGGTACACGTTAGGAATGTGGTAGCCATCTCGCAGGCTATGCTCTCTGCAACGACTTCTACGGCAAGGGTATTATTGGCCAACCATATTCATAGATTGCATGGATTTTACCACTAAGTGCGAGACATGCCAAAAACATGCTACTATCAGTCACCTGCCTGCGAATGAGTTACAATCAGTCACGAGTCTGCTACCCTTTGCTATGTGGGGAATCGACATAGTCGGTCCCATGCCTGGAAAAAAGGGGACAAAGAAATTCCTAATTATAGCAATCGATTATTTTTCAAAATGGGTAGAAGCAGAAGCAGTGACAACTACAAACGCAGCAAAAATTGAGACCTTCACAAGACAATATAATCTATCGTTACGGCATTCCACAAGTCATCGTCACCGACAACGGACTACAATTCGTCAGCCAACAATATCAAAACTTCTTCAAAGGCTTTGATATCCAACAGCGTTTTGCTTCGATATACCACCCCAAAGTCCCAGGTCAAGCCAAAGCCACCAATATGACAATTTCTCTTGGTATAGCACGGTGACTTGGCCCAAACAAGGGAAGATGGGCCGACGAATTACTAAGCGTGCTCTGGTCCTACAGAACTACAAGTAGAACTCCCACTGGAGAAATCCCATTCATGCTGGTCTATGGGGCAGAGGCGGTCATACCTGTTGAGGCAACTCACCCCACCATCAGGATTACCAATTACGATGAAATGCTAAACACAAAAGGCCTTTGGACCAATTTGGACCTAATCGAAGAAACTCGCTACAAAGCACGCTTAAAGATATTGGTTTATCAACAAAGGATGGTCAGATACTACAACTCGTGAGTAAGAGTTCAGAGTTTCAAAGTCGGTGACCTAGTACTACGCCACAGGGCAGTATCGAAGTCCAAACAACATGGCAAACTTATGCCGATTTGGGAAGGACCGTACAGAATAATCCACGTGACAAGGCCAAACATCTACTATCTCAAAACACTTGCGATAGGTGAGGTAGCGTCCCGAAGAAAATATCAGATCAATGGAGCCCGCTTCCGATGGGAGGTTACTGGGGGCCGGGAGCGATGCCTCCCATTATAGGGGCTCGATCTGCTGGGTCGGGACCGGGAGCGACGCCTCCCATTATAGGGGGAAGACCGAGTCAAAGACAAGTACATCGAAAAGCCTTGGCATTTTAAGAACTTTCGAAAGTTTTATCAATAATGTAATAGACTCTACTTATTTTAATGAATTGTCTTTACATTACGCGTCTTCTCACCTAACACTATCTATTGTAACCCTTCGACATAGCTCAAACTTATGTCACTTTGCAGGAATCCTCAGACTACAACAAGCCCTAGTCAATAAACCCCACAGCACATACGCTACGACTTGACATGCTTCTGCACTCCCTCATAATTTATGGGACCACGCAAGATGTTAAGTCGCCAATAAGCCCTGGGTGACCAAGTCGCATACCATTACCCAGGGGTACTGTTATATAGATTCTATGTGCACGCTATGATGTAACCATTTATGGACTCACAGAAGAGGCTCACACCCTCAAGTTCATACATTAGGCAGAAAGGAAATCCAAAAAATTCTTACACAACAGTTTATCAAATCGATCTCTTTTCATTCACAAACAAATAAACTTCTGTACATAGCAGAAAAGTTTTTAACCATGCACAAACCGCACCACTAAGAACTAGAGGGGTACTATACTATACAATCATCAAGGTCATACAGAAAATATCTACCTAGAATGGCTCCGTGTCAATTTAGGCAGAGTTTTTTTTATCTTCTCAACACTATCAAGTAAATTCTTTGCAGCCACCACCGTCTCGTATCGAACACTCGTGCTCTGTTGCGACATGGTTTCATAAACCGTATCAAAGGAAGGGTAGGGATTCTGGTAATACAAACCCTTATCCCTCATAAAGCCCGACATCTCGGCAATTCTCTCCTCAGTCTTGGTAAGTTTCCCGGCTAAAAGATCCACTCTCGCCTCAGCAGTAACTCACAGATGACGGTCTTCATTGCTTCTCCTCCGCCACCAAGCCACTTCTTTCCTTAATTGAACTAGTTCGTGATATTCCATCGAATGCAGTTTACGAGCTATAAGGCTCTGGCCTTCTGCCTTAATGACCCTCTCTTGCCATTTGCGCAATGATCTCCTCTAACTCGCCTCCTGCTATCCCCAATGCTCGTTGAAAGCATCGGTTACTTGGTCATAAGCGGAAGCAAAGTTGAGACTGTCTACACGAAGCTAGTTGAGATCCTGATCCATATTCAATACTCATGCCATAAGGGAATCTCGCTCTGTCAAAAGGTTTTGAATTCGAGTCTCAAGCACATGCGCAGGAGTCGAAGGAGCCCACGCCTGCAATAACTCAATAGAAGAAAGCCCCTCTCTGCGGTACACCTAATTCAAACAAAGCCAAAGATTGCTATTAAGCCACATAGAGAACAAAAAGAAAATCTCAGAGAATGCTCGAGGTTAAAAAAATAAGTACATTCATGATTCCTGAAGTCTATAATAGAGGAGCAATAAAAGCTGATACAGTACATTAAATCCTCACCAAAAAAAAAGAAAAGAAAAAGGAAATGCTTCAAGGATTTTTCTTCTCAACCTGGATTGCCATCTCGGTTGACTGATCTGTGACTAGGGCATCCAGATTCGGCGGCACGGAGGAAGAAGACGGTGCTTCAGGAATAATGGCAAGAATCGAAGACACGGCTCTGGCCAGGGAACCAAGTCGCGGATCAACCGGTGGATCTCCAGTGACTTCACCATGCTCGTCTCTTGCGACCTCCTCCAGAACGTCCCCTTCTTCACCATCACCCTCTTCCCCCTCATCACCTTCATCACCATCTCCCTCCGCTATTTTCTCTTGGGAGATAGGTCCATCTATGGGGAGGGGATAGGTCAAGAAATCGGCCTCCAGGTGGAGTTTCTCACCAACAAACTTAGCCAGGCACCGTGCCCCGTCGATGAAATGCTCAGCGCCCCATCGAAGTCAGAACCCCTTCATCGCGGGATCTTCAACGACATATACTTCAAGGTCTCTCGACTTCTTGAAGTCACTCAGTGCCTTCTCGTCGTGGTCAAAGATCCCTACCTCCATTTCATCTTTGTCATTCAGAAGATAGTGGACTTGCACGACTAGGTTGCCACATTTCCTAGTCATGCCCTCCGCCTGAGAGGCCAATCCCTCGGATCTCGCCTTCTCTGCCTTGAGAGCCTCTTCTAAACGCCCCCTCTCGACCTGAAGACTTTCTTCAGGCGCTCTTTTTTTGCAAGTGACAAACTCGCAGGGTGTCTATTTCTTGCTTTAGATTATCATGTTCCGCCATCAGACTCTCATTCGCCTCTGAGAAGACACGTCTCACCTCGACGGCGCTATCTTGAGTCTTCTCGATAGAACGAGCGTGTTCCAGGGCACTGTTCCTTTCTAGTGCCAGGTGACGGACCTTGCTACTGACATTTTCCTCGCCTTGCCTCAGCGCATTGAGGGCATGGGCACTCTGCAAAGCCGCAACACATCAGAAATTGAAACTATAAATTTAGAGCGTGAAATCGAAGGGAATAAAGGGTGAGAGTGATAGCCACTTACCCGAACAAGGTCGGTCTCCAGAATACGATAGAGCTCAGCTCGCTTAGACCGCAAATAGAATTCTTCAGCTGATGGGAGGCAGATCCCAGCCACTAACTATCTCGCCACTTTTGAGTCAAGGGGGTTTGACTCTTTTCCTATAGACCAGTGTGGCCAGTATGCCCCGCCTGGGCTAAGGGAAATTTGCGGGGCCTTCCCTCCCTGGCGGCGAGTTTCTGATGGTCCTACTGAGGGTGACTGTGAGGGAGATTCTCTGATCCGTGTGCTCCTCGGTAAGGGAATCTCCTCCCTTCTTGCTAAGTCTCCACTGTGTGGAGGCAAATTCGGCGGCGTCCCGCCTTGGGATCGTCTTCCTTCACCCCCTTTATCTCCCAAAGTTCTGAAAGGTTGGTCTGATGTCAGAGGTGGGACTTCCACCAAATCTTCTTGCCCTTCAGAGGATCCCTCACCTCTAGAGGCAACCTCGTCAAGGGTCTCACGAGTGGGAGGCCACTGGAAATTACCCTCGGACGGTGTCTCAGAGCTTCATCTCGCCAATGGAGACTTGCTCGCGGTTACTTTCATCACCCGCGCCTTCTTTACACCCTTGCTAGTGCCAATTGCGGGCCATTTTCTCTGCCTCAGACCCTGGCTCTATGCCGCGAGCATGCTCGCGATCTCGCTTTGTAAGACCCGCACTCTGAAAACCCGGTCTAAACCTTGGTTTTGTGTCGTGACAGGTCTTCCGATCATCACCGAGCTAGACAGGGCAAGCTGATAACAAACAGGTACGAAATCGGACCGAAGTCGACCAATTATACCTGGTTTTAGGTATACCGGTCGATGGTACCGGATGATGGTACCCGGTCGACCGGTATGGCCTGCACACTATGTGCGGGAATTTGGAAATTGGTCTCTGCGGGTCTCGCTTTCCCTGATTTCGAATCCTAGAAGTTTCCTAATCCTAGTAGGGTTACTAAACCCTATTTCTAGCCTATAAATACACCCTTAAACCCCTCAAATCCTTTCCATTGTCTTTCACAAACCCTAGAGAAGAGAAAGAGCTTGGGAAGGAGAAGGAGCTAGGAAGAAGAAGGAGGTGCCGCCATTACCGTTTGACGAAGCTCTCGCTACACCTGTCAACGGTAAGTGTTTGAATCCATCTTCGTACCCTATGTTAGTTATGTGGGTGGATCAATACCACGCAAAGTAGGTATTGATCTAAAATCCTAAATTGGCCAATAAACCCTAAGTTCTTTGTCAAACCCTAGATTCGAGTTTCGAGATGATATTCATCGAAACGAGACTTGAATGAGTTTGGGGATAGCTCTAACTCAAAGCCTAGACTTAGGATGGATAGGAGAAACCTTGAAAATCTGTGGAGGATGATCGACGGTCGAAGAACCCATGTATGGTCTTCGGAGACATACCGGTCGACTATACCGGTTGCACTGGTGCGGCCGGTATGTTGCGACCGCTACCTCTCGGGAGGTTGTTTGTGGGGACCGGCTGACCATACCGGTCGCCGTCTTTCCCTCGGAGCTGCGACCGGTACATGCCACCGGTCAGCTCTGTGAGGGCAGTTTGTGATCTCTGTTGGTTTCCGCCAACATGAAACCCTAAATAATATATTCTAATGAAACTCTAATATTATGTAGGACCTTGTGACATATCGTTTGGATCTTGCGACGTGGAGCAAGTTAACGAACGAGCGTCAGGTAAGGGAATCTGACCTAAACCTAATAATTAATGGGCGAGAATCGTTGTTAATCATTGAATATCTATGATGTAATGTTTGTGCATATTCACATGCCATCCTTTACTTTCGGCTATTATTGTTGTTCATGCATTCATAGGATGTGATTGTTAGGCATGTGATTGTTTTTCGTTGGTGTGTGGAGTGGGGCATGGGCCCGGGATCGCTCTTCACCCGGCACCTTTTGTAGTATTCTATCTTAACATGCTTGGTACGGGTGGGGTATCGGGGAAGATCGTGGTACGTTGGTCTCCGATATTGATGTTGTCCGACCATCGTTGGGTGGTACTCGAGGATTCGAGTCGGCGCGCCTTGTCCACGATGCTTTAGCTCTATCTCTATGCCGTAGGGAGTTGTGTTGGGATAGGGTCTACTGCGTATTGTTTCTATCCTAGTGGGTTAGTTGCGGATAGGGTATCGGGGGAGGTGAGGTTTTGGTGGTCTCCGGCCCGGCCTGCACGCTCTAGCTCTATCTCTATGCCGTGGAGACGGTCTTTGGGATAGAGCATACATTGTTGACATCTAGGATTGGTTAGTTTGCGAGCCCGGTTTGCAGCCCGGCCGATAGGGGCTTAGGTACTAGTATGGGTAGAGTATCGGGGAGGTGCGGGTATACCTTAGCTCTATCTCTATTCATGATGGGTGCATGTGGGTTGGTGGTAGTGTGATTCTTGTGCGACGCCACACACTCGTGTATAGAGGTGCGGGGGCCACCAAACCTTTCTATAGCACATTGCAAACTTAAAACCGGACCACGACGATAAAATTGATTGTTACTCATGCATAATCTTGTGAAACTGTCGATTGTCTTCTTGAGTGTGTTGTGTGCTCACCCTTTGTATATACATTGTTTTTAGATGTTGATGCGGGGATACACTTGTGGGACGATTATGTGAGCGCTCCGGCGTATGGAGGTGTAGCTGCCTTGGGCGTACGAGGCGGAGAGGGGGCGAGCATGGCGCTTCATGCGAGTGCCCTTCTAGCGTGTACCTGTGATGGATTTTATTTAGTTGTTTCAGTTATTTTCGTTTGTTGTTAAGAGATGTAAAAGATTATTATTTTATCTTTGAATTTGAATAATGGGATATTTATTTAAATTATCAATAGATACTCGGTTCATTCTATTTAAAGTCTTCCGCTGTATATTTATATTCTGATTGTGGTTATGTGTAATTGGTTTGTATGGGTGGACACGGCCTATTCGAGATCCTGGTGTGAACCGTTGGTTCAATGACGGTTCACTCACACCGTTCTAGTTGGATCAGAATTTGGGGTGTGACACGCTTGGTCCAGTTCTTCTCTTACCACTACAGAAGAAGGAAAACGTTAAGTTAAGTTTGATTAAACAAAAAAAAAAGAGGGGAGAAAAAGCACAACCCTACAGTAAGGGCAAAACCTACCAGAGCCCTCATCCCTAGTCTCATCCTCCAATCTACCTGAAGTCTGCGAATGATCATCTCGGGTACCTGGGGACTCATGCACGACTCTTTCTTCGTCACTATCATCAAGATCATCCAGGTCCATTTGTGCGAGATCAGAATAGGGGATGGGGTCGCATATCCCGATCATAACACGACTCTCTTTCTCTTCCATGGTCAAGATCAATGGCAGGTTCTTTTCGCCAACCTCTGGAAGTCGCCATACATTGGCGGTCGACGTGGGTTTTCCATCTCACCTACTGACAAAAAAGAATTTCGTTTGCCAATTGTGAACCTTGTTTCGCATAGTCTTGACTTTGGGCGCTCCTGCGCTAGCTTTGAAAAAATATCAGCTTGTTGGGGGTTGGCTCTTCGGCTTATCCTTATTCAAAATGAATAAGCTCTTAAATAACGACACTGTTGTAGGCATCTTGAGATCCCGGAGCATTGCTACGAAACCTATAACTGATGTCCAGGAGTTGGCATGGAGTTACGCGGGAGCTAGGTCATAGTAAGCCAGGATATTTCTCGCCTCTCTAGGTATGGGAATCTTGAACCCAGAAGTGAAATACTCCAGGTATACGTAGATTTCAACGGTGTTGGTAAAGAAAATTCTCTCATCATCCTCGGATATTCGGCACTCATAAAGTTCTGGAAGGTTATCCAGGATTTGTTTGAATTCAGGATCGTACAAACTGAGTTTATTCTTGAACTTCACGGCTATGATGTTCAAGGTTCGAGGGATAGGTACGGCTTCCCTCGAGGAGGATGGGGCTGCTAGATCTGCCTCTGTGGTTCTTTTTTGGGAGTGCATCTTGTTCCTATGGGTAGAATGGTAAAGGGGAACCAGTTATCCTAGGATATCGGACAATCGAATTTTCAAAAAAGAAAGTTTCCCGAAAAAAGAAAATTACAAAGGAAAAGGAATAGAACTTACTGGTCGGAGCCGATTTGGGAAAGGAATTCTCTGCAACTGGTGAAGACGACGAAAGTAGTAGAAAAAGAGCAGGAAGACTTTGAGTTTATCCTTGTGGAAATTGCAAGGTCGAAAAGGCAAAGGAGATATTTCGCTAAGTAAAATGATGGGTTTTTAAGGCTACTGCGCACCATCATTGTCCCACGAATCACGATCTTAGTCAAGAAGACGTGCGTCTCAAAACGCCTCCCTACATTAAATGCTTAGCATGAAAAGATGGCGACATAATTGCTCCACGATGTTACGGTTTGCAGTTTTATCAGAATTCATCAGGATGTCAACGCATGGCATGCCTTTTTGAATTTGAGTTTTGGCGCTTCAAAATTTTGTGTGAACGTGGGCCACGTGCGAACAGACTTACATGAATATTCTTCAAGATTGCTGTTACAATGGAGATTGCGTGATTTATTGCTTTTTACAGGACAAAATACGTGTCTCGGCAGGATTGTTCCATCACACTCACCCAGTGTATTGTAACAAGGGGCAACTGTTAATGTTGTATTTTGTCCTTTTGTGACAAGATGACACGTGTCCTTAGGCATCAACATACTGGGGGCTGACACATGTCTTGGTTAGTTCAATATTCCTTCCATGCGAGATGGCATTTTTCACCATTGATAAGTCGCGTCTCACTGGATGATCTCACCAAAATGATAGGACATCGTAGTTGCCTATTGGGTCCCTCATTGCACGTGTTTGTAGCGTCTTGTCTATTTGTGACTACGGTAAGGCGCGCGTGCGTGGTTCTTTAATCATTCTTGGAACGACCATGTCAGCAGGTGCAAGGGTTGTTGATCACAAGCAACACGGCATTAAGAGTGGTCATTGGATCTCTACCCTATGGTAACGCGAGGATATCATGTGCGCTCCTGGTGGTTAGGTGGTTAAGACAGAAGTTCATCTGGAACTCTCTCTCAGTCTATATAAACTGATAGACGCCAAGAGGTAAGGCAATTCTTGCACTATTATTTTCTAGGTTCTTTGCTAACGATCACCTGTCTCTTTCATCCTTCTTGAATTCTGTTTATCCCCACACCTCCAAGCTAGCCATTTTGGTGATGCTTTGGACTGTTTGTTCTTATTACTGACTTTACCATCGGAGCGGACATCGGGAACTTTGTCCCGGTTTAGTTAACCTCCTGTATTTGTCTTGTAGGACACGGACACATCAGCAGATCCAATTTTCAGCAGCAACAAGGAGCTTCTAGTTCTCCTATTAGACTCTGTCTCTCAATCAACTAGTACTAAAGCAGATATAGTGATGCAATGAATCTGTCCAACTCTAATCGACCATTACCTTTTACTAGGTTGTCCAACCCTATGCGAGTTTCTGCCAAAACTATAGTTACGATGTCTAGACCTTGCCTTGCATGCCTGATAACGTCAATGATGAATGTAGATTTGGTACACTCAAAACTACGTAATAGAGACCGTGCAATCAAACAAAACATGTAGATGTTAATTCTCTGCTATCTCGTTGTTTCTTTTTTGAGCTCTTTGAGAGCATACGACTCAACCGTGGAAGTCAACGATTTTTGACAAATCATCTCATTTCTTTCTTGTTCCAATATCCGAAGATATTCTAGATTTCTTTGGTATAATCTTTCCATAGAAGAGGTTTGAAAATCCCATGTTT
This sequence comes from Protea cynaroides, assembly GCA_028583415.1. Lineage (NCBI taxonomy): Eukaryota > Viridiplantae > Streptophyta > Magnoliopsida > Proteales > Proteaceae > Protea > Protea cynaroides. The sequence continues at coordinate 35,164,998 of CM053271.1, forward strand.
GAAAGGATAGATGAGACATGCTTTGAATTCTTCAATGCTGGACACATCTCGATATCGCCAAATATGAACACATGGACCATCAGATCCAAAATTTGATAATTATTTTCAACAAACCAGTATACAAATCCATGGATATTAACTGATAAAGAGCCTCTAGAAGTATACTCTTTGAAGTTGATTTGTCTTCAAGATGTAACATTTGCTAGTTCCATCTTTGTAATGTTTGATCCATATATACACAAAATTGACAGACGAGCAATCTAGTTTTGAGAAAACACTAAAGCAACATAGGAGAGATCCAATTCCACACCAATAGTTCGTTATAACATAATATGGAGTTTTCCAGAAACGAAATTGTTTAGATGAATTAAAAATGTGCCACAATGAGCTATGTAAAAATGATGATGCACTTATGACCATGTCTGTGCATAAAACCTATAAACCTATAAACAAGTAAAGATAGCAAAGGTTCAAGTAGACTGGTAAGAAACTGTCCATATGGGTCTACCATTAGAAGATTTTTGGTTGTTTATGTAGAGTGATGAACTCATTGAGGAGATACCCTTTATGGCTTGTGAAAGAAAAGGTTGTCAAAATAATGAATGCAAGATAGAAATTTCAGATAGATTTATTGAACAACTTTTGAGAGTCACATGTTCACTTGAGAACGCCACGAGATTTAAAAGGACTTATAATGAAAACTCTTAGATGTCGTCGGATTGATGAGCGGGAAAAATAGTTTTTTCCAAAAATCAAGAAATATTTCCCTATCGATGATGAAGTGATGAGACCATCCTTGGAGAGACGAGATGTAGTGACCCTAATTGAGAATCCAGACCAACCATATTGTGAAGCCAACAGATGACCAAACTTATTACCAAACTCTAGAAGAAATAACATCCAACATTTCTTGCTTTTGTATAGCTCCCTTTTTTTCTCTTTTTTTTAACTTTTTTTTTTTTTTTTGAATGGGAAGTGGAGGCTACATAAAGTACTGCTTCACTCGAATAAGATTTGTTAGCTATTGCAACTCTTCACTATCTAGGTCAACTAGGCAAATGGATTTTCCTGAGAGGATTTCCTTCACAATGAAAGGCCCATTCCAATTAGGATGGAATTTTCCCCTGGGAGTCTGTCCTGGAGCTCTTTGCTCTTTTAGCCCTAGATCTCCGACTGCCAAGTGGCGAAGACGGACTTTCTTGTTAAAGCAACAGAGATTTTTCTGCTAATATTTCTTCACGTTGTCAGCTGCTTTCAGTCGCCTTTCATCTATAAAATTTAGCTCTCTGGCTCAGAGTCATTTGGCTTATGGAATTTGGCATTCCCTGAGAATTCTCAAAGATGACACTTCTAACTCAGTTGGAAGTACAACTTCCATTGCATAAACCAAAGAATATAATGTTGCATTAGTAAGAGTTCTGATTGATGTTCTATAAGCCCAAAGAGCATATGGCAATTTGTTAGCCCAATTGGCATTTGTCTTGCCATCTTCTGGAGAATGACTTTCACATTCTTGTTCACTGCTTCGACTGCCTCATTGTGGGCGATAAGGAAAAGGCTTGTGTCTGCCAATGTGGAAATGATCACACAACTCTTGGGCCATGCCTCTGAAGTGTGGACTCTAGTATGAGATCAAATCATTAGGCATCCCGTACAGACAGATGATATGCTCTTATAGAAAATTGGTCACTTTGTTTACTGTGAGCTTTGCATGAGATTGAACCTCAACCCACTTCAGATGAACTCATGACCATTTGATGCTTTTGGAGTGACTTTGCCCGTTACATCAATGCCCCAAGTGGAGAATAGCCAAGGAGAACTAAGCATGTGCAACTCTGTTGTTGGAACGTGAATGAGATGAGCAAAGATTTAACATTTGAGGCATTTCTTCACAAAATCCACATAGTCTACTTTCATGGTGTTCCAATAATAACCAAACAGAAGATTTTCTTTGTAAGCATCCTAATGTACATGTGGGATCTATAAATTCCCTGATAAATCTGCTCAATAATATTGTCTGTTCTTCATCAACATAGATCAGTTGTACTCAATCATGGATCTCTTGTACAAGATGTCTTCACACAATACAAAATGAATAGCATATCGTCTCTCAGGAATCTCCTCACTTGGAATTTGGAAATGCTTTTGCTGGGTATTTACCTTCTTTGATAAAATCTACTATTGGTGTAAACCAAAGTCAGTCGTCTACTAGTAAGGCATTGACTTCATCCATGTAAGCAGGTTGTACTCTCCATTCTATCACTAGGGGTTGCATTTGCTCATCATGATCACAGCCAATTATTGAAGCAAGGGTTGCTAATGCATCAGTGTATCTGTTTGTGTCCCTTGGGGAATAATCGAAATCAACTTATGTAAAGCTCTAAGCTAATGGCAGCGCACATCGCTTATTGGGTATTAGCTTCTTTTGCTAGTTTTTCAATCTTTTTTGATCTGGTAGATAACAATAAAAGAGTCTCCATACACCTTTAGTTTCTGAATTCCATTAGCCAATGCTGCCTTGAGTCCCATGGTGCAAGTTTTGTATTCAGCAATATTATTGATGACTCAAAAACCAACCAGAAAGAGAGGGGTACAATACAGATATCCCATCTAGGTTAATGAAGAAAAACACCAGTAAGGAGAAAAAATGGATGAGTTCCAACAATCCCATACATTTCCATCACAATCTTCCTAATAGCCATGCTAGTTACGTTGGGTCCACATCATTTATCAATGATCAAAATTTAAATAAATTTAACATCCTTATATGTCATTATAAAGGTCCCCAAAAAGTGAAAAGTCTAGGGATAATAGTTCAAAATCTTAACATAAACTCAACAAGAAGCATTATGGCATTCGTACGAAAACCCCAACATGAAGAACCAGACAGTTGAGATACACCACCAACCAAATGCAATAGGTGGCATGTCTGTTGGGGTTTTATATCTAATGATCAGTCTGCCAAACCATTAATGAACACAGCTGCAAATTGGCAGACATTATGGAAAGATTTTCTAATAAATTGTGAAGGAAGCATTTTCCAACAACAAAAAAGACATATAAAATAATCTTTTAGCTTAAATGGATGTTGAATCAAATACTTTGGAGCAAATGGAGCACATGCATCAATGTCCAAATTTGTATACAATATTTGGTTTTTGGATAATTGTTCAAATAAATGGACACTAGTCTATTATATGATTACAGGGAAAATTCACAAGTGATCAGGTTTGAATAGTGCTCAAATAGATTGAGGAAAAAAGAAAAAAATATACAAATGCGAGGGTGCTTTTACAATGCATGTGTTATTTCGTATGTGATGATGACTGTGAATGGTACCTGTATAGTAACCCAACCAATACGTGTGGGTGCCATGAGGAGTCTGGATCTCATTGTCGTTTGACAGTCACTACAGAGGATCCAGGTCCTGTGCACTCATTAGGATCCTCTGTAGTGACTGCTGCTAGCAATAAAAATCCTAACCAATAATAGTATGTCTCTCAGATGCACTATGAGCAGTTCGATCTCACTGCCACTTGGCAATTACTACAGAAGATCCAGGTCCCATGCGAGGGGGGAAGTTGTCGTCTGCAACATCATTATATTACCTGAAATCTCCCACAAATAAAAATTTAAGGGAAAAAATCAATAAGCAAGTAAATACTTCAGTATCATCTAGATTCATATTCTAGTACCACGATAGAATTTATATTATCAAAAAATGATGAAAAAAAACCATTCAAGTAGTACTTTAGGTACTAAGGAGGAAATACAACCTCTATTTCAAGATTATGTACAATGTAATACAATGTAAACTTCCATATTTGTATTGATAGAATCCACTTAAAAGCAAATTAAACATCCTGAAAAAAGAGAAAAAAATTTCCCTAATCCGTTTTGATTGTATATACAAATCAATCAGTTTCAGAGGAAATCTGAAACAGGACAACATCTTTATCAGCTACAACTACTATTGAAATATAGGGAGATCACTCTTTTGTTGTTGATTGTCACTCAAATATTCTTCTTTGACGATAGAGGTGCTACTTTGCTCAGCAACTTCACCTGCCATCTTCAAGAAGTAGCTATGCCTGAACAAGCAAATGTCCGGAACCCAGGTGAGAAATTAAGGCAGCTGCTAAAAGTTAACACTAGTTTGTCAAGTAAAAAAAATGCAGTTTGTAAAATAATACCATCTAGTGTCTGCGGTCAATTCAGGATGGAAAGCAGTCCCAAGCAACTTTCCTTGCTTAACAGCTACAATCACCCTCTCTTCTGACACAAATTTCTCCTGAAAGACAGATAAAATTGTAGCTGAAATATGTTAGGATTATATTCAAATCAAAATGCCCTCTGAATAACATGTTAGAGACCTAACCTCATCCGCAATGGTTAGGAAATACAAAGGGTGCAATCACAAGACTAGTATAATGGATTTTTTTGAATCTCAAAGGTGTAACCAAACAAAGCCTACAGAAATTTAGTTCTAAGAAAAATATTTTATTTCAAGAGCTATCATGTTTAGTAATTTATAGAAAAATGCACAACAATACGGCACAAACAATTCACCTAAAAGGAAACTTCTAGTAGGCATGGTAAGGGACCCAAGAAAGAAAAGTACAACCATCCAGAGAGGTGCATTTGAAATAGCTAAGATGCCAAAGAAGGGTATATATTATTCAAAAAGGAGAGAAAAGGCAAGCACATATCTTTCTTCACTTATGACCACTGTCCTTGTCGTCATGCCAGTATCTTCATCCTTGTGCTAGATCAAACTATAAACTAAGGTATGATAATTTTCTCTCTCCAGTCTTCACTTATTAGAGATTATCTCTTTGTACTTGGTGGCAAAGAGGGTTACAACACATCCAATTCATAGATCCCTCTTTGCTATAGGATCTCTATTTAGTTCAAACCAAAATTTAACAAACAAGAGTAATTGAAATTGAAAAAATAATTTCACAACTTCAAATCCGTCTGTAAGAATGCTTCAAAAATTGGGATCCTTGATCCTTAGGATATGAGGAACAATATCCCAGAAGATGAGCTTCATCCAACGGGTGAGATCGATACCAATCTTACCTGTAGGTCTCAAACAGGTATTTTACAAACCAGAATTATAAAATTATGGAAAAACTCACTTATCTTGAGATTCAGCCGTTGGAAGGTCTTTAAACTTGGAGGGGAAGTACTCTAGGATGTGCTTGATAACATACCCAAATTTGAAGATGATCCAACCATGGATGAAGAAGTTGTGAATTTTTGAAAAACCACTATTATCTGAAAACGGAAATAAACAAAATAGAAGTTTCAATTGAGTCTCACAACCAGTGATACTCAACCAGAATTTAATATTAAACTCTGGCCAACTCTGCTGCCAGCATTTTCTTCCTTCTTATTTATAAGCTTTGAAGATTACAAAATAAAAGGATTTCCAAAATTGAAACAGAAACTTCCTTTATAGAGAATAGGAAAGTTTCTAAAACACTTCTTAGGAAACTAAGGAAATTTCTAATTTTTAAACAATGGAAACTTCTAAAACTGAATCATAAAGTAAATCAACTCAGGAAATAAAATCTAAACTAATTTTAGGAAAGAAATAACAAACGAGTGAAACAAAATATTTCAAAAAAAATCTGCTGGTACTGTTCACGTGAATAGTTTTGGCCATGTGGGCTGGCTGCCTTCTTAGACTGCATCAACTCCCCCCCACTTAAAATGAACTCGTCCATGAGTTCGGTAATGATGTAGAATGATTTTAGCGGGGTCGGTAGACAGCGTCTGTTGATCTTGAACTTTTGGCTATGCTTGCAAAGTTGGAAGGAAATCCACCACTTTGGGTCTACTTTCTTCAAAATATTTAAGAAGTATCCCAAAATCAATATGCTCAACATCTTAAAAAGATTCAAACGTGCAGGAAGTATCCATGGGGTCACATGTAGCTCTTTGTCTTCTACAGTCACTTCTTCAATGTCTATGACCTCATGATCATTGTGACTCTTATTCTTAGTCAATGGAGCTACACAAGGAAGATTAAGATCACATATGTCCACCTCATTGACTAGAGTAAAATCATCCACATTGTAACTGATTTGATCTTAAACTATAACATCTTCAATGCAAATTGCTACAGTAGGAACTTCAATGTTGGTCTCTCATTTGCTATCATGGATTTATGAAACCTGTTCTTCGTTTTCCTTAACTTCAGCCACTAATGCTCCTAAAACGGTTGATGGTATTGGAGTTTTCATTGGAAGTGCAACTATAGGTACCGCCTTTACGCCAATATCGTTAGCGTTAGGCTTCCACCCCTTGCTAACTTGCGAACTGAATTTTATAGATGGCTGTGTCAGGTTTTTTTCAGTTATACATGCCACTTGGTGGTAACTTTGTCGACGAAAGAACCTTATTTGGATATGTTCAGGTACGTTTTCTCTCGTTAATTCGTACTTCATATCTTCCCTAGTCTAGGCTCTCGTCTTCGAACTTTGAGTTTATGTTCATGGACTTTCCACCACTCACGGGCAACTCCAAAAAGCCTGAATCGTGCTAATTTTAATTTTCATGGTTCGGGAGATCGAACCAATCGAAATAATCATCCAATGCACACAACCAGTCACGAAAGGCTTGTGAGTCTTGCCTACCATAGAAATCTTTTAAGTCCAACCTTACTTTATGTGAAATTTCATACTGGGGAAGTCTCCCATCATACTCATCATCTGGTAGATCTTGATAGTCCTCTCTAGGGACTCTTTGGAGAGCCCTAGGATTATTTCTAAGCACAATATTGGCTGTTGGATATCGTCATCCAGCCTCTTTGGTATTCATTCTCTCCCCCATGCGGTCAATCTTGACATTCATTGCATCCAATTGTTGAAGAACCAAAATAAGAGGGTCATTGGACTGGTTAGGAGAATTAGAATCCTCCATTACAAAGCTCTGATACCAAATTGGTGGCAAAGAGGGTTTCAACACATCCAATTCATAGATCCCTCTTTGCTATAGGATCTCTATTTAGTCCAAATCCAAATTTAACAAACAAGAGTAATTGAAATTGAATAAATAATTCTACAACTTCAAATCCATTTGTAAGAATGCTTCAAAAATTGGGATCCTTGATCCTTAGAATATGAGGAACAATATCCCAGAAGATGAGCTTGATCCAATGGGTGAGATCGATACCAATCTTGCCCATAGGTCTCAAACAGGTATTAGCAAACCAGAATTATAAAATTATGAAAAAACTCACTTATCTTAAGATGCAGCAGTTGGAAGGTCTTTAAACTTAGAGGGGAGGTACGCTAAGATGTGCTTGATAACATATCCAAATTTGAAGGTGATCCAGTCATGGATCAAGAAGTTATGAATTTTTGAAAAACCACTATTATCTGAAAACGGGAATAAACAAAATAGAAGTTTCGATTGAGTCTCACAACCAATGAGACTCAACCAGAATTTAATATTAAACTCTGGCCAACTCTACTGCCAGCATTTTCTTCCTTCTTATTTATAAGCTTTGAAAGATTACAAAATAAAAGGATTTCCAAAATTGAAACAAAAACTTCCTTTATAGAGAATAGGAAAGTTTATAAAACAGAGAATAGGAAAGTTTTTAAAACACTTCTTAGGAAACTAAGGAAATTTCTAATTTCTAAACAATGAAAACTTTTAAAACCGACTCATAATGTAAATCAACTCAGGAAATAAAATCTAAACTAATTTTAGGAAAGAAATAACAAACGAGTGAAACAAAATATTTCAAAAAAAATCTGCTAGTACTGTTCACGTGAAGAGTTTTGGCCATGTGGGCTGGCTGCCTTCTTGGACTGCATCAGTACTAGTCAATATCTTCAATACTCCTCATGAGGCACATCTTAGATTTATGGTGCAACTGACCAAATATGAGAAATGTGCAATATGTGGGTTTTACAGGTCAGTTGAATGGATGAGTTCTACCTTTTTATCTTTAGTAGTACAAATATAGTTGTTAGATTCAGAAAAAACAGGCTGCAGGATTTTGTTGAACTTCATTACTTTATTGGGAAGTTTATGTACAACTATATGACAATAGAGGCTATATTCAATCCATTATGTATATTGATATTGTGCTTACGAAATTTCAGAGTAGAACCATTAGGTTAGTTTGTTTTGATGGGATATACCAAAATACAATTGAAAGTAACTGCTCTCTTCTTGGTTTCTTCTTTATTCCCCAAATTCTTGGAAGTTTGTTTTACGCTCTCTATGGTATGTATTATAGAATTAATTATATAATATACTATGACATATTTAATTGTTTGGTATGATTTATGGTACTTATTTATATTTAAAATAATTTGGTATAATCTAAAATCTACAAATAGGTTAGAAAGTGTTTAACATTATTGTGATAATACATTATTACTTCTTCATGTCTAGTGGTATTAAACGGCTATTATTTATGACTCATAACTTATTCTCATTAATGATTTGTCATAAATAACTCATAAACGTAAATATAAACTATACCAAAGAGAGCCTTAGTTAATATGTATGGAATTCATGAGAAAATAATGCTAAAGCAAAGTAACTTATTTTGAACATGACAAAAAGGGCTCAACTATGTACGCACTAAAGCAGTACTTTGACTGACTGCTATTGTAAAGCTGCTATGAAGATGACCCCAATGTAAGAACATAATATTTGTGACATAGAGAAACTGGTTTGAATAACCATCCATTTAGGGTTTTTTAGGATAGAATGATAGATAAAGTAGTTGAATGCAAAGAAAAGGGAGATGAATAATCTTTATCTTCGTCTCCTCTCTTCTTTTTTTTTCTTCCTTCCATTTTTTCCAATGAATTGGAGTTGAATTAATTTTTATAATTGATTACCTGTAAGCACACCTAATAAGTATATTTTCAATCTGAACATGGCCTAGCTACTTATACAACGGGCTAGCACCCTTCATGGTGAGAGAGAATCTTAAGATGAAGTTAAGTCCATTCAGAGGAACCACTTGAAACATCATAAAAGTACATAAATGGTTTGGTCCCTCTCTATCTCTGGCAAAGATACCCCCATAATAAATGCATGTGATTGCCAGAAAAAAATTAAATTAACAATTTGGGGTTAGAAAATAGATATTATTATTTTTGTTGTTACACCCTAATAGTGTTTAATTCTTATATTGTTATATCCAAGAGGAAAGTCACGAAAGTGAGCCAGTTGATCACCTAGACACCAATCTAGTGATCCTCTAAAAACTTGTCAACTTTGAATGTTAATTATATGAGGTCATGCGCCATTTCATGAAAATGAGAAACCGTAGTTTTATCCTTGAAGGCTCACATTCTTCTCTATCCTATAGGAAGATAATAATATACCTAAAGTTTTCTTCACTATTTCTAAATCCCCGTATAAAGGCAAAAAGAGTAGGTGTTAGTTTGTTCAACAACTGAAAGTAAGAAAAAGCAGAAACAGATATGTGATGATAACACATAAAGCTGTTCACAACCTGGTGGACCAAAGCTAAACATGGACATAACCTGGAGAACACTTAATCAGCACACAACCTGGTGGAAGAAAGCGAAACATAGACATGAAGCTGTTTGCCATTTCACAAAAGAGGAATCAAACAAGAATTACCATAAAAAAAAGGTGGTAGTCCCTCGAGAACTTCAAGATGTGAATATTAAAAAAATGTAGTAAGGAAATACTATAAAGCACCAATCTAAAACGCAGAATAATACAGAATAACAGGGGAAAACAAAGCTTTTAATATTTTCAACTAAGGAGGTCAAGATTAGAGTCATATCCCACTCATGAATTGGATGTCTTGTAAACATTCAATATATACATTGTGAACACAATCAAAGCATCCAGCAAATTGGCCCAGCCCAAAACTGAATGGAGACATCCAAATGCATCCCACGACTTTAACAACCTCCAAACCCTTACAGTCCATTGACTAGAATCATGAGACCAGGTGATATGCGGGACTATTTTCCATTCAGTCTAGATGGAACCCGTCAATTTAACAGGCCAGATAACCATGCTCTGTTTGATGGGTAATTTCAGGAGATACAGCTAAAACAATCTAGTACAGCCCAAGCAAACTTGCAGATCCAGACTCAACAAGTTGATACATCTCATATCCCAGGCTTGTTAAAACCACATTACACATTTCATCTAGACTAGTTTAACCTAAGTCATCAGATCAATCATAATTACATCGCCCCAAACTGAGAAAATATGATGCAAAATTAAATCTTCCCCTTGTCAGCTTTATGAAATAAAGAAATAACATGATAAAGAATTGTATAAATTCTCATATAAACAGCAGCAAAAGTTCATCTCCTCATATATCTTTATAATATAACAAATTGAATTGTACTCTGAAAATGCCTGATCATCAAAAACAGCTACACATTATAGAAACCCAAAATTGTCCCAAGAAAATTTATTTGGGAAGACAAATAATAGAACAGCAACAATAAGTAATAGAATCAACCAAATTTTACTTTTAGTAGCACAGAAAAAAATATAACATGCAAAAAACTGGTGAGTTAAAAGTGAACGGAACAGAGTACCAAACCTCCTGAGTTTCAGAATTAGATTTTGAGTCTCTTGAGTTTTTGGATGGAACAGAATAATCAGCCAGGACCTCAGTTTCTGGTCCTACTTCCAGGATTGCGGGAGCCCGGATAAAAACTCCACGAAAAGTGTTAGGACCACCCACCTTTGCTGCTATCTCTGGTACTAAAAGCTCTGTCTCAAAGCTTTGAAGCTGCAAATATATGAAATTTCTTTTTCTTAGATAAGAGTTTGAATAACACACTAAACACTAGTGGAATGAAATTGCATCCTTGGGATATAACTTTTCAAATGAGTTAGTAATTCTATGTAGATATATGAATAAAATTGCTGAAATGAATACTGCTAGGAGAAAATAAGAAAAACCTGGCAAGAAATCCAGTCCTTGTTTCCTTTCAGAAAAAACCCTTGTACAAAGTATTGTCGATTAAGCCTCACCGAGCTTGGTTCTAAAAGTAAGCTTTCTTCGTTAATAGAACTCAAAAAACTATTACCTGACTGCCGAAGAAATTCCGGCTGACAGTGCAATCTAGTCCCCCAACGAACTCTTGTCCTCCGGCTTTCTGTCCTGAAGAGAAGAATTCAGGTATTGTTTGAGACTCACTTGGATGTTTGTCTCGTTTAGTGGCCTTCAGTAAACTATAATACACAACTAAAAGAATACGCACCAACAGCTTTATTTGCCAAGAAGATAAGGCCTGCACAGGTCCCCCACACAGGTTTCCCCATTTTGACGAAGTCTCGCAGGGCAGGAAACTACTAAAACCAGAGGATTGATTGTTTCGTTGTTTTAGCACAGAAGCAACATAAAAAGCGATAACATATTCAATAGGAGAACTTATCTATCTTTGGAGGGGGTGATAAGAAGAAAGAAAACAAGATACAGGTTCTCATTGTATCATTTTTCGTTTATACATCAATGCATCAAGTTGTTTTACATGCGTGATGTGCGTGGGTGTGTGTGTGTGTGTGTTAGAGAGAGAGAGAGAGACCAGGTTATGGTATTCAGCTAGTTTGGCCATGGTAGTGCTCTCTCCTCCAGGGATAATAAGAGCAGTAACATTCTGGAGCTGTTCAGGCTTCCTTATCTCGATCCCCTTCACTCCAATCCTTCTGAGAGCTGCATAACAAAACGAATAGACTCAGAAAGAAAAAAAAAAAAAAAAAAAAAGGATCAACATTGGGTCAGCTCGTAAGAATTTTTTTTATCTCTGCAAACACAGACAGAAGCAAGAAGTGAGAGAGAGTGAGAGAGAGAGAGAGAGACTGACTGAGAGAGAGAGAGAGAGAGAGAGAGAGAGAGGACCTGCGATGTGTTCGTTGAAAGATCCCTGCAAAGAAAGAACACCAACAGCCATATCACCGAAGACAAACTCTCTCGTCAGGGAACGTTAGCGAGAGAGGAACAGAGGACAAATGAACGATGAAGGCCACACTTCGTTATGGCTGTCGTTCAATCGTTCTCATCCAGTCGTCCTCCATCCTCGCCCGACTGAGTGGAAAATGCCACACTTTATTCCCTATTTCTCTATAGATTTTCTGAGCAACCGGGGTAGAATGGAATCCCCCCAACTCCTCTACACTACCACCTTATTAACCATTAGATTACCCGTCTTTTCATCTCAATCGTTCAACACATATGCTGCCACAAATCCCTTCCTCCACGTGGCTGCACCTTCTCTTTCTCTCACCCCTTGTCACTCTCTATCTCTCTCTTGGCCGTATCCACCGCTGCTACACCTCTAGTTGTATTAGTGTTTCACAACATTTATCATCTTTGCGTCATCATAGCTATGAATAATGAGGTTTTTTAACGGCATAGAGAGATGAGAGAAAGAGAAGTCCGGATCATCTGCATGAACAACATGGATAAAAATCCTCTCCCCAAGAGGTTGCTGTCGTTGATCCAAGGGCCGAGGATCAATCGGTCCGTCTATCAATACATGGGGAGGTGGGCCGGCTGAAATCTCACCCTTGGCAGGCGGCAGGTTGGCGGGAGAGGATTTCTATACGAACAATATATATTTTTCATGGGATTCTTTTCACTATTGATATAATGGAATTTCAAAGAAGATACAAGTACATAGTACAGAACTATAGGGTACAGAAAAGTGGGGAGAGGGATTTGTCGCAGCAATGCAGCATGTGGATCGAAACCATAGAATGACCAAGGTGGAAAGAGGGGGAATCCAATGGTCAATAAGGTGGTAGTGTCTATCCTATTGCATCACCTTTTCTTTTAATAATCTATATAATTCTTTTAACTTTGTCAAATTAATGTGGTGATTCTAACTGTCGAATAGTTTAGAAAGCCAATGGATTTCTAGGACACCTCAAAAAAAAACCTTAAGATTTCTAGGGCAAAATTGTTTTCTAACCAAAAGATCACTCTCAAGGGCACATCCGTCATTATTAGCTTAAATCAGGAGCAAAACCATCCATTTGAATTATGCATTGTACTCCAAAGGGGCATACAGGGTCCACTGAAGATGTAACACCCTCAAACCTTGTAAATAGCTCCAAAACACAAGGTCGTGTCACTTCATTACTAATATATTTATTGTTTCATCAACCGTTCTGACTCCTCTACCTCAGAACCCCTTTCTACCCGACATTTCAAGTATGTACGAGGTCGACCTACCAACCTCCTTATTGTTTGTTACCTAGAGTCCTGACTTAAGCATCGAAGTGACCCCAGGGCTACAAGCCTGACCTCTTTTGTGTTGATCTGTCTGCAGGTTGACTCAGCATCAAAGGACCTCGGAATCTAACGGCAACAACATGCATCTCTGTATATGTCCATATGCACCTATGCTATCTGATTATTGAGGTGCAATTCCTTTCTTGGAATTTCAAAGGTCTATTTTGTCATTTGACAAACTTCATTAGGCTGAAATTTCATAATTGGAGACTATGGCATCTATCCTTTCTCAAAATTTGGATGCTGTTAAGGAGATATACTCCTCCTCCAATAATATAGCTCCACGTGTACAAGTGCTAAGCCCGAGCTCGCCAAGCTGATGTAAGACAGATCATAAGTTTTATTTACGAAGGACCTCACGGAGGAACCTGCAGAGCCTGACAATGAGAGCCACATCTTTACCAAATCCAAGGGTCAATCTCGGATGATGGATATGGGGAAAATGGATCCCGTGATCCACGCAAAAGGCTTAATTTGGGGAATCTAGCCTATTCCCATCACCCAGGGCGAGATTCACGCCCTTCAAGTTGCCTCCTACCTTAAGGGGTAGACGCCATACATAGCCACTCCAAGCCTATAAATAAAAAATGAGCAAAGATAAAGATATACATACTTCTACTCTTAAAGCAATTATCTTGCTTAAGGTGATTGTCTATCCCCACCTAAAGAAAGGAGTAGTCATGCTTGTGCCTGTTACATATTGCTTGTTCACGGATTGACTTAGGCATCGAAGTGGTTTAAGAGTTATCCAACCCGGCTTCCACCTTTGTCGTTCTTCTCTACTATGAGTAGAATCTTATGGGCTCAAAGCAAAACTAGTTCGTGCAGCAACAGTTTGGCACCCATCGTGGGACCCTAGACAGTATCTTGTAAAAAGCAAGAACTCAACCAACCCAAGCATTCAAGACCCTTGAATGTCATCCAGGTTAACCGGCAATTAGTCGAAGATGAACACTAATCAAAACAACGCGCCTACCAACAACAATGCAGGCACGAGTAACAATGTTGGTCGTAACCTGCTGGCCAATAACAACACTAATAGATGATGCAATAATGAACCTCTGCGAGGCATACCTCATTCTGAAGGAAACCTCGAGAAAACGAAGAACATATCCCTACTATCAATGGCCTTGCAATAGAGGATGATTTGACACCTCCCCTATCCACAATACATGACAAGAGAACAGTTTGATGTGATGGCTAGACAGCTCGAAATCTTGGCGAAGCGACTACAAGAACAACAACCTTCAGTACCCAGAGGTGTACCCTGACACCAACATGCCTTAGGCTTTGGGGACCATAAAAGAGAGCGCAACTAGGATAATCCCGACCACTGTTGTCACACCCCAATTCTGAACAAACAAGAAGTGTGATGAACCATCATAAGAACCAACGGTTCAAGTCAGGATCTCATAAAGATCGTGCCAACGAAACCAAACCAAACACATACCACAACATAATCAGAGATAATAAGATAAATAGTGGAAATCTTTATAAATACTGAACTGAGTGTCTAATATGATAAATAAGTAAATAGTTCAATTATCTCCAAATAAACTCAAAACATAATTAAATAATCTATTACAAGTTCTCATAACTCCCAAACAGAAAGTAATCAAGAATAAAGACATTGGAAACACTCGCACGAAGGGTCGTGCTCGTCTTCCATAGCATGTGTATCCATCGTCTCCATATGTCCATACGACGACACCTCCATATAGTCTTCCACAGTAGGACCTGCATCATCAACTAAAAATATTTGACGTCAAGGAGTGAGCACACAACATAGCTCAGTGAGTAGACAAAATAATGCGTAAACATATGCATGTATTCAATTTATATTTTTAGTTTGGTTTAAGTTTACAACTGTGTTATAGAAAGGATTGGCGGCCACCGCACCTCTATGCACGAGTGTGTGAATCCGTCCAATGGATCATGTCATCCCATATACACCCACTATGGAATAGAGATAGAACTAAAGTATCCAAATCACACACTGCCAATACTTTCCCTGATGCCCTACCCATACCAGTACGTATGCCCCTACTGGCGAGGGCTTGCAAACTGGGCTCATGATAATCAATCTTAGATGTCATCCATATGTATCCAAGGCCTTACCCTAGCGTCCCTCAATACGTCCATAGAGATAAAGCTAGGGTTCCTTGGCAGAGTCAAAGATCACACGGTCCGCGAACATCCCCTGATGCCCTACGACGTACTAGTTCCGTTAAGGTAATAGCTATACGACAATGTCAATGTGATGCATGGTTTAGGGATCACACACCCTTTCCCACACAGCACACCAACCACACTCACAAACACATGCCTATTCCTATCATCACCAATAATAGAGTAAAACAATAAAATAAATATGCATGAACAAGAATAGTAATAATATTGGATGACATGTGAGATGCATATTACAGTCATACAAACATGGCATCAATCATAGCATTAGACAATTAAAAGAAAGAATAGCTTGTTATTATCTAGTTAGTTTAGATCTTGTTTCCTCACCTTTGGATCATAGTATCAATCTCTTTCAAGCTTTGGAAGTTAACTTGTACTAGTAGACAACTTAGACAATTGATGAATTTAGATTAAGGTTCGATGATATTAGGTTACAATA
The DNA here is from genome assembly GCA_028583415.1 of Protea cynaroides. NCBI lineage: Eukaryota > Viridiplantae > Streptophyta > Magnoliopsida > Proteales > Proteaceae > Protea > Protea cynaroides. Next base: position 35,180,903 of record CM053271.1, read on the forward strand.
GTCTAAAATCTAGTCTGGCTTCAAAATAAGCTTTATGCATGAGTGGCGATTCAGTGGCCGCAGGTATATGTTGACCATATATTATGTGGTCAACTTTGTGGTCGTGCATTATGCAACCACAAATGCGACCACACAACCCTGGACAACTTCCTGAGAGCCTGTGGTCGACTTACTGGTCACTCTGTGGTCAACCAGTGATGCGACCACATAATTCACTGCTTGTATTCATGGGTCTTTCTTAGTCTAACCTTTGATTCATTATTGGAACACCTCATAAGGTTATTCTATAGCCTTCATACCTTTTCAATTCCCATTAACAAACATCCCTAATCTACTACCATGATTTCCTTTGAATTAGTTGGTAGATTTCATGATCTTAGCCCCAAGTTTGTGTTCATCTTGCCAATCTGATGATCATGAGTCCAATCAAACTATTCCTATTGTCTAGTCTCTTACCTTAGGTTCCTTACTGTAGAGGAATGGAACCAATCGACAAGCCCTTATGCAAATCCTCTCTAATCTTCTTCTCCAAGTCTCCTTCTCCTTTTCTCTTAGATTTAAAGTTTTGGAATTTGTCCAAAAGAGTGAGAGAGGCTAAGGGACATCCTCTATATAGAGGAAAAACCTCCAAACCTCCATATAGAGTCCTTTCTCAACTAGGAAAGAGATCCCCTTAATTTTGGTAAGTTTCTAAATTTTGGAGTCGATTCTGGGTTTGTGTGGTTGACTCTGTGGTCATAGAATCCGTCGACCACACAAAGCAGAGTATGCGACCATTCAATTGAAATTGATTGTCCTCACCTTCAGATTGAGTGGTTGGCCACACAACATCTGTCAGTAGACCATACAATGAAAAATAGTTATTTTTATCTTACCTAACTCTTAAATCCTTCATACGGTCGATACGGTTGGTTCACCCGAGCTGGCAACGATGGGAAGACCTGGCATGATATGGTTAAACCCTATTAGTGGAGTGCGGGTCTTACAGTCGTGGGCACCACAACCAATTGCCAAACCTCAACGGACAGTGATAGGTTTGCCAAGCAGCCAGGAATGTACCAGGACCTCCACCTCCACTCCATCCATAAAGATCAATCCATTGGCCTTCCCGTCGATCAATTGGTGAGATGCCCAACGCACTAGGCACAACTTACATACAGAGTGCCGCCTCCTCCTCTAGCACGTTGACAGCCAGCATGCGTAGGAGTACAAGTGTTATACCCCAATTCTGTACTATTCAGAACGGTATGATGAACCGCTAATAAGCCAACAGTTCAACCAGGATCTCAAATAGGCTGTGTCCGTTTGCTTAAACCATACACATCCACAACCATAATCAGAATAAATACACAATAGCGGAAGTCTTAATATTAAATGAACTGAGAATCTAAATGTGATAATCATAAATAAAATATCCAATTATGTTGTATTGACCGAGACATAAGTAAATAAAATATCAAATTACATTTCCTTAATGGTCTAAATAAAAATCTAATCGAAAACGCATGAGTTGCACTCGCATGATGAGTCATGCGTCTCCACTATATCTTCAACATCCATTGCAGCAATGTGCCCGTATGCAGGAGCATTCATATAATCTTCTACAATCGTACCTGCATCATCAACTAAAAATATTTGAATTCAAAAAAGGTGAGCACACATCACGGCTCAGTGAGCAAACAAAACAATGCAACAAACATATGCATGCATTCAATTCATATCTGTGGTCTGGTATATAAGTTTGCAATGTACTATAGAAAGGTTTGGAGGTTGCCGCACCTCTATACACGAGTGTGTGGAACCGCTCAACGGATCAAACACCATTGCCGCCCCCACATGCACCCACCATGGGATAGAGATAGAGCTAAAGTGCTTAGGACCGCACCGCATCACACTTCCCCTAATGCTCTACCCATACCAACACGTAAGCCCCTATTGGCGAGGGCTTGTAAACTGGGCTCGCAACTAACCAATCCTAACGTCAAACAGTGTATCCAAGGCCTCACCCCAGCATCCCTCAATACGTCCATAGAGATAGAGCTAAGGCCCCCGGACAGAGTCGAAGACTACACGGTCTGAGACCACCTCCCCTGATGCCCTACGACGTAATAGTTCTGCTAAGGTAATGGCGATACGACGATGTCAGTGGACAAAACTTGAGTAGAGATAGGGCTAAAGTGCTTAGGACCGCACCGCATCATACTTCCCCTGATGCCCCACTCACATCAAGTACACTAACCACACACAAACATTCACATGTCTATTCCTAGCATCATCATCAACATCATGTTGTAAATAAACAGAATTAAATATGCATGAACAGTAATAACGGGAATAGTAGATGACATGTAATATGCGCATTACAATCATACCATCATAGAATCATACATGGAATTGGACTCAATAAACAAAAATGGTTTATTATTAGCCAATTAGTTTAGGTCTTGTTCCCTCACCTTTGCTTGAGTGTAGATCCTCTTTCAAGCTTTAAGAATCACTTTTATATCAATAGGAAAACCTAACAAGTCGATAGATTTTAATTAGAATTCACTCCGACAGTTTTAAGCTTGCTGTAAAGCTAGGGTCGTAGGATGAGTCGCAGGATGGGTCGCAGGTATCTGAGACCCCAGGGTATAAGGTCGATCATAGGGTCGGTTATCCATCGACCCTAGGTGCGACCATAGCTTCCCTAGACTTCCCGAGAGCTAGGGGTCGATCCTGTGGTCTGATAGGGTCGGTTACCCGTCGACCCTAAGTGCGACCATATGTAATTTGAGTCGACTTTTCATCCTACAGTCCACTCTTTCATGTTTGGGTCCTTTGGCTTACTTTCATGGTCCATTCTATGATTGTTCTATGGCTTAAAACTCCAAGTTACTCCCTTTATTTTGTTTACCATGATTCCCTCCATGGATTCCATTGGAATCTTCCCATGGATGGATGATTTGGGTTTCTCCTAGATCCTACCCTCTCTATATACTATTCTAGGGTCTTACACAATTCATGGAGAATGTTTTCATACCTTAGACTTGCTGAATTCAGAGATTCCTCTGAAACACTTCTCCTTAGCCTTTTTCTCCAACTTTTCTTCTCTTCCTTCTCTTCTCTTTCTCTCACTTTCAATTAGGGTTTCAAAGGAGTGAAAGAGCCTAAGGGACTATTTATAGAGAAAAACTTCCCAAAATTCGTCCCAACGAGTTTAGGAAAGGTTCCCTTTGAATTAGGAAAGTTTCCTAATTTTCGATTTCTGTCAGTTTGCCTAGGGTCGATGCTAGGGTCGCAGAATCCGTCGACCCTAGGGTCTCAAGTCATCCGACCCTAGGACTCAAAAGTCATGGGTTGGACCCTGCTGAGGTGGGGTCGACCCTACCTGTTTAGGCATGCGACCCTACCCTCTATTTTACTATTTTTGAGACCCTACTTAGACTCAGGTGGCCTGGTTGACTAGAGTCTATGCCGAGGACTATGACAGAGATCGTGAGGCACCGCCTCCTCCTTCACCTCCAGCTTCTTGATTGTATTTATTTTCTTTGTCCTACAGAGTAACTGTCCGGGTTGTGGACTGTACTCTGCTTTAGTTATGTATATACGTTTGTTTCTCTCCCATTGTATGTAAAATTGTTTCCCCTTTAATAGATGCATTATTCTCTTTTTAAATTTGGTCTCAACCATCACTTGTGCTTATAGTGGGTTAATATTACTGTTTTTACTTTTATCTTATCTCAGTTCACAATTGTCTTGAATGTATGCTAGTTCAGCGGACAGGGCCTGAGATGCTCTGATACCAAGTTGTCACACCCCAATTCTGCACTATTCAGAATGGTGTGATGAACCGCTAACAAACCAACAGTTCAACCAGGATCTCGAGTAGGTTGTATCCATGTTATTTAAATTCCATACATCCACATTCATAATCAGAGTAAATATATAATAGCGAAAGTCTTATAGTAAAATGAACTGAGAATCTACTGTGATATTAATATTTAAATAAAAAATTATTCTGTATCAATTGAGACATAAATAAATATCAAGTACATGTCCATAATAAATCCAAGTAAGAAAACTAAGAAAATATCTAATCAAATACACATGAGTTGCACTCGCAAGAGGAGTCATGTGTATCCACTTCAGCTTCAACTTCCATCGCCGCAACGTTCCCGTACGTTGGAGCATTTACATAATCTTCAACGGTATAACCTGCATCATCAACTAAAAATATTCGACGTCGAGGAGTGAGCACACATCATGGCTCAGTGAGCAAACAAAACAATGCAACAGTACATATGCATGCAATCAATTCATATCTTTGGTCTGGTTTATAGTTTGCAATGCGCAATAGAAAGGTTGGGTGGTCAAAGGTTAACGTTTATTGACCCCGCCTCTATACACAGGGTGTGCAAGTCCGCCCAAAGGTTAACGTTTATTGTTGTCCCCATTCACCCTAATCATGAACATTATACAACAAAGGTTAACGTTTATTGCTGTATAGTGTCATACCAACACGTAAGCCCCTGCTCGCGAGGGCTTGCAAACTGGGCTCGCTACTAACCAATCCTAATGCCAAACAGTGTATCCAAGGCCTCACCCCAGGATCCCTCATAATGTCCATAGAGATAGAGCTAAGGCCCCCCGATAGAGTCAAAGACTACAAGGACCAAGACCACCTCCCCTGATACTCTACGGAATAATAGTTCTGCTAAAATAATGGCGATACGACGATGTTAATGCACAAGACTTGAGTTAGAGATAGAGCTAAAGTGCTGAGACCCGCCAAAGGTTAACGCTTATTGACGTTCTTATCACACCTCCCCTGATACTCGTTAGCATCAAGTACACCAACCACACACATACAATCACATGCCTATTACTATCATCATCATCATCATCATGTTATAAACAATAAAGTAAATATGCATGAACAAATAATAGAAATATTGGATGATATGTTGTATGCACATTACAAACATATTCGTATAGAATCAAACATAGCATTAGACTCAAGAAAAGAGAAAATAGTTTGTTATTAACCAATTAGTTTAGAGTTCCGTTTTCTCACCTTAGCTTGCTAATAGATACTCTTTCAAGCTTTAGAATCACCTTTATAATGTTATTATATTGCTAGAAGACCTAACAAAGTCGATAGAATTTAATTAAAATTAATTCTGAATTTAAAAACCATTATGTTAACTGAGGGTCGGAGGTAGGGTCGGAGTCATGATCGACCCTGGGTGTGACCCTCTCCAAATCTGAACTTCCAGAACCCTGAGGGTCAATACTCAGGATCACATAGGGTCGGATGATCATCGACCCTCTGTGCGACCCTCAGTGGGTTTTGGTCAATTTTTCTTTTTTTAATCCATTCTTCGTGTTTGGGGTCCTATGGCTTGCTCCTACAGTCCATTCAACATGCATTCCATGGTCTAAAACCATGAATCACCCACCCAAATAGCTTTCATGTATTCTCCCATGGTTTTCCAAGAAAACCTAACCATGGGTTGATGGTTTGGATTTCTCCGAGATCACACTCTCATCATTACCTAACCTAAGACCTGTAGAAACTCATGGAATTAGTATCCATACCTGAGAAGAACACTCCTTCTCTGCAACTCTTCTCCTTTTGCTTTCTTCTCTACCTTGTATCTCTTTTTCTTCTCTTCCTTCTCTTCTCTTTCTCTCAATTCGATTAGGGTTGTAAAAGGAGTGAAAGAGGCTTAGGGACGTTATTTAAATAGAGTAGAAACATCTTAAATAAGTCCCTTTGAGATTAGGAAAGAATCCTAATCGAAATTATGGAAATTTCTTAATTTTAGTTTCGGCGGCAAATGAGGGTCGATGGAAGGGTCGATGATCCCGTCGACCCTAGGTTTCTAATGTGTCCGACCCTCCCTGTAAAACAGAGGGGTCCGACTTTACGTCTTGGGGGGGTCCGACCCTCCCTTGCTGGGTATGCGACCCTCCCCTTAATTTAAGTGTTTTTGGGTCAATTTGATACCTGGGATCACGATCTCCTTCACGCCCTTGGTCCATTTGACTCAACCATGATGGGTAAACCTGGTTCAAGGTGATAAGACCGGGTTAGTTTGATACGGGTCTTACAACTCCCCCCTACTTATAAAAATTTCATCCTCGAAATTGTACGTACCTTCTGAATCAAATAAGTGAGCAATAGTATTGCTTTCGCATAGTATTTTCTTCTTCCCATGTAATTTCTTATATGTCTCTACTTTTCCAGGTGACCTTAACATAATAAATATCTCGGTTGCGTAGTCGTTGAACCTTTCGGCTGGTGATTTCAGTTGGTGTTACTTCGAATGTCAAATCATCAGTCAGTTCCGGTAAATCTACTATTAAAACATGCGTTGGATCCTTGACATACTTCTTCAATAGGGAAATATGAAATACGTCATGCACACTTGACATAGATGGTGGTAGTGCTAACTGATAAGCCACTTTCCCACGCTTAGCTAAAATCTCATACGGCCCGACATATCGTGGACTTAGTTTCCTTTCTGTCCGAACCTTTTCAATCCTCGCATAGACGATACCTTCAAAAATACTTTATCACCTCCAGCGAACTCAAGATCTCTGCATCGAGTATCTGCATACTGCTTCTGATGGTTCTGAGATGTTCTCACTCTTTCCTTGATAATGTTGACCACTCGACAAGTATCTTCAATAAATTCTGGTCCAATAATACTACGTTCTCCAACTTCATTCCAAAATAAAGGAGTTCGACACTTTCTGCCATACAGTGCTTCATAGGGTGACATCTGTATAGTAGCTTGATAGCTATTGTTATAAGCGAACTCGATCAATGGTAATCCTTCATCCCATGATCCTTTGAAGTCAATTACACATGCTCGTAGCATATCTTCTAAAAGCTGGATTGTACGCTCTGACTGTCCATCTGTTTGTGGGTGGAATGCAGTACTGAACTTCAATGTTGTACCCATAGCCTTTTGCTATCCCTCCCAAAACTTAGAAGTAAATCATGGATCTCTATCGGACACAATGCTCTCTGGTACACCGTGTAACCGAACAATATTATCCACATACAGCTTTGCTAACCTTTCCAGTGTATACTGAGGTCGTATCGGTATGAAGCAAGCTGTTTTAGTCAGACGGTATACAATCACCCAAACTGCGTCAACTACTCGAGGAGTCAGTGGTAACCCCGTGACGAAGTCCATAGTGATGCAGTCCCATTTCCATGCTGGTTCCGGTAACGGTTGTAACAGTCCTGCGGGTCTTTGTCGTTCAACCTTTACTTTCTGACAATTTAGGCATTGAGACACGAACTTAGCTACATCTGTTTTCATTCCTCTCCACCAATATAGTTTCTTTAGATCATGATACATTTTTGTACTTCCAGGATGTATCGAATAGATGGTGGTATGGGCTTCTTTCATCAGTCGGTGTCTAATGTCCACACTTTCTGTTTCGGGTACACATATTCTTCATTTGTACTTCAGTACCTTTTCTTTGTCCAAGGTGAACTCATGGTTAGTCCTACCTTTCTCGATATCTTCTTGTACAGTTCTCAGATAAGGATCTGATTTGATAGCTGTCTTCACTTCATCCATTATATCCGGTATAATTTTCAATGCCGCGAACATATTTAAAAACCGATGAATAAACCCTTGGTTGGCTGATCCATCCATTGTATCTATCGCATACTGCTCGTTGCCGTGATTGAATACCCTTCCGGTAGTACACATTGCTGCAGTCGTGCTAACTTCTCCTTGCGATTTTATCATTGCCTTTCTGCTTAATGCATCCGCTACTACGTTCGCTTTTCCTGGATGATACTGGATATCACAATCATAGTCTTTCAATAGTTCCAGCCATCTTCTTTGTCTCATATTCAACTCCTTCTGACTAAATAGATAAGTAAGACTTTTGTGGTCCGACTTAATCTGGAATTTCTCTCCGTATAGGTAATGTCTCCATATCTTGACCGCATGTACTACTGCCGCTAACTCCAAATCATGAGTGGGGTAATTTTTCTCATGTACCTTCAATTGTCTCGATGCATACGCAATTACTTGCTTTCCTTGCATAAGCACACATCCTAATCCCAATCCCGACGCATCAGTGTATAAGGTAAACGTCTGTCCTGGAATAGGAATAGTCAAAATCAGGAGGGATATCAATCTGGATTTCAATGTCTGGAAGCTCTTCTCACATTTATCCATCCACACAAACTTTTCACCTTTCTTAGTCAAACTGGTGAGAGGTACGACAATTCGAGAATAGTCTTCTACGAATCTCCGATAATAACCAGCTAGACCCAGAAAACTTTTAATTTCTGAAACGCTCTTTGGTGCTTCCCATTTCACAATAGCCTCAATCTTGCTGGGGTCCACTTTGATCCCTTCAGCGGATACTACATGGCCTAGGAAATCGACTTCACTTAGCCAAAACTCGCACTTTGAAAATTTGGCATATAACTTCTCTTTCCTTAAACGCTGTAGGGCTGCGTTTAGGTTCTTGATATGGGTTTCCTCATCCTTGGAGTATACCAATATATCATCAATAAATACTATAACCGACGTATCCAACATATCATGGAAAACTCAGTTCATAAGTTCCATGAACGTTGCCGGTGCATTAGTTAATCCGAAAGACATAACAAAAAATTCAAAATGTCCATTTCTGGTCCTGAATGCTGTCTTCGGAATATCACCTTCTTTAATCTTCAGCTGATGATAGCCTGATCGAAAGTCGATCTTAGAAAATACTTTTGCTCCTTGTAACTGATCGAACAAGTCATCGATCCGAGGTAGTGGATATCGATTCTTGATTGTCAGCTTATTCAACTCCCGATAGTCGATGCATAATCGAACGCTACCATCCTTCTTCTTTACGAACAACACCGGTGCCCCCCATGGAGATATACTGGGTCGAATATTACCCTTGTCATGCAGTTCTTATAGTTGCACTTTTAATTCCTTCAGTTCAGTAGAAGCCATTCTATAAGGTGCTTTTGACACTGGTGTTGTAAGACCCGCACGCCACGAACCCGGCCTAACCTTACATTTCGTGTCGGGACCCGTCAACATATCATGGTCGAGCCATTTGGACCAAGTGTGTGAAGAAACCCAAGACCCAATATGAAAATTTACCCAAAAACAATCAAAATGAGGGTAGGGTCGCATGTCCGACCCCCCTCCCATCGACCCTCACCATCGACCCTCAACCAGGGTCGATGAGGGTCTATGAGTTGTCCGACCCTCTCATCGACCCTCACCATCAACCCTCTGTACTCGGGAAAAACAACACGAACCAAAAATTAGGAAACCTTCCTAATTTCGATTGGAACCTTTCCTAAACTCAATGGGACTTATTTTGGGAGGTTTTACTCTATAAATAGGACGTCCCTAAGCCTCTTTTTTTTACAACCCTAATTGGATTGAGAGAAAGAGAAGAGAAGGAAGAGAAGAAGAGAAGGAAAACTTGAAGAAAAGGCTAAGGAAGAGGAGGAAATTCAGAGAAACTCTGAATCTCAGCAAAACTAAGGTATGAATACATTCCCCATGATTTAGTTAAGACTTTAGAATGGTTTATGTAGAGGATATGACTTAGAAGAAACCCAAATCATCCATTCATGGTTAGGTTTTCATGGAAAACCATGGAGGAATTCATTGAAACCATGTAGGTGAATAAAGTATAGTTCTAAACCATAGAACATGTATAGAATGAATGGTGGAAGCAAGCCATAGGACCCCAAACATGAAGAATGAATTAAAAATTGAAAATTGGACCAGAGTGCACCGAGGGTCGCACACAGGGTCGATAGACCCATCGACCCTATGCATTCTGACCATCGACCCTCAGCATTCGAGAAGTTCAGACAGAGGGTAGGGTCGATAGACCCATTGACCCTATGCATTCTGAGCATCAACCCTCTGATCGACCCTCAGTAAATAGCATGGTTTTTAAATTGAAAATTAATTCTAATTAAATTCTATCGACTTTGTTAGGTTTGCTAGCAATATAATAACAATATAAAGGTGATTCTAAAGCTTGGAAGAGGATCTAATAACAAGCAAAGGTGAGGGAACAAGACCTAAACTAACTGGTTAAGAATAAACTATTTTATTTCTTTAGTCCAATGCCATATTGATTCTATGCGTGTATGCTTGTATGTGCATTTAACATGTCATCCAATATTTATATTATTTGTTCATGCATATTTATTTTATTGTTTATAACATGATGATGATGATGATGATGATGATAGGAATATGCATGTGAATGTTTGTGTTGGCTAGTGTATATGGTGCGGGTAGGGATGGTATCAACCGGTACAGCCATGACCGTTCTTCATGGGGTGTACATTGTGCCATGGTCAATTCAAGTCATGTCCACTAAGCAAGTGTTAGTGTGCTTGATGCGAGGGGAGCATCAGGGGGAGGACGTGGCATTGTGGTTCAGCCTGGTCACCAGACTCTAGCTCTATCTCTACTCAAGTTTTGTCCCCTAACATCGTCGTATCGCCATTACCTTAGCAGAACTAATATGTCGTAGGGTATCAGGGGGGGGACGTGGCATTGTGATTCAGCCTGGTCACTAGACCCTAGCTCTATCTCTATGGATGTATTGAGGGATGCTGGGGTGAGGCCTTGGATACATTGTTTGACATTAGGGTTGGTTAGTTGCGAGCTCAGTTTGCAAGCCCTCGCCAACAGGGGCTTACGTGTTGGTATGGGCAATCGGTACAGCCATGCCGTTTTCATTGGGTGTATATTGTCCATGGTGGGTGCATATGGGGCGACGGTGCCGTTTTCATTGGGCGTTTCCACACACTCGTGTATAGAGGTGCGGCGGCCACCTATCCTTTCTATAGCACATTGCAAACTTTAAACCAGACCAAAGATATGAATTGATTGCATGCATATGTATTGTTGCATTGTTTTGTTTGCTCACTGAGCCATGATGTGTGCTCACCCTTTCGAATTCGAATACTTTTAGTTGATGATGCAGGTACCACCGTTGAAGATTACATGAACGCTCCTGTGTACGGGCATGTGGCGACAATGGAAGCTGAAGACATAGTGGATACGCATGACTCCTCTTGCGAGTGCAACTCATGTATATTCGATTAGATTTTGTTTTATTTATTTGGATTTAGTAAAGACATGTATTCGATATTTTATTTATGTCTCGGTTGAAACAACATAATTGGATATTTTATTTATGAGTATCACAGTTAGAATTTCTCAGTTCATTATCTGTAAAACTTCCGCTATTTATTTTATTACCTCTGATTAATGTGGAATGTGTTTTGGTTTATCATATGTCGGATAGCCTATTTTGAGATCCTGGTTGAACCATTGGTTTATTGACGGTTCATCACACCATTCTGGTTGGTGCAGAATTGGGGTGTGACAACTTGGTATCAATTAGGGTTGTGAAAGGTTATAACAGCTCGCTTCATACCTATACGACCTCAGTATACACTGGAAAGGTTAGCGAAGCTGTATGTGGATAACATTGTTCGCTTACACGGTGTACCAGAAATTATTGTGTCTGATAGAGAACTACGATTTACTTCCAAGTTTTGGGAAGGATTACAAAAGGCTATGGGTACAACGTTGAAGTTCAGTACTGCATTCCACCCACAGACAGAAGGACAGTCAGAGCGCACAATTCAGATTCTAGAAGATATGCTACGAGCATGTGTGATTGATTTCAAAGGATCATGGGATGAAAGGTTACCATTGTTCGAGTTCGCTTATAACAATAGCTATCAGGCTACTATACAGATGTCACCTTATGAAGCACTGTATGGCAGAAAGTGTCGAACTCCTTTGTTTTGGAATGAAGTTGGAGAACGTAGTATTGTTGGACCAGAATTTGTTGAAGAGACTTGTCGAGTGGTCGACATTATCAAGGAAAGAGTAAGAACAGCTCAGAACCGTCAGAAGCAATATGCGGATACTCGACGAAGAGATCTAGAGTTCGCCGTAGGTGATAAAGTATTTTTGAAGGTATCGCCTATGCGAGGATTGAAAAGGTTCGGACAAAAAGGGAAACTAAGTTCAAGATATGTCGGGCCATATGAAATTCTGGCTAAGCGTGGAAAAGTAGCTTATCAGTTAGCACTACCACCATCTATGTCAAGTGTGCATGACGTATTTCACATTTCCTTATTGAAGAAGTATGTCAAAGATCCAACGCATGTTTTGACAGTGGATTTTCCAGAATTAACTGATGATTTGACATTTGAAGTAACACCAACAGAAATCACTAGTCGAAAGGTTCAACGTCTATGCAACAGAGATATCTATTATGTTAAGGTCACATGGAAAAGTAGAGACATGGAAGAAGTTACATGGGAAGAAGAAAATGCTATGCGGAAGCAATACCCTCATTTATTTGATTCAGAAGGTACGTCCAATTTCGAGGATGAAATTTTTATAAGTTGGGGGAGTTGTAAGACCCGTGTCAAACTAACCTGGTCTTACCACCTTGAACCAGGTTCACCCATCATGGTCGAGGCAAATGGACCAAGGGCGTGAAGGAGAGCGAGATCCCAGGTATCAAATCGACCCAAAAATACTTAAAATAGAGGAAGGGTCGCATACCCAGCTAAACAGGGTTGACCCTCCCAAATCAAAAACTCAGACCCTTAAAAATTGGGAGAGGGTCGGACAGTGTCAGACCACAGGGTCGACGGGATCATCGACCCTCTCATCGACCCTTACTTACTGCCGAAACTGAAAATAGGAAATTTCTAATTTTCGATTGGGATTCTTTCCAAATCTCAATGGGACTATTATAGGACATTCATAATCTCTTTAAAGGACGTCCATAAGCCACTTTCACTCCTTTCACAACCCTAATTGAATTGAGAGAAAGAGAGAAGAAGGAAAAGAGGAAGAAAGGAGGCAAGGAAGAAGACTTAGCAAAAAGGAGAAGAATTTTCAGAGAAAAGTAATCTTCTCAGGTATGGATACTAATTCCATGAGTTTCTACAGACCTTAGGTGATATGGTTGAGTATAGGATTTCGGAGAAACCCAAACCATCCATTCATGGTTAGGTTTTCATGGAAAAACCTAGGATAATGCATGAAAGCCATCTAGGAGGATGAATCATGGTTTCAGACCATGGAATGAATGTTTAATGGAATGTGGAAGCAAGCCATAGGACCCCAAACATGAATAATGAATTAAAAATTGGAAATTAGACCAGAGTGCACCGAGGGTCGCACACAGGGTCGATAGACCCATCGACCGTAGGCACCCTGACCATCGACCCTCAGCATTCGAGAAGTTCAGACAGAGGGTAGGGTCGATAGACCCATCGACCCTATGTATCTTGAGCATCGACCCTCAGTTAACAGCATGGTTTTTAAATTCGAAATTAATTCTAATTAAATTCCATCGACTTTGTTAGGTTTGCTAGCATTATAATAACATTGTAGAGGTGATTTTAAAGCTTGGAAAAGTATCTTATAGCAAACTAAGGTAAGGAACCTTAACTCCAAACTAAATCGGTTAATAATAAACTGTTTTCTAATTCTTGAGTCCTATGCCATGCTTGATTCTATGCGAATATGTTTGTAATGTGCATACAGCATGCCATCCAATATTTCTATTACTTGTTCATGCATATTACTTTATTGTTTATAACATGAGCATGATGATGATGATAGGAATAGGCATGTGCTTGTATGTGTGTGGTTGATGTACTTGATGCGAGCGAGTATCAGGGGAGGTGTGATGAGAACGTCAATAAACGTTAACCTTTGGCGGGTCTCAGCACTTTAGCTCTATCTCTAACTCAAGTCTTGTGCATTGACATCGTCGTATCGCCATTACCTTAGCAGAACTATTGTGTCGTAGGGTATCAGGGGAGGTGGTCTCGGTCCTTGTAGTCTCTGACTCTACCGGGGGGCCTTAGCTCTATCTCTATGGACATTCTGAGGGATGCTGGGGTGAGGCCTTGGATACACTGTTTGGCATTAGGATTGGTTATTAGCGAGCCCAGTTTGCAAGCCCTCGCTAACAGGGGCTTACGTGTTGGTATAGCATTATATAGCAATAAACGTTAACCTTTGTTGTATAATGTTATGGTAGGGTGGATGTGGACGACAATAAACATTAACCTTCGGGCGGGCTTCCACACCCTGTGTATAGAGGCAGTGTCAATAAACGTTAACCTTTGACCACCCAACCTTTCTATTGCGCATTGCAAACTATAAACCAGACCAAAGAGATAAATGAATGTGCATGCATATGTAATGTTGCATTATTTTGGCTACTCACTGAGCCGTGTTGTGTGCTCACCCCTCGACGTCGAATATTTTTAGTTGATGATGCAGGTTACACAGTTGAAGATTATATGAATGCACCTATGTATGGGACGGTAGCAGCAATAGACCCTGGAGCTGAAGATGATACACACGACTCCTCTTGCGAGTGCAACTCATGTGTATTTGACTAGATATTTGTATAGATTTCTTTATTGGATTTATAAGACATGTATTTGGTACTTAAATATTTATGTCTCAGTTAAACACAGAATAATTTGCTATTATTTATGGATATCATTTTAGTTCTCAGTTCATTTATTTATAAGATTTCCGCTATTGTGTATTTACTCTGATTATGATGGTGAGTATATGAAGGTTCAGGTAACGCGGGGATAGCCTATTTGAGATCCTGGTTGAACCGTTGGTTATTTAGCGGTTCATCACACCATTCTGAAATGTGCAGAATTGGGGTGTGACAACTTGAACCTCCCCTGATACTCGCTTACATCAAGTACATCAACCACACACATACAAGCACATGCCTATTCCTATCATCATCATCATCATCATGTTATAAACAATAAAGTAAATATGCATGAACAAGTAATAGAAATATTGGAGTTGTTTTGAATGCATTCAGACAGAAAAACTGACATAGGTGGCATGCTATATGCACATTACAAACATATTCGCATAGAATCAAGCATGGCATAGGACTCAAGAATTAGAAAACAGTTTATTATTAACCGATTTAGTTTGGAGTTAAGGTTCCTCACCTTAGTTTGCTATAAGATACTTTTCCAAGCTTTAAAATCACCTCTACAGTGTTATTATAATGCTAGCAAACCTAACAAAGTCGATAGAATTTAATTAGAATTAATTCTGAATTTAAAAACCATGTTGTTAACTGAGGGTCGATGCTCAAGATACATAGGGTCGATGGGTCTATCGACCCTACCCTCTGTCTGAACTTCCCGAATGCTGAGGGTCGATGGTCAGGGTGCCTAGGGTCGATGGGTCTATCGACCCTGTGTGCGACCCTCGGTGCACTCTGGTCCAATTTCCACTATTTAATTCATTCTTCATGTATGGGGTCCTATGGCTTGCTTCCACATTCCATTAAACATTCATTCCATGGTCTGAAACCATGATTCATCCTCCTAGATGGATTTCATGCATTATCCTAGGTTTTTCCATGAAAACCTAACCATGAATGGATGGTTTGGGTTTCTCCGAAATCCTACACTCAACCATATCTAACCTAAGGTCTGTAGAAACTCATGGAATTAGTATCCATACCTGAGAAGATTACTTTTCTCTGGAAATTCTTCTCCTTTTTGCTAAGTCTTCTTCCTTGCCTCCTTTCTTCCTCTTTTCCTTCTTCTCTCTTTCTCTCAATTCAATTAGGGTTGTGAAAGGTTACCTGAAGCTAAATCAGAGCACTGGTGAAAGAGGCTTAGGGACGTCCTCTTTCTCTTCAGACCTTATACCAGATTTTGCTAGTTCAAGCCCTTTGGACTAGATGTTGTATGGGATGAGTGTTACGATCAATGTCCAAATCTTATGGATGGACAGAATTTGGATGCAACCTCAGTCGACTTGAGATGGTAGACTTTGACGTCATCTTGGAAATAGACGGGTTGTCTCAACACTCTACAAGTGATTATGTGCATAGAAGAGGTTATCATTCAAGAATAAAAGGCATATGTCATTGGGAGTATGTTGCCTAGGAAGTGAAAGCTGATCCGCTCTATGCTAAAGGCGAAGAGATGCTTTGAAGAGAAATGAGTTGGATATATGGTATTTGTGGTATACGTTACCAAAGAAGCACCATAGATGACAAATATTGATGTGATGCATAAATTCTCTGATGTGTTTCTAGGAGACTTACCGGATTATCACATGATCGTGCGACCGAGTTCGTCATCGACTTGTTACCCAGGACGATACTCGTGTCAAAGGCACATGTAGAGTAGCTTCTATGGAGTTAAAGGGATTGAGACGCAACTACAACAGTTATTAGACAAGGGTTGTAATTGGCAATGTATTGCATCATGGGAAGTGCCAATGCAATTCATGAAGAAGAAGGATGGTAGCGTTGTTTGCGTATAGACTACCGGGAACTAAACAAGCTCACAGTCAAGAATCGATATCTACTACCTTAGACCGATGACTTGTTTAAATAGTTGCAAGGAGCAAAGGTATTTTCTTCAGTCAAGATATCATCAGCTGAAGAATTTTGGACAGAAATATCTCGAAGATAGCTTTTAGAATCGGGATTGGGCATTATGAGTTCTCGATTATGATGTTTGGATTAACCAATGCCCTTACATCTTTTGTGGAACGGATGAACTGGGTGTTTCATGACATGTTGGACACGTCGGTCATAGTTTTCATAGATGATATTTTGGTTTATTCCAAGAATGAAGCAACTCATACAACGGATTTTAGAACAGCTTCACAATAGTTGAGAAGGGAAAAACTTTATGCCAATTCCAAGGAATATGAGACCCGATTAAACAAAGTGATCTTATTAGATCACGTAGCGTCATAAAAAGGAATAAAGTGGACCCTATTAAGATAGAAGTAAACATATGGTGAGAAACACCTAAAGAATATTGCGAAGATCAGAAGTTTCTTGGGTTTAGCTGGTTATTACAGATGATTTTTAGAGAACCACTCTTAGATCGCAATACCTCTTACCAAGCTAACTAGGAAAGAAGATGAGTTTAATTGACTAACAAGGGTGAAGAATATTTCCAGATTCTAAAGTAAGATTGATATCAGCTCCCATCTTGATCGTTCCGGCACCAGGGAAACCTTTTACCCTATCCATCGGAGCTTTCGGATTAGATCTAGGATGCGGGTTGATGTAAGGTAAATAAGCGATTTCATATGCTTTAAGAAACTGAAAGAGCATGAGAAGAGTTACCCAAGTCATGATTGGAGTAAACAGTTGGGATTCATGCAATCAAGACTTGGAGACATTATTTAAATGGAGAGGAATTCTAGATTAGATCAGATTACAAGTGTTTTATTTATCTCTTCATTAGAAAGAGTTGAACATGAGGATAAGAAGATGGCTGAAATTGCTCAAGGATTAAGACTGGGATATCTAGTATCATCCAAGGAAGGCTAGTGAAGTAACTAAGACCTTAAGCAAAAAGGGAATTATGAAGTCCAAGGAAGGACCCAGTATAAATGCTGCCTTATGTTCTATAGCAACAGATTCAGATTTGGAAGAAGAGTAACTTATAATAGAAGCTAGTGATGATCCAATTGAGCGAGAATTTATGGATGAACTTATATAGCAATAATTCGGTTACGTTGGGGCATTAAAGATCATCTCTAAATTGATGGATTAAGTAAAAGTAGCAATTTTGTTAGATCTGTATATAAGAACGGTATAAGCAGATTTAGAAAGAGGAAAACCAAACCCTGACTTTTGTTTTGGGAATGGAACTGTAGTATCGTGAACTATGTCAATGATTTGCCACTGACTCCCAAATCGGTTGACATGGTTGGGTAATTGTTGATCGCCTTATGAAGATAGCTCATTCCATTGCTATACAACCTCGGTATGCTTTGGAGCGGCTAACTAAGCTATATATGGATAGTATTGTCAGATTGAATGGTATGCATGAGAGCTTAGTGTCGGCCAGAAGCTCATGCTTTATCTTGAAATTTTGGAAGGATCTACAAAAATAATGGGGACAAAGTTGAAGTTTAGTACTGCACTTTATCTCAAACCGACGGACAGTCAGAGCGGATTATACAGATCCTAAGAGATATGCCCTGAGCTTGTGAATTGATCTCAAGGAACTTGAGTTGAGAAGTTACCGTGAATTGAAGTTGCTATTAAGCTACCATGTAAACGTCACCTATCAAGCATGGTACGGTAGAAATGTCAAATTCTTTTATTTTGGAATAAAGTTGGTGAATGAAGAATTTTAAGACCTAAGTCTAATGAAGAAAACTATCGAGTGGCAGACAAGATCAAAGAAAAGGGGCAGGATAGCTCAGGATTGTCAGAATAAACACCAAGACCTTGAGTTCGTCATAAGTGACAAAGTGTTTTTGAAGATATCACTTCTGCATAGTTTGAAATGATTAGACAAGAAGGAAAGTAGTATTCTATATATGCGTCGAATCTTATAAACTCTGGAAAGACATAGAAAAGTTACATATCAATTAGCGTTACCGCTATCCATGTCTAGTGTGCATGATGTATTTCGTGTGTCTCTATTGAAGAAGTACATCGAAGATCCATATCAAAAGTATTGACCACAGAATCACTGGATTAAATAGAAGATTTAACTATTGAAGTGGTACCAGCCTAGTTCACTAATTGAAAGGTACAACACCTTAAAAACTGGGTAATTATTATATGAAGGTAACCTGGCAAAGACAAGACGTGGAGAAGAGTGCATAGGAGGAAGTAGATGCAATGCGGAAATAGAATTCCACCTATTGTCTACGAAGTAAATTCAAAATTTTGAGGACAAAATTTATTTTAAGGATGGGGGAGTTGTAAGATTCATACGTTCAAATTTTGAGGAACAAAATTCATTTAAGGATGGGGGAGTTGTAAGATCTGTACTTTCAAATTTCGAGGACGAAATTTCTTTTAAGGGTGGTGGAGTTGTAAGACCCGCACGCCACGAACCCGGCCTAACCTTACATTTCGTGTCGGGACCCGTCAACATATCATGGTCGAGCCATGTGGACCAAGTGTGTGAAGAAACCCAAGACCCAATATGAAAATTTACCCAAAAACAGTCAAAATGAGGGTAGAGTCGCAGGTTTTAACAGACAGGTCCGACCCTCCCATCGACCCTCACCATCGACCCTCAACCAGGGTCGATGAGGGTCTATGAGTTGTCCGACCCTCTCATCGACCCTCACCATCGACCCTCGGTACTCGGGAAAAACAGCACGAACCAAAAATTAGGAAACCTTCCCAATTTCGATTGGAACCTTTCCTAAACTCAATGGGACTTCTTTTGGGAGGTTTTACTCAATAAATAGGAGTTGCACTCGCAAGAGGAGTCGTGTGTATCCACTTCAGCTCCAACTTCCATGGCTGCCACGTTCTCGTACGCAGACGCATTCATATAGTCTTCAACGGTATAACCTGCATCATCAACTCAAAATATTCGACGTCGAGGGGTGAGCACACATCACGGCTCAGTGAGTAGCCAAAACAACGCAAAAATAGAAAGTTTGCAATCAATTTATATCTTTGGTCTGATTTAAAGTTTGCAATATGCAATAGAAAGGTTTAGGTAGCCAAAGATCGCGTTTATTGACCCCGCCTCTATACACAAGTGTGTGACGTCACCCGAAGATCACGTTTATCGTCGACTCACATGCACCCAACCATGAACAATATATAACAAAGGTTAACGTTTATTGCTATATATTGCCATACCAACACGTAACCCCTGTCGGCGAGGGCTGCAAACTGGGGTCGCAACTAACCAATCCTAATGCCAAAAGTGTATCCAAGGCCTCACCCCAGCATCCCTCATAATGTCCATAGAGATAGAGCTAAGGCCCCCCGGTAGAGTCAGAGACTACAAGGACCGAGACCACCTCCCCTAATACTCTACGACATAATAGTTCTGCTAAAGTAATGGCGATACGACGATGCCAATGCACAAGACTTGAGTTAGAGATAGAGCTAAAGTGCTGAGACCCGCCAAAGGTTAACGTTTATTGACGTTCTCATCACACTCCCCCTGATACTCGCTCGCATCAAGTATATCAACCACACACATACAAGCACATGTCTATTCCTATCATCATCATCATCATCATGTTATAAACAATAAAGTAAATATGCATGAACAAGTAATAGAAATATTGGATGGCATGCTATATGCACATTACAAACATATTCGCTTAGAATCAAGCATGGCATAGGACTCAAGAAAATAGAAAACAGTTTTGTTGTTAACCAATTAGTTTGGAGTTCTGGTTCCTCACCTTAGCTTGCTAATAGATACTTTTCCAAGCTTTAGAATCACCTTTATATTGTTATTATATTGCTAGACGACCTAACAAAGTCGATAGAATTTAATTAGAATTAATTCCAGATTTAAAAACCATTCTGTCAACTGAGGGTCGGAGGTAGGGTCGGAGTGCTGATCGACCCTGGGTGTGACCCTCTCCAAACTCTGAACTTCCCGAACACTGAGGGTCGATGGTCAGGATCACCTAGGGTCGGATGGTCATCGACCCTCGGTGCGACCCTCGGTGCACTTTGGTCCAATTCCCTCTTTTAATCCATTCTTCGTGCTTGGGATCCTATGGCTTGCTTCTATATTCCATTCAACATTCATTCCGTGGTCTAGAACCATGAATCATCCACCTAAATAGCTTTCATGCATTCTTCTATGGTTTTCCATGAAAACCTAACCATAGATTGATGGTTTGGGTTTCTCCGAGATCACACTCTCACCAATAACTAACCTAAGGTCTATAGAAACTCATGGAATTAGTATCCATACCTGAGAAGAATAATCATTCTCTCCAACTCTTCTCTTTTGGCTTAATTCTCTTCCTTGTTTCTTTTCTTCTTCTTTTCCTTCTCTTCTCTTTCTTTCAATTCAATTAGGGTTGTGAAAGGAGTGAAAGTGGCTCAGGGACGTCCTTTAAATAGAGTAGGAACATCCTAAAATAAGTCCCTTTGAGATTAGGAAGGAATCCCAATCGAAAATTAGGAAATTTCTTAATTCTATTTCCTACGCTAACCGAGGGTCGATGGGAGGCTCGATGATCCCATCGACCCTAGGGTTCTAAGCTGTCCGACCCTCCCTTCAAAACTGAGGGTCTGACTTTCTGTTTTGGGAGGTCCGACCCTGCTTAGCTGGGTATGCGACCCTTCCCCCATTTTAAGTGTTTTTGGGTCGATTTGATACCTGGGATCTCGATCTCCTTCACGCCCTTGGTCCATTTGACTGGATCATGACGGGTAAACCTGGTTCAAGGTGGTAAGACCGGGTTAGATTGACACGGGTCTTACATCGGACCCCCCCAGTATAAAAGTCAGACCCTGAGTTTTTAACCGGGGGTCAGACATTTTAGAACCAGGGGTCGACGGGATCTCCGACCCCCTCATCGACCCCCAGTCTGCCGACAGAAACCGTAAATTAGGAACTTTCCAAATTTCAATGGGATTCCTTCCTAATCTCAATGGGACTTATTTTGGGAGTTTCTACTCTATAAATAGGACGTCCCTAAGCCTCTTTCACTCCTTTTAGAACCCTAATTGGATTGAGAGAAAGAGAATAGAAGGAGAAGAGAAACAAGATCAAAGAGAAGGAGAAGGAAAGTGGAGAAGAAGATCAAAGAGAAGGCTTCAGAGAAACAAGCCAAATTCTCAGGTATGGATACTATCTCCATGTAGTTCTACAGACCTTAGAGTAGATAGTGAAGAGGGAATGATCTAGGAGAAATCCAAATCATCCATCCATGGTTAGGTTTTCATGGAAAACCATGGGAGAGATCATAAAAACCATGTAGGTGAATAAACTATGGTTCTAGGCCATAGAACATGTATGTAATGGATTGTGGAAGCAAGTCATAGGACCCAAACACGAAGGAATGGACTGTAGGATGAAAATTTAACTAAACCCATGGGGGGTCGCACGGGGGGTCAATGGCCAATCGACCCTACCAGACCCTAACAATCGACCCCCAGTTAACAGCATGCTTTTGAAAATCAAAATTAATTCTAATTAAATTTTATCGACTTGATTAGGTCTTTTAGTGATATAATATCGATATTTAGTTGATTCTTAAAGCTTGAAAGAGGATATACGGTCAAGCAAATGTGAGGGAACAATACCTAAACTTATTGGTTAATAATAAACTATTTTATTCTTGAGTCCAATGCCATGATTGATTATATGCGTGTATGCTTGTTATGTGCATTCAACATGTCATCCAATATTTCTGTTATTACTGTTCATGTATATTTTAATTATTGTTTATAACATGATGATGATGATGATGATAGGAATAGGCATGTGAATGTATGTGTGTGGTTGGTGTGCTTGATGCGAGCGAGTATCAGGGGGGGTGTCATAGGCCAGGCCTCAGCACTCTAGCTCTATCTCTAACTCAAGTCTTGTCCACTGACATCATCGTATCGCCATTACCTTAGCAGAACTATTACGTCGTAGAGTATGAGGGGAGGTGGTCTCGGACCGTGTAGTCTCTGACTCTACCGGGGGGCCTTAGCCCTATCTCTATGGACGTATTGAGGGATGCTGGGGTGAGACCTTGAATAAACTGATTGACATTAGGATTGGTTAGTTGCGTGCCCAGTTTGCGAGCCCTCGCCAGCAGGGGCTTACCTGTTGGTATGGGCAACTGGTACAACAATAAACGTAACATTTGCATGTACATTGTCCATGGTGGGTGCATGTGGGACGACAATAAACGTTACCTTTGGGCGGCTTCACACACTCGTGTATAGAGGTGCGGCGTCAATAAACGTAACCTTTGGCCACCTATCCTTTCTATAGCACATTACAAACTTATTTATCAGACCAAAGATATGAATTGAATGCATGCATATGTTTGTTGCATTGTTTTGTTTGCTCATTGAGCCATGATGTGTGCTCACCCTCTCGACGTTGAATATTTTTAGTTGATGATGCAGGTACTACGATCGAAGATTACATGAGTGCTCCGGTGTATGCGGGTGTTGCTGCAATGGAAGTAGAAGACTTAGTGGATACACATGACTCTTCATGCGAGTGCAACTCATGCGTATTCAATTAGATTTTCATTTGAATTATTAAAGGAATGTAATTGATACTTTATTTATTTATGTCTCAGTTGATACAATAATAACTTGATATTTTATTATGGTTATCACAGTTAGATTTCTCGGTTCATTTACTATAAGACTTTCGCTATTGTGTATTTATTCTGATTATGGTTTTGGGTGTGTATGGTTTTTATTTTTAATGGACACAGCCTATTAGAGATCCTGGTTGAACCGTTAGTTTATTAGCGGTTCATCACACCGTTCTGAATGGTGCAGAATTGGGGTGTGACAACTTGGTATCAGAGCATCTCAGGCCCTGTCTGTGAAACCCATATACTTCCACAAAAGGTCATGAACTGAGATAGGATAAAAATTTAAAATATGTAATAATAACACACCATAAGCATCTGTGTGGTTTGAGACAAAACTGAAAGAGAATAATGCATCTATTAAATGAGAAATTTTTTTATATACAATCAAAGGGAGAACAAACATTTATACATATATATATATATATATATATATATATATATATATAAAGCAGAGTACAGTCCACAGTCCGAACAGTTACTCTGAAGTACAAAAAGAAAGATAAAAGAAATACATCAAGAAGCTATAGGTGATGGGGGAGGCGGTGCCTCACGGTATCTATCATAGTCCTCAGTGTAGACTCTAGTCAACCAAGCTATCTGAGTCTGGGTCGTCTAGAGACTAGCTGTGAGATCAGCCACCCGCTGGTCAGTCACACGCTGAGCATCCCTAAGCTCTCCCACCCAGTGATCCGACATGTGCTAAGCTGCTAGAAGCTCTCCCACCCGCTGGTCCGACACGCGCTGAGCAACCAGAAGCTCTCCCACCCGCTGATTGGACAAGCGCTGAGCCTCCTCTCTCATCCTCAAGTCAGGCATACGCTGAGCCTCTCGAATCTCATGCAAGATCCCCATCATGTCACCAGAAGGAGCATACGAAGGACCAGTTGCATGCGAAGGACCAGCTGAAGAAGACGGACCAGCTCCTGTAGTATGAGTAGGTGATGGAGGAGGTATGGCATCTACATCCATGTATAGCCGATCGTCATCATCCCCATGAACCCCTACTCCAGCAGCTGCTGCTGCTGCCTCAGCGTCAGCCATCTCCACTCGAGTATGAGGGCGCACCATCGCGTTCCTCTCCTCATCGCTGACCTGGGCATCCCGCATGCCCATCTTGCAGATGGCCTCCCAATCCAGAGGCGATGAGAAGGATTTCTCCTGAATCTTCTCATCCAACAAATCAACCCCCAGGAGGGTAAGCAATGTAGTGATCATGCGTCCATAAGGAAGGTTGCCAGTGTGACTGGGCAACGTGGCACTGATCATCGTCCGCATGATGATATAGGGAAGGCAGACGGGCTGCCTAGTGCATTTACAGTACAGCAGATACTGGGTCAACTGGGAGACCCTCTCGTAATGTCCACTCTGCGGTATCAGGTTGTGCTGAATGAACTTGCAGTACACCCATGGATCTGAACGTAGATAACTCACTTTCATCTCCCAGCGATCAGGTCTGATGAGCTGACGATCTATCTCAGCCCTCATCTGTAATGAAAAGAACTGGGGCTCTCCTGGAGCACAAAATACGAAGGAGCCCTCATAGGCGATACCCAGCAAGTCCGCTAGCTGTCGATAGTCGAAAGAAATATCAACCACCTTGACATAGCTGATGATCCGAAGCTCACCACCTCTCTCAACGTTGTTGTAATCCCCCACCACTTGAAGATTACAATAAAACTAGCGTACCAAGTTAGGACGGGTACAGGGGTCATAGGTGATGACCGAGAGCCATCCCATATCGCCAAAGGCCCCCTCCACATTGAACAACGCCAACCTAGCCCAGTTCACTTTGTGGCCTCCCTCTACTTTCTTGCGAGCGTAGTGGGCATACTGCGTCTCGACTTCATTGGAACGGAAGCCAAGACGGTCGCGATCCTTGGGTACCTTGGTACGAGCCATAGTATCTGCAAATAACAATGAAAAACAAATAATGGCTTAGTAGAGATGAAAAACCTAAAATTTCGACATAATAACGACGTAAATGGGTCAAAAGCCTCACTTTTCACCCATACACGTGGGCAGGAGGACTTACATAGATCCTAAACTATCCTGTGAGACTCATACAATTGGAAATTTTAGCTAATAAGATTGAATTGGAAGAAATTTTAAGAAATTCGAAATCTCGACAAAATTAGGGCAAAAAGAGTAAATTTCGAGTTTCTCGATAACCAACTGATGAAACTCAAATATTTTTGAGGACTTTCATTCCTCGAGTCACCAACAACAAAAGCCCCCAATAAAAATCGAATTTTTACAATTGGAAAAAATTTAATTTGAAAAATACTAGATATACGAGCAAAAACCTAGGTAAAGAAACCTAAAAACATGAAAATGTAGAAGACATACCTGTAGCGGAGGTATAGACGACAAAACAAGAAGTGCAAACCACCAACGGATCGGAGTTGTCACTGTAGCAACTCAGAGGGACGAGACGAGTCGAAACGGAGAAGAAATAATGGGAAATGGACTTTGAATTGGAACTTAAAAATCTGATTTTTAGTCCGGGGTCAGAAAATTCGATTAAAACTGTCACACCCCAATTCTGCACTGTTCAGAATGGTGTGATGAACCGTTAAATAACCAACGGTTCAACCAGGATCTCAAATAGGCTATCCCCGCGTTATCCAAACTTACACGCATCCACAATCATAATCAGAGTAATACACAATAGCGAAAAATTTATAAATAAATGAACTGAGAACTAAGATGATACCATTAATTAAATAGTAAATTATTTTGTTTCCAACTGAGACATACTTATGTAAATATCAAATACAAGTCTTTATAAAATCCAAAGAAAACTATAAAATAGCTAATCAAATATACATGAGTCACACTCGCAAGAGGTGTCATGTATATACTCTTCAGCTCCAGCTTCCATTGCTGCTATATTCCCGTACGCAGACGCGTTCATATAATCTTCGACTGTGTAACCTGCATCATCAACTAAAAATATTCGACGTCAAGGGGTGAGCACACAACACGGCTCAGTGAGTATCCAAAACAATGCAACAATACATATGCATGCAAAAAGTCAATTTATATCTTTGGTTCGGTTTATAGTTTGCAATGTGCAATAGAAAGGTTGGGTGGTCAAAGGTTAACGTTTATTGACACCGCCTCTATACACAGGGTGTGGAAGCCCGCTCGAAGGTTAACGTTTATCGTCGTCCCCATCCACCCTACCATAACATTATACAACAAAGGTTAACGTTTATTGCTATATAATGCTATACCAACACGTAAGCCCCTGTTAGCGAATGCTTGCAAACTGGGCTCGCTACTAACCAATCCTAATGTCAAACAGTGTATCCAAGGCCTCACCCCAGCATCCCTTAGAATGCCCATAGAGATAGAGCTAAGGCCCCCCGGTAGAATCAGAGACTACAAGGACCGAGACCACCTCCCCTGATACTCTACGACATAATAATTCTGCTAAGGTAATGGCGATACGACGATGTCAATGCACAAGACTTGAGTTAGAGATAGAGCTAAAGTGCTGAGACCCGCCAAAGGTTAACGTTTATTGACGTTCTCATCACACCTCCCCTGATACTCGCTCGCATCAAGCACATCAACCACACACATACAAGCACTTGCCTATTCCTATCATCATCATCATCATCATGTTATAAACAATTAAATAAATATGCATGAACAAGTAATAGAAATATTGGATGGCATGCTGTATGCACATTACAAACATATTCGCATAGAATCAAGCATGGCATAGGACTCAAGAAATAGAAAACAGTTTATTATTAACCAATTTAGTTTGGGGTTAAGGTTCCTCACCTTAGCTTGTTATAAGATACTTTTCCAAGCTTTAGAATCACCGTTATAACGTTATTATATTGCTAGCAAACCTAACAAAGTTGATAGAATTTAATTAGAATTAATTCGTAATTTAAAACCATTCTATCAACTGAGGGTCGACGCTAGGGTCGATGCTAGGGTCGATGGGTCTATCGACCCTCCCTCCATTCTGGACTTCCCGAATGCTGAGGGTCGATGGTCAGAAACACCTAGGGTCGGATGGTCTATCGACCCTCGGTGCGACCCTCGATGTACTCTGGTCCAATTTCCACTTTTAAATCCACTCTTCGTGTTTGGGGTCCTATGGCTTGCTTCCTACATTCATTCAACAGTCATTCCATTGTCTAGAACCATGTATAATCCATCTAAATAGTTTTCGTGCATCCTCCTATGGTTTTCCATGAAAACCTAACCATGGATGGATGGTTTGGGTTTCTCCGAGATCACATTCTCATCAATAACTACCCTAAGGTCTGTAGAAACTCATAGAATTAGTATCCATACCTGAGAAGATTAATCTTTCTCTGTAACTCTTCTCCTTTTTGCTAAGTCTTCCTCCTTGTCTCCTTTCTTCCTCTTTTCCTTCTCCTCTCTTTCTCTCAATTCAATTAGGGTTGTGAAAGGAGTGAAAGTGGCTTAGGGACGTCCTTTAAATAGACTAGGAACATCCTAAATAAGTCCCATTGAGATTTGAAAAGAATCCCAATCGAAAAATATGGAAATTTCCTAATTTCTATATTCGTCAAAAACCGAGGGTCGATGGGAGGGTCGATGATCCCGTCGACCCTAGGGTCTTAAGCTGTCCGACCCTCCCTTCAAATCTGAGGGTCTGACATTCTGTTTTGGGAGGTCCGACCCTACTTGGCCTGGGTATGCGACCCTCCCCTAAAATTAAGTGTTTTTGGGTCGATTTTATAACTGGGATCTCGATCTCCATCACGCCCTTGGTCCACTTGACTCGACCATGATGGGTAAACCTGGTTCAAGGTGGTAAGACCGGGTTAGTTTGACACGGGTCTTACAAAAACAATCGACCCACCCATCGACCCCCGGATCGACCCTCGACTCTCGGGAATCTGACAAAGAACCAGGGGTCACACCCTGGGTCAGACATTCTCTGACCCCCCATCGACCCCCGGCTCTCGGGAAGAATTGGTGATTTCCCAAGGTCGCATACTGAGGGTCGGACACCCATCGACCCCCACCATCGACCCTACAGTGAAAATACAGCATTTTCGACAGAATGATCTGAAAAATTTAAAATTTGCATTTGTTAGTGGTTTTAAAATATGAGAATGAAGTATTTAATGATTGTCTCTCGTGTTCAATGATTTCAGGCAATCCCATTATCAGATTAATTAATGGCGGGATGTAGAGTAACCAGACAGAGCCGTAACTCTATTCCACCACCACCACCTGTGGGGGAAGATAACCAGACACACCCGGAAACACAGGAGAACACGAACACGGCACCGTCCGTCATAAATGGGCAGACAAATCCTACAAATCTGTCAGCTCCACCTACAGACTTGGCCACATTCGTAATGAACTTGGCCCAACAGCTGCAGCAAATGCAACATGCACAAGATACTATACAAGCTGCCATAGGCATAACTCTTCCAGCTGCACAGACACCTCCAATGCCAGCAGGACAGGCAAGCACAACACCAGGGGGATGTAACACAGTACCCCACGCACCTCAGATTCCTATCATGCAGGCTCAAGTACAAATCCAGAGATAGCTCAAGGTGGATGTCAATACCAACCACCTATGTATGGGGCGTATGTCCCGCAACAACTAGACCACTCCAGACTGGTGGAACGTTTTCTGAAACTGAAGCCCAGAGAATTTAATGGCAAGCCAGCAGATCCTATATGGCTGGCGCACTAGGTTGACGAAATGGAAAAAATTTTTATGATGATGACACTAAATGAAGAAGAAAAAGTGTTGTGTGCCACCTTTATGCTGAAAGGAGATGCACACCATTGGTGGAGGTCTACCAGGACTTATTTATTAACAAAGCACGCCCAACTGACTTGGGATATTTATAAGGAGGCGTTCTTTGAGAAGTACTTTCCGTAAAGTTTCAGAGATTCTATGGAAAGAGAGTTCCTGAGTTTATATCAGGGACCGTGGATGCATATCAACAGCGTTATGAAGAGCTGTTCTTCTTTGCACCCACCAATATGCAGGAGGAAAACACCATGACCCGAAGGTTCGTCATGGGACTTAGGGGAAGCATCCACGAGCATGTTCTGGGACATGAAAAGAAAATCTATAATGAAGCGGCACAAATTGCTCGAGTTATAGAATCGAGCCAGAAGGAGAGTTATTTCATGCAAAACAGAGGTATAAAAAGGCCAGTTGGAAATTCTTATAACGGAGGGAATAACAAGACATTTAAACCCTTCCGTGCTCAAGGCTTTACCGCTGCAACCAAGACTACTCCCGTAGCTCAACAACAACAAAAGCCAAATACTGAAGGGATAAAATGTTTTAACTGCAACCAAGTGGGACATATAGCAAGGGAATGTCCTAAGCCCAAGAAACAGCTACATCAAGGACGAGTTTACGCGGTTACATCTGTGGATGCTGCCGCATCGTCTGATGTGGTCATAGGTATGACTTAAATTTTTAGTAAGTTGTATTACATTGTATGAGCATGTAGACTAAACCAAAACAAATCACAGGTATCATACCTATTAATGGCATTCCCGCCAGAGTACGCTTTAATTTAGGAGCTACTCATTCCTTTATATCTGTGACATTTGGAAAGAAGTTAAATCTACCTTAAATCCTTAGACTGCAAACTACTTGTGCGATCACCTATGGGATTAGAAGTGGAGTTAGAAAAAGGTTATGGACCATATCCAGTT
Source organism: Protea cynaroides (assembly GCA_028583415.1). Lineage (NCBI taxonomy): Eukaryota > Viridiplantae > Streptophyta > Magnoliopsida > Proteales > Proteaceae > Protea > Protea cynaroides. The sequence goes on from CM053271.1 coordinate 35,210,731, forward strand.
CTTATTGATGAAAAGACCTTGGATGCATCCTTGATCCAACTTGAGATGACAGACTTTGATGTCATCTTGGGAATGAACTGGTTAGTTCGGTATTCTGCAAATCTATTGTGTGCTGAAAAGATGCTGACATTTAAAGACAAGGAAGGAGTAGAGTTCAGTTTTTTGGGAACCAAACTTCCCCGTAAACGAAAGCTCATACTCTCTGCGCTAAAGGCTAAGAAGTGCCTTGAGAAAGGAGCAGTCGGGTATTTAGTATCTGTGGTCGACCTTACAAAAGAAGCACCACGGATGGAGGATATTGATGTCATGCGTGACTTTCCAGATGTATTTTCTAAAGAACTATCGGGATTATCACTCGACCGAGCCACAGAGTTTGTTATAGTTCTTATACCTGGAGCCGCACCAGTATCGAAAGCACCTTATCGAATGGCTCCTACTGAACTGAAGGAATTGAAAGTACAACTACAAGAACTGCTGGACAAGGGTTACATTCGCCCTAGCATATCACCATGGGGAGCGCCGATATTATTCAAGAAGAAGAAGGATGGTAGCGTTCGATTGTGTATAGACTACCGATAACTGAATAAACTGACAATCAAGAATTGATATCCATTGCCTCGGATCGATGACCTATTCGATCAGTTGCAAGGTGCCAAAGTGTTCTCCAAGCTCGATCTTCGGTCAGGCTACCATCAACTGAAATTTTAGGACGGTGATATTCCTAAGACAGCATTCAGGACCAGATATGGACATTATGAATTCTTGGTTATGTCTTTTGGATTGACAAACGCACCAGTAACTTTTATGGAACTTATGAACCGAGTTTTCCACGACATGTTGGATACGTCGATTATTGTATTCATTGATGATATATTGGTCTACTCCAAAGACGTGGAAACTCATATTAAGAATCTAAACGCCGCTCTGCAGCGACTACGGAAGGAGAAGCTCTACGCAAAATTTTCAAAGTATGAGTTTTGGCTAAAGGAAGTCGCATTTCTAGGCCATGTAGTACCCGCTGAAGGAATTAAAGTGGATCCCAGTAAAATCGATGCTATTGTAAAGTGGGAAGCACCGAAGAGCGTTGCAAAAATTAGAAGTTTCTTGGGTCTAGCTGGGTATTATCGATGATTTGTGGAAAACTATTTCCGAATTGCCGTACCTCTTACCAGTTTGACTAAGAAGGGCGAGAAATTTGTTTGGACGGATAAATGCGAGAAGAATTTCCAAACCTTGAAGGCTAGATTGATATCAGCTCCAATCTTGACCATCCTGATTCCAGGACAACCATTTATCTTGTACATCGATGCGTCAGGACTAGGATTAGGATGTGTATTTATGCAAGGAGAACAAGTAATTGCTTATGCCTCAAGACAATTGAAGACACATGAGAAGAGCTATCCGACTCATGATTTGGAATTAGCGGCAGTAGTACATGCGGTCAAAATATGGAGACATTATTTGTACGGGGAAAAGTTTCAGATTAAATCAGACCATAAAAGTCTTACTTATCTATTTAATTAGAAAGAGCTGAATATGAGACAAAGAAGATGTCTGGAACTATTGAAAGACTATGACTGTGATATCCAGTATCATCCGGGGAAAGCTAATGTAGTAGCCGATCCGTTGAGTAGAAAGGCAATGATAAAATCTCAGGGGGAAGTTAGCACAACTGCTGCAATGTGTACTAGCAGAAAGGTATTCAAGCATGGTAATGAGCAGTTTGTGATAGATGCACCAGATGGACCAGCCAACCAAGGGTTTATTCATCGATTTTCAAACATGTTCGCCGCATTGAAGATTATACCGGATATAATTGATGAAGTAAAGACAGCTATCGAATCAGACCCTTACCTAAGAACGGTACAAGAGGACATCGAAAAAGGTAGGACTAACCCTGAGTTCACCTTGGACGAAGAAAAGGTACTGAAGTACAAAGGAAGAATATGTGTACCCGAAATAGAAAGCTTGGACATTAGACATCGATTGATGAAAGAAGCCCATACCACCATCTATTCGATACATCCTGGAAGTACAAAAATGTATCATGACCTAAAGAAATTATATTGGTGGAGAGGAATGAAAGCAGATGTAGCTAAGTTCATATCTCAATGCCTAAATTGTCAGAAAGTAAAGGCTGAACGACAAAGACCGGCGAGACTGTTACAGCCGTTACCAGAACCAGCATGGAAATGGGACTGCATCACTATGGACTTCGTCACAGGACTACCATTGACTCCTCGAGTAGTTGACGCAGTTTGGGTGATTATAGACCGCCTGACTAAAACAGCTTGCTTTATCCACTCTCGACTACCCTGATAACATTTTTCTTTCGTATCACGAAAGCCACTTCAAATTGAAGCTTGGAGGGTGGATTTATCCTCAAAAGGCAAAGAGATAACTGAGCCCTTGCACCAACGACTACGTTAAAGGCATTAGAGCTCAGAGTGTTGATTCCATCAGCTACGCCTCAAGTAAGAAGTTTATCTTCAACACTCTCGGCTACCCCGACAACGTTGAAGCTCAGAGGGTGGATTTATCCTTAAAAGTTGAAGAGAGAAGTTAGCGCCAACACCAATGACTACGTCAAAGGCACTAGAGCTCAGAGAGTATATTCCATCGGCAACGCCTCAAGTAAGAAGTTTATCTTCAACACTCTCGGCTACCTCGACAGTATTGAAGCTTGGAGAGTGGATTTATCCTTAAGACTCGAAGAGAGAACTTAGCCCCAACACCAACGACTGCGTCAAAGGCATTGGAGCTCGGAGGGTCAATGGTATACAGTAAAAAAATATAGAAAAGCAAAACATAGACAAATTTTGTTAAAAAATTCAACACTATATGAAAAAGTATATCCATTGATGAATCAATTATACAGATGTCAATGACCTCGCAAAAGAAAAAGAGAAAAGGAAAATCACTTAGTTCCCTCGAAGGGGATTACATAGTCTTCTACGCGGAGTGTAAACTCAAAACAGAAAATGCCTTGAGATGGAGAGTGAGAAGCAAGGTTCCCTTCGGCCTGACTTTCAGTAGGAACACCATCGATCTGCCCTTCTTGGCTCTGAGTCGAATCCTCAAGAATAGAAGTTACCCCCTCATGACTAACGACTCGACCCTTTGCATGAGGATCGATGACTTCATGAGCTTAAGAGGAAGCAACTTCATTTGAAAAGGCAGTTAGTCATGTTCTTCTAAAGTGTCCTTTTGTTTGTTCAGCATGGCTTGGTAGTAGTTTGGGTTACAAAGTTCTTGACACTTTTACATCCTCACTGGCAGATTGCATCAATGAATGGTCTTCCTTTTATACATTGGGTAAATTGCAAGGATCATTCTCTCAGGATTTTATGCTCTTTTATATGTTGGCACATATGGCTATCTCGAAATGATCAGGTTTTGGACGACAATTTTTAATGCCATTGGCTGTAATTACGACTGTTGAGCGCAATTATTGGCAATACCTGACCACTTTGTCCTTGACATACCAGTTGTCCCTCATCCTTCGGAGTTGGTGTCAGATGACAGTCCTAATGTTTTGGGTGCTTCCTCCTCCTACATATTTTAAGTTGAACACAAATGCATGCGAGCTTTGTCTCGGAGCAAGTAGGTGGTCTGGGTTACATCTGTCGATATCACATTAGGTTACCCCTATTTGTCATATCTTAACCATGCTATTTCTCTCATCCACTTTTGGGGGAGGCCTTGCCAATTCGTATTGCTACATTAGTTGCGATTAATACGGGAGTTGAACGCCTGTAAGTTGAGTCGGATAGTCAAGTGGAGGTAAATTATTTGTTGCACCAACAAAATAATACAAAAAATCGTTGTGCCCTGATTCATGAAGACATTCTATAACTCCAACATTACTTTGAGCATTATACATTTTTCATGTTTTTAAGGAAAATAACGACTGTAAGACCTGCATTCCATGAACCCGATCCAAACCTATATTTCGTGTCGTGACAAGTCTTCCAATCAAAATCGGACCAGACGGGACGAGCGGATGACGAACCACAAAGTTCAGGTAAACGGACCAGTTAGGATGTGTCATGAGACATACCAGTTTCATGATACAGGTCACAGTACCAGTCGACTGGTAAGTCTACGCAGACAAACTAGTTAGATCCAGTTACCTTACGTAGGAAACTCTCTTAAAACCTACCCAAGTCTATATAATGACTCCTAAACCTCCTTAGACTCTATTTATTGACTCTCACAAACCTTAGAGACGAGAAGGATATTTGAGAAGGAGAAAAGAGCTAAGAAAGGTTGCAGAGGAGACTCTGTTGGAGGAAGAACGCCATAGTTCATAGACCAACGGTAAGTGCTATACCTCTCTTTAGTTTTAGGTTGTTTTAGATGTTGATCAATACCATGCAAGACTAGGAATTGATCCAAAAACCGTAATTTACCATTAAACCCTAATTCAGTTGATAAACCCTAGATTTGAATCCTAAACTAAGGTTCATCAGAATGTAGTACTTTAATGGAAGATAAAACAAACCCTAATATGTTGCTCAGGCCTAGAATGCATCGGAGGAACCCTAGAAATCAAGTTGGAATATCGATGGAAGATGAACACCAAGTTGGTGGTCTTACGGAGGCATACCCGTCGACCATACTGGTGGCACGATGTGTGACCGGTATTGCAATCAGAATCTCTCGGGAAGCTTACCAAGGGTGTCCCATCGACTAAACCGGTCACACCATTCTCTACAGTGCCGAGACTGGTATATGCGACCGGTATGCACTGAATGGGGTGTTTTTCGATCCCAGTTGGTTTCTGACCAATGTAAACCCTATGGAAACAATTTTAATCAAACCCTATTGGTATGTAGGACCTGGTGACAACTAAGTTGGACTTTGTGACGCAGAGTAAGCTAGCAATCAAGCATCAGATAAGGGAATCAGACCTAAACCCTAATTAACTAATAATAATAAAACATTGCTAATAACTACTCTTGTTTCTATAGAGTGTTGCTTGTGGATATTCTTATGTCATCATTACTTTCTGTTATTATATTCTGTTCATGCATACTCGCTATGCTAGGATGTGATTGTTAGGCATGTGATTGTTTTCATTACTGTGTGGAATGGGAAGGGCTTGGGGTCTAGGATCATTCCTCATACTGACATCTTTTCGTATTGCTACTATCTTAGCATGCTTGGTACAGATAGGGTATCAAGGGGAGGACGTGGTATTGTGGTCTATGGCTTGGCCACCAGACTTGAGCCCTATCTCTATGCCATAAGGAGCTGTGCTGGGATAGGGCCTTGATACTGTGATGACATGTAGGATTGGTTAATGACGAACCCACTTGCAAGCCCTCGCCAATAGGGGTGTGGGTATTAGTATGGTAGAAGGTATCAGGGGGAGGACGTGGGATGGAGGCGTAACCTACCCACTAGACTTTAGCTCTATCTTTATATCGGAGTGAGTGATGTGGGACGACAGCAATGTGTAATCCGTTGGGCATGCTCATACTCTCGTGCATGGAGGTGTGGAATGCAACCTATCATTACCAAAGCACTGTGCAAGTATACCAGACCAAATGTGAATGTTACTCATGCATATTGCTTGTTACAATGTCTACTTTTCTTACTGAGCTAAGTTGTGAGCTCACCGTTGTATATATACATGTTTTAGATGTTGATGCAGGTTATACGGTGGAGGACTTCATTGCTTCTTCAACGTATGGAATAGTTGCAGCTCTAAATGTGCAAGCAGGGGAGGACGAGCATGACACCTCATGCGAGTGCCCTTACTGCGTGTACCTCTAGGAGATTCTTAATTATTTATTTTATTTCAGTTTAACTCATAAGACAATGTAATAGAGATTATTTACATTTTGGTTTATTGGATAATATATTTTGACAAGTAGAACTCAATTCATTTAATTAAAGACTTTCGCTATATTTATTATATTCTGATTATGGTTATATACAATGGTTTTTGTAAGTGGATACGGTCTTATTGAGATCCTAGTGTGAACCGTTGGTTTAGTGGCGGTTTACTCACAATTCTAGTTCAGTCGAAATTGGAGTGTGACAACGACATCGATGACTCCCTGTCTAGGAGGGCCCTGTCGTTATCGTGTACAATGGTTTGACCTAATTTCGATCCCTAGATCCAGTCAGTTTGTGACATGGCATCCTTCTATACTATACGGATCATTAAATAAGTTTCCTTTATACCCCAAAAAAAAGAAAAGATTATTTCCCCATGTCAATAAATAACACTACTAAATATAAAGTTTAGGGGTGGCTATATTTACTACTACTAAATTGAATCACACTAGGGTCATCGATAAAGGCTTTTCTTGTATTGGCGCATGGAAAACATTTGTAGCACAATGAAGCTTATCACGCGGTGAGTTTGGTGTCAGCGAGGTATTTACAATTCATTTTGTCACCCCATAGAATGTACACAATAATGATGAACAAATATTTTTGGATAATGTGTAAAGTCCATCTTATGGTTTAGAATACATTGTTGGTGATATTCTACATTTTTTGAAGGTTTAAGAAAAATAGACAAAAAATAACCAAAATGATCCTAGAAAGTTCAACCAAATCAAAGTCTCGTAAAAAAAAACTTGAAATCAGTCCAAAATTATTGGATAGGTGTGTTTTGTCAAAAATCCATGTCTGAAGAAATGGTTGCGTTTGGGTTTGATTTGTCTATAATTTTATGTAATTTTTTTTTTATTTAGATGAGACTTTTCTACCTGCTTTTGGTAAAAATATTTTCTTATTTTCACACCATTGGATAAACAAAAGAAAAGCTTCGAAACGTCACCTATATTACCTGATTTGACTTACGGTTTGAAAGTTATGATTTTCTCTAAGAGTTTAAAGTAAATAAAATGATTTTATAGATTTGGCTAAGGTTTGACCGACGGCCAACCCAAAATCTTGACATTGAGTGTATATAGACAGATTAATAGTTCCTCTTTGTTTTGATTAACTAGTCTTAATCGATTTCGACATCCGTAGAGAGAGAGAGAGAGAGAGAGAGAGAGAGAGAGAGAGAGAGAAGAGATGCTCTCGAAGCAGAGTATTTGCCAAGGAATAATAGAGATAAGAGAGTGGGTGAGCATGAAAGAAATATTCAGAGAGAAACTCAAAATCACAACAAGAGAAATTGACATCGTTGGGGATCAGGGATTCCATCGGAGTCCAGAGAATCAAAATCCTTAGGGGCCAAACATTTGTTGTGTGCGACATATGCTTCTTCTCAAAAGCAAGTCTTTGGTCTTATTAGGGGTGGACAAGGAGGAGGAGGAGCCACCAGTTGTTAGGAACGTACAAAAAGAAACCAATCAGGGAAGGACACGTGGAACCTCGCGGATCGAATATGAAAGCAAACACGTGTCCCCATCTCAAGACATCAGATCAAGCATGATCTCTGTTCATAAACAGCTATCCACGTGTAGGAATGGAACACGTTGGGATAACTATGATCTAACCCACTTTCGGCTGGTTACCTCCACGTGCCACCCTCTTAAAAGAGATTGACACATGCTCTATCACTCCTCAAGCAGTCTAAGGACGATTATGAACAATCTAGTTGTTGGATCTACATTATATGGTTACCATTTAAGCATACACTGTCATAAGCCCCTGATTTTAGGGAGGAATGCGTGCACAAACTCCCCAACACTACGACATCCTCCTTGAATCTCGAATGGAGTCCCGAGATAAGTCCAACTACAAGGAGACGTCTCAAGGTCACTGTCACACCCCCCAATTTTTGGGTTAACAAAAGTATGACCGGACCGTTACATAATTAACATGGTCCAACCCAAAATAACGTTAAGTCGTGTATACCCAACCAACCCTAACCGTTCAAACGATAATCAACCATAGAAATTATATAGTAATAGCGGAAGATCTGGATATATAAACGAACTGAGAGATCTAATGATAAGTTAAATTAATACCCGAGATATATCAAACGACATAACATAAGTAATTGTTCAGCTGATAAACTTAAACCATTGTATGTAATTTCCCGAAATAAAATATGTTCAATAATACTGAAGAATAATAAGAACTAAGGCTGCTACAACAACTTATCTAATGGAAAACATAGCCAACACATTCTCACGTCACATCATGCTCTTCTTCTTCATCCCTTTACCCAACTTGTTGGGCAGAGTTGGTGATAACATTTGCGTTGACATAGTTGGCAATGGTAGGACCTGCAGAACTATCTAAAAATAAAACGTACATGAGGTGAGCTCTCCAACATGAGCTCAGTGAAAAACAGACAAGCAAGCACACAATAATGCATGAACATATTAATTATCAAACAAGGTTTGGTAATGTTTGATATGAGCTATGGAAAGGTCAACACACATCCAAGCTAACTAAACCTCTATGCACGAGAGAGAATGGACACTCACCCAATGATGCTCCAATAACCTTGGTAAAGCCATGAGTTTCCCATTATGTACGGTGACAGGGCAGAACCTCAACTGATGACGCTCCAATGAACACCACCAAGGCTTTACCCTCGTCCTCCATTTCGCACTAGTACCTAACCCTCTATTGGCCAAGGTTATACAAATGGGAAAAATTATACCACTAGCCAATCCTACATGCCATAAAAGTACACCTACAGTCGTACCCTAATTAGAAATCCTAGTCTGTCCGTCTACCCCTAGACGCTATCAATCAATTAAGGCAGATAGTGATGCAAAGAAATGCCCATGTGAGGAACTGAACTGGCGGTCCTTGACCCCGTTCTGTTCCCCACACAAATTAAACAAACATCATGCTTCCATAACTTTAAGATATAATGCAAATGCACGCAATAGTACAAATATTAGATAACATGTTATTCATAATATAATGTATCACAGACAGACGAGTTAATTAGAAACACTCCAAAAGAAATCAGGGTTCTATCCCTCACATGTAGATTTAGAATAACAATATCTTGTACCACTGGACTTGACTTCGTCCACCCGTGTATCACCTAAATGTTACGTATGAGATTATTAGGTGTGATACAAAGATACTTAATGGTTTTAAGCCCCAGAAGGGTTGTCCGGTTGCAATCTTCGATTGGAGACTATGACCAAAACTTAGTCTGGACCTTTCTAGGACCCTTTTTGGAAGGGTCTGGCAGCAGCTCTGGTTGCATAAATGCGACAAGTGTTGTGACCGAACCTTCCTAGAGACTCTCAGGTGGTGTCTGGGTTGTTCGAGTGGAGCTGTAGTGTTTCGTTGGTCTCTTCTCCTCCTAGACTTCCCCTTCTTCCCCAACTCTCCATTTTTTTGTAAAGACACATCAAAGATTCTCAAGATGCTTTGCACGAATGATGGGGAGAGGGAGAGACTTATATTGAAAATGAGTTTTTAGTGTAATTGGAACTTAACCGTAGGGTAATGGGAGGGAGTTAGCTGACAAGTGTCAGCTTAGGGATAACTTAGAGAGCAATTCATTCCCCTCTACGTGAAGGGAGGAGTTAATTGCTTGCTGGGACCCACCAAGGTTGTCTAGGTATTGGGAGAATATCCCTTTTTGGGCCTAGGAATGAATAGGACACATGGCTAACTCGTGGGCTGCACTTTGGACCTATCTGGTTGCAGAGTCCGGTCCCATGATATAGGGACTCCGGCGGCCGGACAAGATCAGGTTGTTTCTAGTCCGACTTTACGTCCAATAATAAAGCATTTTTACTTGGTTCGACTGAAAGCTCTAAACCTCCTTTGCTTCAGTTCAGTCCGCAATGGGAAAACCTAACATGGGAGAGGAAAGCCAAGGTTATACCGGGTTTTCTGAGTGCGGATTTTACAGTCACTCCAAGCTTAATAAATACCCTTACCACGAAGGTAAAAACACTAAACTTTTGCTACCAAGCTGTTATTATACTGAATTTGCTATCATAACCCTTCTCTATCTTGAACTCAACTTTCTTGTCCCTAAGTTCATCTGCTTATCGCCCTTGAGCTAACTTAGGCATCAGAGTGGCCCCCTGGTTATCCAACCTCCACAACTTGATCGTCTGTCTTTTTTTCTGTGATAGATTTCTCAATCAGGAGTCTGACTAAGGCTAAAATTGACTTAAGGGTTTTTTTGTTGGCAAATGGACTAAGGGTATAACGGTCCATAAAGGTTTAAGGGGTAGTATGACTAAAATATTGTCAACTTATAGGGTGATGTGTAATAAGTTTGGATTCTAGGGGTGGTATGAGTAAATTACACCCCTAAGATCAATCAAAACTCAACCGCTTACGGTTGTATTAAATATGCACAAAAAGCGTCATGAAAAACTTATTGTCGTGCAAAAATAGTTATATGCAAAGGCAACACGATAAGTCTGATAAACCCAGACCAAACCGAACCGGCCCAAAATCAGTTTGATAACAACCTGACAACTGCATTGACCCGTTAATTATTGTGTCCAGCGCAACCCACCTTTACAAAGCTCGACACCATCTCAGCCCGCGTTGAAACCAGACCTGAAACCAGACCTGATCAGCTCATTGACACTCAAGTTGGATTCTGAATCCCACGCACGAACGTCCGATCAATCAAGTGACCCCACATTAATACATATCTCACATCCAACAACTTTTTCAACCAGTACCGAAAAAGGTCCTCATCATAAGTGGGAAGGAGATTCAAGGAGATTCGGATCTAACGCATGAAACGCTCCGATTAAAAAAGTGACTCCATGGCCCATATCTGACATAAGGCAACAACTTTTTCCAAGTATACCGTAGATATCACAGGAAGCGCACGGCAGCAGTTGCAGCGCGCCGCCGGGTGAAGGCTACAATTTCCGCCGCATAACACATTATCATTTCTCCCTCTGTCAGTGTCTTTCTCTTAAAATTTCCTGCCCTTTTTTCTCGATTGCGCCAAGTTACTACGGAGCTCGCCCTCGCTCTCTTCCGCTCGCTCGAACTCTCGCTCACACTCAAGCACCTTCCTCTTCGTTGATTGCTGACAATTGAACGCTAGATTCGTTTCTGTCCTGAGACATGGCGACGGGTAGTTTGTGGCAGGTTCAAGAGGAAGGTCTGAGAGAGATCTGTGTGTTACTTGAACAACATATCTCTCCTACCTCCGATAAGCCTCGGATTTGGCAGCAACTCCAGCACTGCAGTCAGTTCCCAGATTTCAATAACTATCTCGCTTTCATCTTCGCCCATGCCGAGGTATTCCGATCATCTGAAGGGACGTCGAAAAATAGGGCTTTTTTTTTTTTTTGGGGAGTGGATTGTATTTGTAGTTAATTTGATTCGAGATTTTGGTGTTCTGTTATAGTTTGGGTTCTGTGTGTGAGAATTAGTGGACTGGTTTGTGCTGATGAAATTGAGAACTGGGTATTTTCTAACTTTCTATCCGCTGGTTGAATGAATTCTATTGGACTAGATTGGTTGACCATACATATTTGACCGCTTCGTTATGATGAAGTAGTGTGGGCTTGGGGAAAAAGAAGAAGAGCATGGTCTACTGCGGCAGAAGGTCGAAATTGTGGACAGGAATGATTATTCTTTCATGGAGGGTGGAGCCTTGTCACACTGCCAAACTATTCTTTGATTAGGAGGCTCAATATTGGTTTTTGGTGTTGATGAGGCTTGTTTTCCTCCTCTCATCTAACAACTATATGGGGTGCTTGAATGCCCCCCAACAAAAAAAAAAAAAAAAAAAAAAAAAAAAGAAAAAAAAAGAAGAAGAAAGAAATGAGACCTAATATAGCAGTGGATAATTTATGCTATGCTTTTTTTGATTAAATGTACATTTTATATATTTGGCAGTGAGCACTTAAATTATGATGTTATTTAAACCTCAAATTTGGAAGAACTTTCGTGAAGAAATTAATGGAATCATCTCACACTATTGTGTCTTTAGAATAAGTTTCATCTTTGTGGATTATCTTACCTGCGACTTCATTTGTGATATACTTAAATCAGTTTTTGAGTATTAGAGATTAGGCTGACATCCGCTTTAATCATAGTGGCAGCTGTGTAAAGGGCTGCTTGTGATTTTCTAAATCTTGTTGGTGTTTGCTTGATCCACTGTATTTTCTCTTTGTTGATCTTTGGACATTTTGATATTGTCATTTATGCAGAGGTTTATTTTTGTGGGTTAGAGTGGCAGTTTCTGCTTGCTTTGGAAGATATTTGAGCTTCTTGCATCTTGTTTACATTGTAGTACTTTTTCCTTTTGGTTTTTAACATTTTCCATTTGCTTATCATATAGGGTAAATCGGTAGAAGTTCGGCAGGCAGCTGGTTTACTTTTAAAAAATAATCTGAGGATTGCTTTCAAATCCATGGCTTCTGCACACCAGCAATATATCAAATCAGAGTTGTTGCCTTGCTTAGGAGCAGCAGATAGACATATAAGATCCACAGTTGGAACGATTATTAGTGTTGTTGTTCAACAAGGAGGGGTGTTTGGTTGGCCGGAGCTGTTGCAAGCCCTTGTCCAGTGCTTAGACAGCAATGACTTAAATCATATGGAAGGTGCTATGGATGCTTTATCCAAGGTATAGTGCTGCCTATCAACATCGCAGGTTGCTGTTCTTTAGCTTTCTGAAAGAAAGGTTTTTCATCAGGAAGACATTAACAAATTACTGCTTTACTAGTTTCTCTTTGTTAACATATTATGTTCTCTAATATAGGGTTCTATGTCTTTTTAGTGGGTTGATCATTTCTCACTGTCAGAACCGATTTTGTTCTTTAAATGACTGAAATCATGTCAACATCTGGTAAAAATTTGGAAAATGAAGGAAAATGTGGGGAATCTTCAGAATTTCGCAGTGGAATTTTATGGGATTCTTATTTAAGCATAAAAACACATCTAGAAATTATTAGAAAAAAAGAAAAAAAACCACTCAAGTGGTTTTATGGTTTTGAGCCCTAAGTTGCTTGTGTGCTGCATTTATTCTGTGTCTTTGTCTCCATTGTAACTTATTCTACACATATATAAGAGACATATCACACAGCATATACTAAAAATAAATGAATCATCAGCTTGTTTTATCATAATATATTATATTATGTCATATAAATACTTTCAACCACTATGAGAAAATGCTGTTTTGCTAAGAAAAACACTAATATGTTGCATACATCCATTCCACATTTTCCACTATGAATTGCATGTTATATATATAACAAGGGTTTGTTATTTTTCCAAACGTAACAACGAATCTATGCTGCCACATGGGTAGATGATGTGTCCATTTCAACCGTTGGATAGAAAGAACATGGTCTAAATTACCCACATGTCGAATTTCAAACTCTAATTTAATCAAATATCTCCTATGTAGTGGCATGCATTCTGTGTATGTCCATGCATGTGTACGAGTACTCTAAACATTACTATAACACTCCCCAAATTTGAATGGATTAGATTAAAAAAATAGTAAAAATGAATGGTCCAGATTTATTTTGTTATGTTTCCAAACATAACAAACCCTTGTTACAATATATATAGATTTCACACATTTTGCATATTTTTGTCATTGTTTTTGACTTGAATGGCTAAAAAATATTTATGACCAAAATGATATGACATTTTGACCAAAATGTCTGTCTTTTTGGTTGAAATATAGTATGTCTTCTATTTCCCATAGCATTTCATCCCGGTCCTTTCTGAAAACCAAACTATTTCCCACTAATTTTGATTGAAATTTAGAATCAATATGCATAAACAGTTTATGCCAAACCTTGCATAGAATTATCATTTGGATTCATGCATAAGATTTGGGTGCCGGCATCAGACTCTTGGAAATGTTTTGAATTTCACATATAGATAGGCAGTGTTTAGTGTGAAATATAACTTCTGTTGTAATGGAGCTACCCTATGATGTTCAGGAGTTATATACAAAGAGTATACACATGTTATGGAAACCAAATGAAAATGTGCTTTTGGTGGCTAAAGTTTGGCCTGGTTAGAGTATCTGTGAACCATCTGTTAATAAGTCATTGTCTGCTTCCTCTCCTCTCCGACAATAAGCTGTCAAAAGGCATCCTGGATGTTTGCAGTTTGGACTATTTACTCCGGTTAGGGGTTATTTGGGTTTCATGCTGTATTTAAGCTTTTTTTTTTGAAGTGCATTTCCCAATTCTCTCTTTCTTCATCCTGATATTTTGGATAGATTGAAGGTCATTCCATCATTCCTTTAATGACTGCTCTTATTTAAAAGGTGTTGATGGTATATTTCTCCTAAATTTGTGATAACATGAATGTTGTCACAAATATGGTGGAAAATGTACTAAGATATAAAAGAAAGCAGGGCCATATATGTCTTGACAAGGAGCAGAAAAATATCACTCTACCAACTTTTAATTTATGCAGTACAAGGATCCAATGAACATATTGTTCCTTTTTTACTTTTTTCTATGACTGAAGTGGTTAGCGGCAGCCCATAAATGAGATATTCATGCAGGGATGCCCAGAGAGGAACCTTTTTAATTTGAAGAGTTAAACCTCCTTTATATGAAGAAAAGCAACTAATCGCTGCCATGGAATCTTCTCAGTGGATTATTCTTTGGATTCCTAGGGGGCTGTTTGATAAAACTTCAACTCTGGGATTCTTACTTCTGGTTCAAATTTCTACTCCAACTTCAAAAGGATTCAAGAGTATGAGGGAGTAGAAACATGTTTGTTAACCTAATTTAGTCATGGACTCCAGAGTAGTGGTGGGGGTTGGCGGATGGTGGCACTAGTGGTGAGTGGTGATGGTTGGTGACGGTGGTGGTAGGTGGGAGGTGGTGGTGAAGGGTGGCGGTGGGTGGGTGGATGGTGGTGGTGGAGGGTGGTGGCGGTGGTGGTGGGTGGTAGTGGATGGTGGTGGTGGGTGATAGTTGGTGTTGGTGGTGGCGGTGGTTGGTGGCTGGTGGTGGTGGCGATGGTAGGTGGCGGTGGGTGGTAGTGGATGGTGCTGGCAGTGGTGGGTGGTTGGTGGTGGTGGCGTGGTGGTGGTGGTGGTGGGTGGTGGTGGTGGTGGTGGTGGTGGGTGGCTGGTGGTGGTGGCGATAGTAGGTGGCGGTGGGTGGTGATTGAGGATGGTGGTGGTGGCAGTGGCGCTGGGTGGTAGTGGATGGTGGTGGCGGTGGTGGGTGGTTGGTGGTGGTGGCGACTAGGGGTGGTGGTGGGTGATAGTTGGTGGTGGTGGTAGGTGGTGGTGATGGTGGTTGGTGGCGATGGTAGGTGGCGGTGGGTGGTGGTGGCGGTGGTTGGTGGCCGGTGGTTGGTGGTGGTGGCGATGGTAGGTGGCGGTGGGTGGTGATTGAGGATGGTGGTGGTGGTGGTGGTGGTGGTGGTGGCGGTAGTGGGTGGTGGATGGTGGTGGCTGGTGGCTGGTGGGTTGTGGTGTTGGTGGTGGTAGTTGGTGGTACTAGTGGTGTGTGGTGATTTTTACTCCAAAATGTGCTCTGAAGTCGAAAAGCATCTATTTGATGCTCCAAAAAATTGAATTCTAGAGCTCATTTGGAGCCGGTTCACTCATGGATTCTCCAGAAATCCGAACCGGGTTACCAAACAGGCTTCTACTCCATTTATACTCCAGAAGTCAGAATCCAACTTCTGGAGTGTTACCAAACACCCCCTAGATATGTTGCCAACTTGGGACCAAAGGAAGAGTTGTACTTTTGGCTTTAAATGAATCTTACCCAGTTGGGCTTTAACATGGCTGGTTTGCTGTGCTTTTGCTTTCCTAAAAGCATGGTTTGAAACCCTGTTTGAAACCAAAAATATTTCAAATTAGGTTATTTTCGGCAGTAAATTTTGATTGGCCATTTCGGTGGTCAAATGACCTTATTTTGGATAAGAACTTCAGGGAAACCCTAATTAAGCGTCTCATAAAAGGACTTCTCATCACTCACACACTCAATAAAGTAATTAAACTAAAACATGACTCTTAAAAGCTATTAAGTATCTAATCTAACTCAAACACTTATGATGTAGGACAGCCTAGGGTCTAGGTGTCCTACACTTATAAGTTATAACTAGCTAGATATTAGGTTACCCAAGTTTTAGTTATTTAGGGAAGGGGGACAACAACATACATGACATGCATTTAAGGAGTAGAGCTGAATTTATCAAATAATGAGCAACATAATCCTAACATGTAATACCACCTAGCAATGCTCAACTAGGTTGAAATAGAGCCCAATAATAAAAGGCAGCATTTGACAAGTAATGTATGCCGGAAATTTCAATACTCTTAAAAATGTTAACAGCTATATTTTAGGTGACTAAGAAACCAGCTTCTATATAGAAGAAAAAGAGCTCTAATCATTTAAGCCACATATAAGTAAGCAGGTCAGAATTCTGTCTACCAAGATACTGTCAACAAAAAAACCAGTACATAGAATAGGACAAGAAAGAAACAGCAATGTATGGCTGGCTGTCCAGCTAGGTTAGGAACTATATATACAAAAGTTACTGATTACCAGTCATAGAAAGTTCAAGGACAGAATAGGTATAAAAAAAGAGTTCGTAGAGGGGTATGACAGTGGGGATATAAACTTATAAAAAAAATAAAAAACAGAGACGGGAGGTTTCATTTTCATGGACTGTAGAGGGGAGGGGAATTAATGGTTTCAGAGAATAGAAAGTAGAAGGAAGAAGGGGAAGAGGGGTAGGGATTTAGAAATAGATATAGGAGAGGGGAAGGGGAAGAGAATAGAAATTGAAAAAGATAGATAGATAGAGACTTACAAGAGAGCTTCCATTCTGTTTTTCATTCATATTGCATAATGACTTACAGAAAAAAGGCCTTAAAAGGCCTACACAGTGAAACCGTGGGGGTTGGGGAAGTTGTTGGAATGGCCTATGGGCAGTTACAACTCCTGTAACTACAGAAAAATACAAAAAACTAACAGTAGTGGGATGACGATGTACATCAAACACGTGAAAAGGGGGGTTACATGCCGTTAAAAAAGAAGAAGAAAGATAACAGAATTCAAATTACAAAAGACAAAAACAGAAATTGAAAATGATAAATAGAAATAGAAACAAACAGTTTCAAATAAACAGAAAATAAATACTGTAAAATAAAATAAAATCAAAAGCTGACTCTTCTGCTCCTAGCTGGAAAAAACTGCTGGGATGTCCTCATCAACTTAAGACTCTGGTTTCATGTACTAACTTAACCCCCACTTTATGGGCTTATAAAATTAGTCCCATTACAA
Source organism: Protea cynaroides (assembly GCA_028583415.1). Taxonomy (NCBI): domain Eukaryota; kingdom Viridiplantae; phylum Streptophyta; class Magnoliopsida; order Proteales; family Proteaceae; genus Protea; species Protea cynaroides. Next base: position 35,227,899 of record CM053271.1, read on the forward strand.
TGATGAAATCCAGGAAAATAAAAGGCTTAACCTATAATATAAACACTCAAAGGTCAATTTCAGCCCATTTGACTGCTCCAAACACTTTGTGGGCCTTCCAAGCTTGCACATAGGTCTCTGTATGGGATTAATGTGTAATGCAACTATATCAATTCCTCCGGTGTTGGAAAAAATTCGTCCTTGAGTTTTAGAATGTTAGTATCGTCGTTACATGACCATGCCAATCTTCTCATTCAGTTCATGGGGAATGTTGCATACATATAAAGTCAGCAATGGACTGTCATTTTTCATCAACAAACTAACATCGTTGAACGAATTCAATAAGAGCTCTTTCCTCATAACCAAGCTCAAATTGGCGTTCTTTCTCAAGAAGATAATTGCGATTTGTTGGTCCTTCACTGATGGAGTACTGCTTGCTGATTTCATCTTGCCGCTCAACAATGGGCATTGGATTTTTGTTTCAACCAGTAAGCATTTCTTGTTTAGTTTCTTCAGTATAAGCCACCACTTGTTTAACTACAACCTTTTTCCTTCTTGTTGTCACTGGATTCCTTGGTTTGCTTTGTTGTACCTTCGCTTGTAGGCTGGAATTCAGCAAATCCGTGTATTTCAATGGCTGTACTTTTAGGATTTTCTTCATGTACAACTTCTTTTGTTGGTTCCTTCTTAGGCTTTACTTCGTTATAGGTAGCCCACAAAGGTTAATTCGAAATGATGTGTAAGGGGCTATAAAAAAGCATTAGTTCTCTTCACCATCAGGTCTAGCTTCATCATGTTCTTCCAATCATCGTTTACCCACTTTGATTATGCACTTTGATGATGGAAATGCTTGACACCAATCACCATTATAATAAATAGAAGGAAGACAAAAGTAATGAAGAAACAACCATTGCCTCCATCATGAAACTCATCAGTTTCAATACACATATCCCGCCACAGCTTGTGAAACAAAATTCTCACTTCACGCTTCATCTGTGAATAAAATAGTAGCTTTTCCATTGGGCAAACAAACTCTAGTATTGAAAACAAAGGTATTCATGATAAGGTTAGGCTTTGAAATCTCATAATGTAGAACTAATCTTGAACGAGGAGAATTCTAGTGGGTGATTAGCTTGCGACAAGATCACAGGGAAATATGACAAACCAGTTTAGGAGAAAATTGAATAACTCAACCAGTGCAAATCTGATATGCATAAAGTTATGGTCGATTGCTCTAAGCAGTCAATATAACAAGTTTGCAAAAGATGATCTAAATCTAATGGATAGATTTAGACGTATGAAGCTAACCTGTCACGACCTAAACCTGTACAAGGTAATAGTGCAGCCCTCACGGGCACTGGTCTAACGACCGGTCAAAGTAATTTAAAAATTTATAATTAAACTTTAACTTATCACAAATCACACCAAGTCAAATCTATAGTTAAAGTAAAGACATGTCCAAAAACCTACTGGTGGCAATCTAATGTTTGTAATATTTAAAAAATCTAATGTTTGTAATATTTAAAAACAAAGTACTTGTGCCTGAAATCAAATTTAAAACCCTATACAACCTTTCTAATAAAATAATAAAAACAAGCTGTGTTAAGTTGAGGAATAATCTGATGCTGCCTCTACGTTTCCTCCTGTTCTTCGGCAACCTCCTCATCGTCTGAGATAGTTATTGTAAGGGGTGAGCTCAACAGCTCAGCAAGAAAGAAAATACAACAGAAATACATCATCACAATGATCACTAACACTTCAATTAAACCACTTGAGAAGATAAAATTTATTTACTTGCAAAACATCTAATATTTTCCCTTTTTTTTCCAAAAATTATTTTCAAGGAAAATGGGTATACCTCCAAATGGGATGTTGCACAAATCTTGCTCAAAATTTGGCGAATTGTCGATGTAGATGCATTGTGGTAGTCTCCAACACCTTGTTCCAACAAGAAATGTAGGTTATTTGGCAAAAAAACCTTCAAATCTGGGGTTTTTTTGGTTTTTTTTTCTTCCACCTCTCGGTTGAAACTAGCTAAATACAGCGGAATGGGTTGAAATTTCGATTAATTCTGATTGAATTTATGAATTTATATCTCAGCTGTGTATCATTTCGGCGAAACGATATGAATCATCTGAAACGGTACTGAGATGAAATTTTGTTGAAATGCTGAAATTTCGGTCGAAAGTCGGCATACTGTCAGTCGACATGCATCTCGTTGCGATCCAAGCTGAAACTGAAAAGTTTCAGCGAAATTATTGAAAGTTCACCAAAAATTTGTACCATGCCTAAAAGCTCCCCTAGTGCTAGGGGTCTATAAAGCAGTCATTGTATTTAAATTTGATAGTGTTGTTTACTGGTAGGACCCCCCAAGGCCTGAAGATTGAAACGAGGCTGGTATATATGTTGGTGGTTGGACAGTCATTGATTTTTTAAGGCATATTGGAACTGATAATGTTATCTCTGATGGTCTCAACTTTTGAAATCCATACTTGATGGTTTCTTTATTCCTGTTAATGATATGGCTATAAGGGAATGGACCTGATCACCAGGGTCCATTCCCATTCGTGATATGGCTAGATGGTTAGCGCCATCCAGCTGGCTGACTGACTCACCTTCGTATGGTTGAGTCCTTATACTTTTATTGCTTTCCTCTTCTAAGACTTATTTTGTACTTGGGACTTCATCCTTTCTTGTGGAGTTTCTTTCTCCTTATTAGAATATGGCTACTTCTGATTATCTCTTTAGTAGCAGGATTCGTTGTCATGTTGACATGTGGAATTCCTATCTACCTTTGTAATTAGGACTCCTCAAGATAAGGAGTCCTAGACCTATCCCTTTACCCCTTTTATTATCTATAAATAGTGGCTGCTAGGAGGAGAGGATACACAAGTTTGAGTCTGCCATTCACACTAGAGGTCGGTACCTCTCTCTCTCTCTCTCTGGGTTCTAGTCTTCTCCTCTCTTGAGTTACAATTCCTTTACGCTATGTGCTGGGGTAGTTCTTTATCATTTGATGAAGCTCTTAACTGTAAAGATACTGGAATTCAAACTTATAGAACTGTCGATTATTTAGTAATATTTGAGTCATGTGATGCACTGCAGATTTGTGAGGATATACCACAAGAGCTTGATTCAGATGTGCCTGGCCTAGCAGAACGTCCAATTAATGTATTCCTACCCAGATTGTTCCAGGTGATTGAATTCTTCTCTTTAAATATTTTTATTTCAGGGTATTTCACAGTTTTTAAGCCTTTCTTCATGATATTTCCCTTCATTCAGAAGTTGGATAGGTGGTATTCGCACTAAAAAATTCCTCTTAAACCCCGTTTATTTATTTTGACCAGTTTTTCCATTCGCCACATGCATCCCTCCGAAAGCTTTCTCTGGGTTCAATCAACCAGTTTATTATGCTGATGCCTTCGGTAAGTGTTTTTGGATTTTTTTGGGTTCTTAAGTAGCTGACACTTTTTTTTATAACTTTTGGACTGCACATATTGCTTTGTTGTTGGAGCTGCCAATATTCACCATGTTTTGTTATTGTTTCACAGGGTCTACTTCAATCCATAGATCAATACCTCCAAGGTTTGTTTGCTCTTGCTCATGATCCTTCTGCAGAAGTGCGAAAATTGGTAAGTAGTTCTTGTGACATTTCTTTGTTGGGTATGGTATGAACTATGAAACTGAGTGCATGTAACTTCAATATTATATATTGCAGTTAATAGATTCTTAGATGGTTAGCATCTTTCATGTTCTTCCACGTTGAAAACCATGTTTTATTAATCTTTACAATTCATGATTGTAATCCAACAATATGATTTGAATCCCATGGCCAACTATTCAGATACAACTCAACCATAGTTGTCAAGAGGCCAATGCGACCCAAGGCGTTGGAAGGGTGCATGGGTGCCTAGGCGTACCCAAGCGTTGTAAGGGTATATCTTCCATAAGAGGATTTATACAAAAGGGAGGGGGTTAGATCATCAATTTTTATTGTTTTTAATACATATACACAATTCCGTGCATTATGGTGTATATATGTACTTTATATATGCAATAAAAAATGCTACAATTGGCATCAATTAAAAAATAATTAAATAAAACAAGGCGTTATACAATAAGACAACCAAATGCCCAGGGGTTGAAAAACCGTTTGGACGCCTAGGTGACGCCTTCACAAATATGAACTCCACTCAGCTCAACTCAACTCAACAAAGCCTTTTTTCCAGATGGCGAACCATTTAGATATCACAAAAGTCTTATTCTGGATTGACCACTATTGAACACGCGGCTCAAATTCCTAAGTACATTATTTTATGAACTTTATGAGAGTTAATAACAACCACATTAGACCAAAAAAATGAAAAAGGGTGTATATATATATATATATATATATATATATATATATATATATATATATATATATATATATATATATATATATATATATATATATATTCTTTTTAACATGCTTAGTAGTCTTATTTTGATTTGTTGGAATCTTCTGGGATTTTAACTCTAAGGAAATGTGGCCAGGTTTATGATGGATGTTTTCTTAAGTCTAAATCTTGAACCCCTAAAACTTAAATTTTCCCTCAATACTCAACAAATTCTACTTTTTAGAAGCTAACAACTCCTCAAATAAGAATCAAAGCTTTGGTAAATCAAATTACCTAATACTCTTCACTTTCAAAACATAATTATCTTATTTCACCAAATCATTTTGTTGGATCTATGTTGTATGTGGTAAAAGGTTAGATAGCAAGATGTCATTAGGGATAAACAACAGGGTGCATAAGCTAAGCTCAATCGAGAAGGGTGCCTCTGTCATAGTTTTTTCTCATGTATTGATATTGCACAAAGGTTAGAACATAAAAACTGTCTTCAATTTAACTACTATGGTTCAAGGTTGTCAGGGTGACATACTACTATGTATATATATATATATATATATATATATATATATATATATATATATATATATATATATATATATATACATATATACATATAGAGATATATACACATACACATATACATATACACATATACATATATCTATATGTATACACATATATACATATCTATATGTATGTATACACATATTTATATAATTTTTTTTTGTTTGTATTAGATGAATTCTCCCAAACTCAGATGGAAGAGAAAAACAAGTTTCTAAGCCCTTTGGTTGCTTTCGGTTTTGTATGTCACTCATGGTATTTGTTTCACTGGTTTAAAGGAGGTGTATTAAGGGTATCTACCTTTATTGGTCCCGTATTGGACCATATTAGGTAGCATGAACCCATAATGGTTCTGTATCAGTCGATACAATATCGTTTCGGTACCGTATCGTATCGACACCATATCAAGGATACTTTAAACCTTATTTTCGTGGAGGATTATATGGTTGAGCTCCTCTAGTGATCCAATATCTTCCATTGACATTCCTCTACTTTGGGGGAATGCAATAACTATGGGGTAGTCACCTTTTACAAGTCAAGGTCTTAACCTAAGAGTAGCCAATCCCAAAAAAGCATAAAAATGGTGCCTGAGCTGTCCCCTTAAATGTCAACAGGCTTATTTGTAGTCTATGTTTTTCTGTGCTTTTTCAATTTCTTTGTCATATATCCATATGGATTTGAGTGTACTTTGGGTTATACATGGAGCGTTTAGTTTTTCCTTAATAATTTTTTTGGATGTTTATAGATGGAATTCTTTGTTGGGATTGATGTTCATGGTCTACTAGATACTTTCTTGTTTATGTAGGAATTAATTCCTCAGAGTATTTCATTATATATATTTATTCTCCCTCCCCTTTCTTGTTTGTATTTATAGGTTTGTGCAGCATTTGTTCAACTAATTGAAGTCCGTTCATCATTCTTGGAGGTAATTGTCGTTCTGTTTTATATAAACTTGATCCTTATCCTTTCTTGTTGTATCTCTCCTTTTTGACAGATAGATTGATAATTTTGGTTACTGTTTGTCCTTCATCTAAGTATGCCTTTACAATCCCTAATCCATTCGTCAGTGTTCATCCCTATTTTTTGGTTATAAACTTTCCCCATTGTGTTGGTGAAAGTAACTAATATCGATAAAAAAAATATTTTATTGAGAAGGTAAAAGAAAAAAGTATACAGAAAAGGAATGCACTGCCAATGTATTGGAAATAGTATACATCAAAAGTAATTTGTATGAATATGATTTGATATTGCAGACCTAGAATGAGCCTTGGAAGCTTGCCGACCCACATCCTTGATTGCATTTTGGATGAAAAACAAATACAAAATAAAAGAGCCAATTATTTCTCAAAAAAAAGAAGAAAAAGTACCCAATGCAGGAGGCTCCTGGGGAGGGGCTAATGTACGCAGCCTTACCCCCGGTTTGCGGAGAGGCTGTTTCCAGGGGGGGGGACACAAGGATACAATTGGACAAAATTTTTGGTGTTAAATCTAGAGTCTTTGCAAATTTTATGGTTCCTCTTCTTAGTCTGTTTTTTTTGGAATGGCATGCTTTTGTGAAATGTTTTGTAAGTTTGCTGTGTATACAGTGTACCTGGATGGACATGTCTGTTTTTTGATTCAATATTTGTAGTTTAATAGTCCATTCCTGTAACTGAAAAAAGAAAATAATTTATAGCAGAAGAAACTGTGGGTCACATAATGCACCCATGAAATGAAAATGAATCACCCCCTTCCCAGGTTTTCTGATAAGAGTTTTGTTTATTGTATAGAAGCCCATAAGTTAAGTGGCTCAATGACTTTGGTAGGGATACCCCAATTAAGTCATTAACGTTGCATCTGCCAATGTTGTCAATTTTCTATTTTTTGGAACTGAAACCATAGGAGGTCCTATTAGGTAAAACATAAATGCCAAAACCAGCCCCAAAATGTCACTCAACTTTAGCCCTGGGTGTACTGCTGTAGAAATTTATTTGGTCATAAAATGGGGAGCAATCAGGATTCTATTTGCTGATTTCCATGCAAATTGTTGACTTTTATTTATTGCATCTCTTATTCATACCTTTGATGTTTTCTGTTGCTGGTCTTTATATTATGTTCAACATTTTATTGCAGCCACATTTGAGAAATGTCATTGAATACATGTTGCAAGCCACTAAAGACACTGACAGTGAAGTTGCTCTTGAAGCTTGTGAATTTTGGTATTCCTCTATGACCTTGTTTCATTCTATGGTTAGTGTTCTGCCTGATGGTCTTAAAATATATATGCAGTTGTATATTGCATCATTGCATGTAGAAGGGACTTAATTGTATGCTTATTTGATGATTAAATGTATTGTATGCCAGTATGCCTCAAGTTAAATGGTATCCCACAAGCATTATATATTGCATGGATGTCCTCTACAGACTTATTGCTAACTGCCTAATTAATGCTTCTATAGTAAAAAATAGGCGAAAGGCAAAAGTTATTTTCCTGCTGTTGCATTTTCATTTGAGTTGATAAGAAATTTATCTTTCTTAAAAATTAAAGAATGATAATTTGATAAGATTGATTGAACAGAGATTTTGGATGATAATCTTTATTCATCTTGGGGGATTTTTATATTTATAGTTATCATAATCAGGCTAGAGTACAATCTGTAACTTTCTATCTATGGTAATTAAATGGGACTAATTTTGACTTTCTTGAGAGAAATCTGTCCTAGAAACCACCTTCTGTTGTTCCCTTTCCCTGTGTTATTTTATCCGTCTTCTGTTACTTCTTAGATTAAGTGTGGTTCCATCGTGTGACAGTGGCGATTCTGGTTTGCAGTTAGTCTGAGATAGTATCTTAGATCTTGAATGTGGTTGATTTGGATCATTGAGGGTTGTGTCTAGTAGTAGTACTTTGTGGCAGTGTGGTTGGTTTTTTCCCTTGTAGCCTTTCTGTAAGACTGTTACTTCTATCAGAGGATAGGATAAATCTTCTTAATGGGTGTTTATTATGCACCTTGCATGGGTTGCTTTTTCGCTGTTCTTCTTAATGGCAACCACAGTAGAATATATAGGAAGAAAAAACCCCAAGAACTTCGTGGTTACTGAAGCATCGAGCTTATTGTTTACTTCAGCAGCAGTCCAAGGTTCAAATTGCTGGTTTGACCAGCCTTGAAACCGATTTGTTTGAGGTTTTGGTCGAAACCTGAGATTTTTCGGGACATATTGAAACATTTTTTCAAGTCCTGGAAGTGGTTTTTTTTTTTTTAAGCCTATTTTAACCTTTTTTACGACTATTTCTCACATTAGTTTAAAAAAGAAATCCAAAATGATATTATGCGGTGTGGACCCAAGTTTGCTAGTGTATGTTGAGACCTGGGATTGTGTACATTTTTAAGGCTCTTTTTGGTATCATTTTTCTTTTTTCTTTTTACCTATTTATCAAAAAGTATTTTTGAAAATCATTTTTGATAAAAAAAAATAAAATGTTGTTTGGTAGCTACTATGCATAATACATTTTAGAATGGAAATAAATTTGGTATTCTACTAAGGCTGTCTTTGGTTCCTTTTTTTTTTATTTTTGTTTTTTAACCTATTTATCAAAAGCATTTTTGAAAATCATTTTTGATAAAAAAAAATAAAATGTTGTTTGGTAGCTACAAACAAAAATAGATTGTAGAATGAGAAATAGATTTGATATGCTTATCTCCAGAATAATTTTTATAACTTAAATAAATGGATCCATCTATACCATATCATAACATTGGACCCAAACAACGGGGGACCCATTCCAAAATACGCCAATTGTTAAAATCATAAAAAAATATATTAAAAATACCATAATAAAGATATTTATTAAAATTCGTAGTGCATGAAAAATTAAAAACACATGTCTATCAATAATAACATCCCTTTAATAAAACCATATCAAATACTTAAACAAAAAATAAAAAAACACAATAGACACATTCTTTCATCATCATCAATTCTGATAGGCTTTCTTAATCTGATCTGCAATTTGCTTTTGATATCCTTCTCATTGTTGTTGTTGTTTAGTTGACACCTACTATAGTTTCAATGCTCACGACCTCATCATCATCACTTTCACTATCATTATCTTGACATTCATCATCAACTCTCCATTTTTTGCTTATTCAAAAAACCAATCTGATGACACTTGCTTTCTGATAAAGTTGTGTAAAGCTACAGAAGCGGTCACAAACAAAACTTGGGTCTTGAAATTATATGGCGGCATCATTTTTAAAATAGGGAAAAGCTTCTTCAAGACACCAAATGATCTCTCAATAATAGTTCTTAATGACGAATGTGTAAAATTAAATAGCTCCTCTGTTCCTTCGGTTCTCTACACTTAAAATTGATGATTTTGAAAATTCTTGGAAGGATTCATATAACCAGGTTTATGTGTGTATCCAGAATCAACAAGATAGTATTTTCCTACAAAATTAAGATTAACAATTAGAATCTCGTTAGAGGCACTCAAATCTAAACAATTAAAGGGTAAATTACTTATACCACCCATGATCTTTGACTATAATACATACACCCTAAGGTTGATAACAATTATAGACCCACCCCTTTGACTAACATTGTTATGTTTGGACAATTATACCCTTGTTGCATTTATAAACAAAAAGGAGAAAAAAACATTTTTGACCTTTTGAAAAAGATAAAAAAACAAAAGATTGAAACTCTGCAACAAAAGATGTTTGTGAGTGATTGGTGGGTGAATGGTCACGCTGTACAAAATTAAAAAAAGGGATCATTCTTTTAATGCAGCCACCATCAAATCAAAGAGTAAGAAACATCGTTGGAAAAGACTTGTTGAGAGAAATGAATTACTAAAAAAAAGGAAAAAAGAAGAAGAAGAAGAAGGGTTTAGTGAGGGTGACAATGACGAAGTTGCGTGTGATAGACGACTCTGACTTATTTGATTGACTGAGTCTTGACTCTTGACTCGAAGGATTAACAAAGAGAAATGTCAGTGGGAAAGATTTGTTGTTGAAAGAAAGAAAAATTACTCGAAAGGAAAAGAAGAAAGGTGGGTTTTTAATGAGCGAGACAGTGTCAAAAGTTGCGTGTGTTAGAAGGCTCTGCCTTGTTTGACTGCGTCTCGAGTTTCGACTTGTTTGATATCGTTTCGGAGGATTATTGCTTGGTATTTGATTAATGAAGAGAGAGAGGTAGAGTTGAAGAAAATGTTCGACTACTCTGTGTAGCTTTCCTCTTCTTTGATCCAATTTTATTCATAGATCAGATAAATTTGTATTCAACATCCAAGTTCTCTAGTCTTGGTGTTGTTATAGGGTTTCGATGAATTAGGCTTTACGATTTGACTCAAAAGATGATATCAAGAGGGCTCTTCGGGTGGTTTCCGCACAATCGTTAATGCCCGGTTTCGGAAGTATCGGAACCCCTTGAGTCTTCGTCGCCTTACTTGGATAACAGTGAGGCGGTGCCTATGGAGGATGAATTGGGGAATGAGGAGGCGGAGGAGATCGAGCCACTGCCTGCTGTCGTTCCTTTCTTGAGGCTGTTTGCTTGTGCCGATGGGTTTGATTGGTTTTTGATGGTTGTGGGTTCTTTAGCCTACAGCGGCTCATGGGACGGCCCTTGTTGTTTACTTGCATTACTTTGGGAAGGTTATTCAGTTCCTTGACTGGCAACAACCTTCGAGGGGTTATTCATCTCCCTCTCTCCTTTACTGCATAGAATCCTTTCAAATTTAATATGTTAGCTTCTGTTTGCATTCCCTGTTTTTGTGGTGTCACTAGGATTTCCCCACTGCACCATAGTTCTGATCTCAGGTCTCAAAGATCTTTTACAGACTGTTTGTATTCATAGACCTGAACACTTGACCTCAATTTCAGATTGAGGCGAGGCGATAAATCGGAACTATTGGATTTGCATAGCTGGATGAAAAATTCATGAAGGAAAATAAAGGAGTTGTAGAGTTTCAATCTTTTGTGGCAGAAACGGTGAAGAAGATGAGGTTGCAGAAACGGTGAACAATAAAAAGAAAAGAAAAGGGTAAGGGGTTTTAAGCCAAAAGCCTAATTTCGTTATTTTACAATACCCATAAGGGTATTTTGGGCATTAAAAAAATTTCATCATGCTGAAATCAGCATTTAACAGAAAAAAAACTAACAAGTGGGTCTCTATGTAACAAAGTTTGGGATTTAGGTGTAGTACATATAGTTATCAACTTTAGGGTGTCTCTGTGTTTGACCAATAGGTCAGGGGTGGTATGAGTAATTTACCCTAAATTAAAATATGGAATGGTACCTGGTGGTGGATGGGGGAAATTCAAATGAGGAGTGTTGATGGCTTGCCATAATATTCGATTATCATGTGCTGTTCCATCCCAACCAGTCCAAATGTATGTGAAATACATCAAATGAACATGCAACACATACATTTTGGGTAACTTCATTATTTCTACCATATCTATATGGTACTTGTTTTGCAACTGGATGCACTTATGTGTGTTTCATCTATTGCTCCAATGCAATTGGCAAAGAATGGATAATACTTCCGACTGGATTTGATTTGAGGTGGTGTTTCCTCAAATGAGGGTGTTTGTACTATCTCCCAGCAAATGTCCGTAGTGCGGCCAATATATTATGGAAGTGAGGGCTCATTGTTTCACCCGAGTGCTGAAACCATTCATGGATGATATCATTTCTAACATTTTAAGCCATCACTAATATTCCCATTGACAATTGTTCCTCCACTGTAGTGTTATATGTGTTTGTCATTAAACCTCTCTCTTTTAATGCACACACCAACCTCATGAAATGCTCTCTAGACATACGGAGTGGTTGTTGAAATCTTCTTGGATGTGAATTGGGCCTTAGTAGTTCAAATACCAAGGCATGACTTGTGAGTTGGCGTGTGTGCGTATGTTGTTTTGTAAATTGGGAAATGGTCTCATCATCATTGTTGTCATCAATGCCATCATCAATTCTCTTTTTATGCTCCTAATGAGCACGTATGCACATAATAAATGTCAACAATGAGCTCTTAGTGAACTTGAAAGATATTTCGTTGTCACTGTCCATAGCAACTGGTCATATATAATTACGAATATTAAACACACAGAAATTTGACTTTCAAAATTCAAAATGAATAAAATACATCCACACATAGACTTAACATAAACAACTACAAAATACTTTCCAACACAGACACACAATATGGGTTCTACATTAAAAAAAATATGGAAAACATCTCCACATTATAAGTCTTACAAGAAAATGATCAAGACTTTTCTCTTTCTTTTTTTCTTATTTGCTCTAATAAGCCATGGCAGGCGAGCTAATTCATGCATTGAAATCAGTGCTTGTCTTTTGTTTTGGTCCTCGAGCACCTCCAAAGCGATCACTACCAAGCTCAATCCCCTCCAAAGAGTTAAGAATTTGATAAGCAATGTCAAATGTGGTGATATGTGGTCCTGTGGAAATATGTACCCCTAGACAGTCAACTGAACAGAGACTAGTTGTACAGCAATGTACATCTGAGATATTTGTGCTTGTGGTAGATTGAAGGTTGTTCTAAGTGCCAAATGACCTGTGCGTTCAACTTGAATGGTCACTATTCCGTATTTAATGGGATTTCCAATGCCTAGGATCCTATGTGACATTTAACATAGGGCAGTGACCAAACTGTGAGCTCATTTCTGCGAGGTTAGCAAAACCCAATGAATAGAAGTCAATAAATTCACAGAATAATTTCCGGGGAACAGTATTTGCACAAGTAGGTATCAAAATGCGGGAGGCTGATTGATATGTTCCAGACACGTGCAACAAAGAGAAACAATATTCGTCAAGAGTGATAGAAAGAAGAGGGAAAGGGAAAAGAAGTCCTGGTTGAAGTGGTTACTAAAGCTACTAGTGCTTATGTGAAATAGTTGCTACGACTTTAAATAGATAGGAATGCTCAAACAGGATTCATATTGGCAAGGCAACCAATAGAAATGGCCTACAAAAGTGACAAGTGCAACAAAAAAACCAAGAAATGCCTCATAAGGATATGCCAATTGAAGGTGGTAAATGATGAGGGTAAGGGCAGAAATGACCTGGGTTATAATGGGCGTAGCCGCGTAAGTGCTTATAAGTTAACAGCTCCTATGACTCTATAGTAGAATGGTTAAACAGGATCCATATTCCCAACAAAGAGATGGCATAAGGCTTAGTTAATTTGTAATTTATTTAATAATTCAATATGATTAAAATTGTTTTCAAAAACCTAATGGACAAATATAGGTTATAACCAAATCCTTCTGTTTCTAGGATGATCTCAATGTCTATATAAGAAACCAAAAGCCATGATATAACCAAATCCTTCTGTTTCAAGGACGATCTCAATGTCTATATAAGAAACCAAAAGCCATGATATGAACCCTCCACTAACAGAAACACAAATTAAAATGCATCAGAATATGCATCACAATCTTGTTTCCCCAGGTCAACAGCCCCCTTATCAGCTCATCTCGGTTTCCACCGGCAAAAGAAATGCATTTGAGAAATCTGCTGGGAATTAAATCCCCAACACCTATTCCCTCTTCTTTGAAGGAATCTGAGAAACCAAAACCCTCAGATTGCTAGTTCAACAAATTCCAAAATGTGCAGGGAATTAAATCCCTAACACCTATTCCCTCTTCTTTGAAGGAATCTGAGAAACCAAATGAAAGGATTTGGATATTGATATAAAATCAGTAAACGCACAGGGAAGATATACAGCTCAAAATCAACAAAAATCCAGAAAAGAAAACCCTAAATGAAAAAGGATTCAGATATGTAGCAGATGAACATCGATCCAACAAAAACTCAGAAGTATTGAGTAAAGATAACTTACCTTTGTCCTGTTTCTTGAGCATAGAAGATGAAGAGTTGGTTGGGTGGAACTTTGAAGCTTTGCGTTTCTTCCTTGAAAGATAGAGAAGTGAGAAGAGGAGGACTCCTTGCAACAGAGGGAGAAAGAACTTGTGTAAAGGTTTTTATAGAAGGAATTTTTATAGAAAACCGGAAGTACTGTTAGAAAAAGAAAAAACAAAAATGGAACCGAAGATAGTCTAAGAATAAAAATGTGTTTTTTTTTCTTCAAATTGTAAAATTTTCAAGCCATGATATCTTGTGATCTCCTTATCCGATTGACATGAAATTTGACATCCTTATTGTTTTTTTCCTGACATTGATATCCAACGGATCTGATTGGAGGTTGGATGGCCAGAAAAGTACAACTAAGGTGTCTGAAATCAAGAACAAGAGTTGGATTTCTTCAAGTTTGCAGATTTTTCTAAGCATTGATATTTTTTTGATCCCCTTGTTCGATTGACCTGAATTTTTTTTGTTTTGGTGAATAAATGAATGAATTAACAGAACCCCAAAGGGGAAAAGACAAACCTGAGATAGAGCCAGGCTCCTTACAAACCAAAAACAAAAGGCAAAACAACCAATTAAAACCACAAACCAGAATACCGTGAATCAGGTAATAGGCAAATTTCAAGAAGACAGGGTGAATCTATTTCTGGCGGTATCTGCAGGGCGGGATCTAAATGGTAGAATGACTCATCGAACATCAAACCCATTAGCTTCACAAATTTGGTTGAAGGATTTAGTCTTGGGAGTCCAGCGTCTAAGATTTCTTTTAAACCAGATGTGGTACACAGAGGCAGCAAAGGCGAGCTTGGCTATGATGTCACAAGGGTCCTTATCCTTGAATTTCTTGGTCATCCATCTTCACTCAAGATCGACCTGAATTTGGACACCGTTACCTTGTTTTTTTTCCTGGTCTTGACAGTTAACATATCTGATCAGAGGTTGAACGGCCAGAAAAGTATAACTAAGAATCAAGAAAAAGAGTTGGATGTCATTGTAGAATTTTATCAAATCTTGATATCTAGTGATCTTCTCCGATCGACTTGAAATTTGGAAACCATTTTTTTTCTATACTTGACATCCAATGGAACAGATCGAAGGTTGAACGGCCAGAAAAAGTGTTCTATGGGGGCCAAATCCTTGAAACAAAGAGGGAGAAAGAAAGAGGAGTGGATGATGAGCTAATGTTATAAAAAAGGTTGATTTTACCATTTTACCTTCATTAAAAACACAAACTCATTAAAGTCTTACACAAAAAAAAGCAAAAACCAAGATTGTGCCAAAATAATCTCTTGCTTTTTTATGCCCAATTTTTTTTTTTATCTAGGATGATTTTAAATAGCATTGCATACTCCAAACAAGGTTTGGCTGGAGTGTAATTCCTTTAATATAATTTGGATTCAAGTGATCTTGGATTTGTTGCAAAGCCAACATAATCAGTTTTCTAACAAATCCGAGATTGTTTGTATCCGAGTTATAATGAAGGAGTTACATTCCAGACAAACCTTGTTCGGAGTACATGAATGCTGTTTAAAGTCGTCTGAATGGAAATAATTTTTTGGGCATCAAAACAAAAGATTATCTTGGTGCTCTTTTGGTTTTTAGTGATGTTTTATTATAATAAGATTTATGAGATTCTAGAAAAGCCCTAGTATTTGAAGGTTGAAAATTGCCTCTGCTACCAGAAATGCGATTTTTGTTCTTGAACTGGAGGGTTGATTTTTTTCGCTTTTGGAATTTGAATTTTTGATTATTTTTATTAAATTCAAATGGGGGGTTGTCTTTTTGGGGTGAATGAATATATATTAACAAAACTCTGGAAAAAGGAGAAACAAACATGGGTATCCAAAGGATAGAACTAGGCTTCTAACAGTTGGTGGGTGTGTGCTTATTTATGATTAATATCTTAAGTAAATGAAATATTAAATTAAAGAAACATTTATTTTCGGTCGAAACCTGGTACTTTTAAGTACCGACCTTGGTCTGGGTTTCGACCAAGATCGAAACTGAGTCTTGACGGTAGAAACCATTGGTTTCGATCGGCACCTCGAACCATGATTAGATAGATTAGGCTTTGAGGCCAGCCATCTTAAAATAATGTTTTATCTCTTGTTAATTAAGATTTTACAAAAAGGTTTTTGGGTAACATTGGATAGGCTAGTTGGACTGTCAACTGCGGCTCTGACTGACCTTGTCCTAGATATTGACCAACAGTTAAAGAACAATTGTAGATATTTGATCATCATTGGTAAATGGTTTATCTGGTGTATAAGATAGTGGGGTTATTTCAACCTTCTTAACCATTGCCAATTTCTATTGAATAATGGCAGCTGAGTATTTGCATAAATTGGTATGTGGCTGGATTTGAACACCTTTATGTTAATCTAAATGTGTGCTTGTATTGTGCTTGGTGCTCATATATGTTATAGTATATAGTTTCTATTTTTCTTGCTACATTTTATTATTTAGACTATTTGGACTGCTTACTGCTGACTGCTGAGCCCACATGGTGTGAGCTTTTGTCTGTTTAAAAAGTATGAGGTGTAGCATTTCATAGGCTCATAGCACTTTCTTGTTTCTCCCCCTCGTGTTGCATTTTCCATTTTAATTTGATCCAATTAGCATATATTGATCACTTTCTTTATCGTAATTTTGGTTTATGTTGCCTTCAATGGTACTGTTGATTTTGATTGTCAGGTCAGCATATTGTGAAGCCCAGTTACCCCCGGACAACTTAAGAGAGTATTTGCCCCGTTTGATTCCAGTATGGTGCATTAATTTGATAAACTCTTAAAATTCGTCTGCGACATTTATCTTTTTTGGGCTATATTTTTTTTTTCCAGTTATTTGATTCTTATGCTGCTATCACATTTTTGGTAGGTATTGTTGTCAAACATGGTTTATGCTGATGATGATGAGTCACTCGTTGATGCTGAGGTAAACTTTCTGTACTTCTTTTAGTTCCTGATATCTGGAAGGGAGTATATATAAAGGATCATTTCAAGGACATCATATTTCAATATGCTTGCAGGAAGATGAGTCTTTCCCAGATAGAGATCAGGTTTGATGTTTTGATACCCAAGTTCTTTCGTGCTTATTAGTTTAATTTGTCTTTTTAATGGCTATACCTCTGCCACAATATGGAACTTAGGAGTTAGGAAATTATTGAGCTAAAAGCTTTGGACTGCAGGATCTGAAGCCTCGTTTTCATGCATCACGATTTCATGGAGCAGATAACTTGGAAGACGAAGTATTACTATTTTCTGCATTCTCATTCTTGCTTGATATGATTTTATTTGTATTCAACTGATTTCTTTTATACTATTAATGGACTTACCCAAAAAAAACTGATTTCTTTTAATCCATAGATTCATGTCAGATTTTCGTTTTTCTTTTATTGTTAAACTTTGGGGATCAATTTCCTGTCATCCTGATTGCAGCTATGCAATAGTGTTTGGTTGAATGTTTTGGAATATTGTCATTTACAGGAAGATGACATTGTCAATGTTTGGAATTTAAGGAAATGCAGTGCAGCTGGCCTTGATATCATCTCAAATATATTTGGCGATGAGATTCTTCCAACATTGATGCCTTTAGTGCAGGTAGCTACACCCTAAACTAGAGTAATCTTTTTGTTTTGATGGAAGAAAATTTTGATTATTTATGTCTTCATTTGAGTTAGAGGGCAAGCCTTGGTGTGACAGTAAAGTTGTCATATTGCAAACCTTACGCAACATGAAAACAGCCTCTCCGCATTTTTTTTTGGGGGTTGGGGGGGGGTAAGGCTGCATATAGTTTGCCCCTCCCCAGATCCTGCGGTAGTGGGAGCCTTGTGCACTGGGACGCCTTTTTTCATGTCGTCATTTGAATTGAAATACTTAAAAAATTTCAGTATTCTTTTTTGGGGCTGAATATCTGTTATATCCCTCTCAGTTCGACCTTTTTCCAGGAGCTATAACATCTCCTGTTCTCCATTTTCCCTTCTTAACAGGACAAAATAACTATGATTGGTTCCTAATGATTTATCTGATAACAGTAGGACAAAAATTAAAATTTAGGAAGGTTATTGTTATGGAATGTAGCTGTTTAATTTTGTTGTTGGGGCAGGTATCCATTGTCTGCTATTTTTACATATAGAGCTGTTTGTTTCTCTCTTATTAATCATTTACGATAATCTTTGGCATCCTAAGTAATTTTCTGATTTTGAGTCAGAGGGGTTGTGGTAAAAGGTTCTATTGTGGCACGATAGATTTTTTTTTCTTGGGCAGGCTTGGTGGCTGATGTGACAATTCCTGACCCCTACATTGACCATGTGGATGTTCAACTTGTTGAGCTCACATCCATGTCTGTTTTTTTGCTATTGTATCTGATGAAAGCTGTCATTTGATATTTCATGTTTTGGAGAATAAAAGAGTCAAAAGAGTCAAGTAAGAAACATGAAAAACCTGTCTCCTATGTTGAGGATAATCATCGGGCAGAAAGGTTTGGTTGGACAGGGTGAGGTTGTCAGACAGGTGGGCTTTTTTTGCTGTGCTATCTCAGCTACCTCATGGAATTTTCCCCCCTCAGCAAGAGATGGAGTTTATTTGACAAAATCCGGAGTACAAGTTATTACAGATTTACAGCGTATTAACCTTTTGCTGTAACTTATATTTCCAAATATTTGATGATTCTTCAGGCTAAGCTAACCCCAACTGATGATTTAACCTGGAAAGAAAGGGAAGCTGCTGTTTTAGCTCTTGGTGCAGTAGCTGAGGGCTGTATTAAGGGTCTTTACCCTCATTTGCCAGAGGTAATATGGTTGCATCCTCCCCTCACATGTCCTCTTTGTGTGTGTGTGTGTGTGTGTGTGTGTGTGAAGTAAATGTTGCTTCATTTTTGAAGTGAAAGGGCCAGTGAATAGTGAATACTTTTATAAAAAGTTAAGGGAGCTTGATACTGAAAGAAAACATGTATCTCCTCATAATAAACCTGGTTTTTGTGAAGAAAATTCCAGGGTTGCAAATTGGAAAAAAAAAAAAAAAAAAAAAAAGAAAGAAAAAATTCAGTCACAGTTGATCAGAATAAATGAGTTCTAAACTCTAAAGTGGTTGTATGAACATTATGGAAGTTGGTGCATTCATTATGTTTATTTTTGGTTCGTAGTTTATTAGTTCCCATGATTGGATTGGACAGGCAGCTTCTTAGTTTTTACCTTGATGTGGGGAAGAGGGAGGGGGGGGGGGGGGGGGAGATGAAAATCATGCATGTGGCATTACTGTAGTCTAGTATTTTGTTACTTCCTATTTCTTTGAATAAAAAAGCAAATAATATCACAAATGCCTGCCATAAGGAAAATTTTGATTCCTCAATATGCTTATTTGAATAATCATGTTTCTCTGCTGAAGTTATACTACACCTGCAAAGTACTGTAGTTATATTATAAGTATGGGATTGTTTTATGTTTTCCTTTCCCTATATATTTTTTTTCTGTAGTGGTTATCTGTGGTTGAAAAGCATATGTTCTACTCTTTTGTTCTTTCTCCACTTTTACCCTGCTCCTCTCAGTTTTATTAGATAGTTATGTTGTAAATTGTGTTAAGCAGGTTCTGTCAGAGTCCCTGTCCCCACATTGTTTCTTTTACTGATCGTCAAGCTGATTCAGTATGCACTTATGCAAGCTTAATGAATATTCTAATGTGCAGATGGTGGCATTCCTCATCCCTCTGCTAGATGACAAATTTCCTCTCATAAGAAGTATCACGTGTTGGACACTTTCTCGTTATAGCAGATTTGTTGTTCAGGTATGTTTTAGTAATTTTTATAGGCTACTATGCCTAGTGGCACAAATATCCTTTTCTTTTAATGTTCTTGTTTATGATTTAGATGTCTTAGTATGCTAATATATAATGTGATGGTTATTATGGACTTGTGAAGTCAGTGGTTGGATATTTTATTTCAGTTGAGAGCAGTAATCATTTGAATGTGGTTGAATCAAATATTCAGTTTAACTTCAATTCTGTAGTGGTTTGGATATTGCCAGAATCCAATTCCAATAGAAGAGAACAAATAATGAGATGAAAGAACATGTATGATTAAAATAGGATGGAGAGGTGCATCTGGAGTACTATGTGATTGGCATATTTCTTCAAAACTTAGAAGAAAAATTTTATATGATAGCCGTTAGACTGGCTATGATGTATGGTGCAAAATGTTGGGCATTTAAGTAGTACCATATGAATAAATTCAGTGTAGTTGAGATGAGATGTTGTGGCAAAAGAAATTAGGAAGGATAAGGTAAGGAATGATCATATTAGAGCTGATATGGGAGTAGCGCGATGCATGATAAGCTACGAGAAAGTCGTTTGAGATGGCATGACCATGTTTAACGGATGCCTTTAGATGTTTTAGTACGGATGACTGATTTGATTTAGATCGAAGGATCTAAAAGAGCCAAAGGCAGACCTAAGATGACTTTGAGTGAGGTGGTGAGGAAATACATACATAGCTTAGGTTTTCTTTCAAGTTTGACATTGAACGGAGTCTGATTGGAGGGTTAGAATCCATGTAGCTCACCCCATTTAGTTGGGATAAGGCTTTGTTGTTGTTGTTGTTGTTGTTGTTGTTGTTGAACATCATATCAACATAGTGGTACATTGAGATATATAGAGGGACTTTGGCTATGCATGGTTATATGTATGCTATCAAGATTGTTCAAAATTGCCCTGGTCAAACTCATTGGTACTTTGTAGCCAGAGCCCAGAAGTGGTGGGGTATTTCTTGATGAAAACTAGGAAATATATGGTCCTCAATAGGTGCTTTGTCTATGTCATCATGATTTATGATTTGAAATGACAGTCAGTACAAGATGCATTATGCCATTACTTTTTATGATTTGAAATGACAGAATCCGTATGAGATGCATACTTCACAGTAAACAAATGCTCTCTACTTTAGTGTTTTCAAAGCTAATGCTTTCTTATTTTCTATATTTTGTTTGCTAGCTAGATAATATTTTATTCATAAAAGAACTCAGAAGATATTATTAAAGAGCTAGTGGGTTCCAAAAAGGGTGGGGAGGTTTACGGATGAAAGAAAGGGCTGCTAAAAGTTGGCTTTCAAAGGCCTTGAAAGAAATTGAAACTGAACTTTTTGTGCAACGGTAACAGCCCATGGATGGTCGGACAAAACTGATGCTAACACTCAAGCCCAAAAACCTTATAGGGACATTAGCTGCCTGTCAGAAAGGCAGTTTCATTCACCAGCCGGTGAGCAAACGGCCCGAAGATAGAACGGGGAATCCGTAGACAGTAGAAGACCAACCCGCCAAAAACTTTTGCCTGCTGAACCAACATGACGTTGCGCATCCAATATTGCTGAAGCGCGGAGTAGTGCTGCTTGGCTGCAGCTCTCCTCCCATCCCCCATTTTGCACCTGTCATCCACCTTCCGGTTGAGGCATTCCAATGGCTAAGGTGGAGCTTCATTTAGCCATCTTTGAAAAGCCGAATGCAGAGTGCACCGCAGATTGCGCTAAGTTCTTAATTTTTTTTTTTGTTTTTTTGGTTTTGTTATTGTTTTGTTTTGTTTTTATTTTTTATTTTTTATTTTTGTAACTTGGACCCTAGAGAAGAGAAAGATAGATAGGTGTAAGGTTCATTCATTGCTTATAGCAAGCCAAAATCCCAATCAGTCCATTTTTTTTAAGGGCAGATACTGACCAAGGTTCAAAATCTCGAGGCTCAAGGGTGTCTCGACCCTTTGAGAAACCGAGATCTCAACTCAGAAAAAACCGTGAAGGCTTAAAAAATGTGTTTCGACCCTAAAATGGTTATTTTAAGGTCTGATAATCCAGGGAAACCGTATATATATATATATATATACATTTAAACTATAAAATTGTAAAAATAATCACACATAGTGGTTGGTTGGGTTTACACCCTTGTTTGGCAGTGTCGATCTGAAGTAATATTGACTATTCTACATAATGTTACACTAGTAGAAGATCAAAGAAGACCAAATGAGATAGTAAATTTATATTTAGGAGAAGAATAAACATAATAGCACTTAATTAGTTAATTGTTATAGTAAAAAAACCCAAAGTAGTCAAGTAGACAATACAATCATAATTCATACACTATGTCGAGACTAGTCGAGAAATGGTCGAAAACTGGTCGAAAATGTCAGAAGTGGTGGAAAATGTCAGAAGTGGTGGAAAATGTCAAGACCAGTTGAGAACTGGTTGAGACTGGTCGAGAATCTCTAGATCTCGTTTCGACCTGTTTGAGAAGTTCGAGAACCTCGAGATCTCGGTGAGATTTTGAACCATGCGACTCAGATGGAGTATCAGTCACCAAGTAGAGAAGCAGACTGAAAAACCAATCTGACTTCCCAAAAGGAAGAACTCTTTTTTTCCCAACCCGTTTTTCCATGGTCTTATTTTTACTGATCCTCCTTCCTAGCTAATAGACAGCTAGATTAATTGTAGGAGGATCTTTCTCACTGATGATTCCTTTCTTTCTGAATCCCTTAATGAAATGTTTCTGGTGGCTTTCATGTTTGTTGTCCTAGGTCATTTTGATGCCAGACCTTTCGTACTGTAATATCATAGCTCTCTTTTCCATGTACATTTCTTGGCAACTGTGCTGCTTTTTCTTCAACCTCATTAGTAGCTCTTGCATCCTGATGAAATTTTTATTGCTATGCTATATGTGGAAAGAAACGCTTTAGAAATTTGATGTTCCCTTTCCTTTTTGTACGTGATTCTTTTGTCCTATTGATGTAGCCTGGTCCACCGGTTTAAAGTACGTCTGTAAATGCAAGTAAGTTGCGTGGGTTGAACCGCGGGTTACATTTGGGTGGAAAGTGATCGCAAATAGGAAGGCGTATCTTGTGTTATCTCTCTTTGCACTCACATGGCATGAGAGTATTTTAGGAAACACCCATATGGAATAAAGCCTTGGTATGGTAGTCACTCACAAGGCCAGGTGCATCCATTGTAGGAAATCGTCTGCATAAGGAAGGAATCATCTGCGCAAGGAAGGGCGTCCTTTGTGAAGACCTTTTCTTTTGCTTATTTCGGTTTTAGTATTTTAGGCCAAAGTTAGCAAAGCTTACCTTTGTTAATGTTTTATTTTCAGTTCTATTTAAATAATGTAATGACCAATGAAGAAGACTCATTAGAATGAACTCTTATGAAAATTATTGTGATCGTCTGTGAGATACAGAGGGTGAGAGACCCATAGGCCTGAGATAGGTCAGTGCTTTGTTATTGTCTTATTATAGTTCCTTGCATCCCTTTTCTATCACATTCGATAATAGTTATTGCCCTAAGACATAGCGTTGTTGCTTTTTCATTGATACCCATTGTGATTGATTCAATATCACCTATCTTTTATCTATGCTTCCAAAACATCCCTATTGATATGCTTGGTAGCCTCTTGATTTTTATTGTTAGTGTCTTTTGCATTTATGACCTCAGGGTGTGCTATGTTTTTTTTGGGTAATTTCAGGTGTGCTATGTTATTTAGTGACAGAATGACGCTTCAATGTTAAGAACATTATTTTTAGAACCAACAAAGCATGTACTGTCTATTTTCCATTTGAATGCATGTTGTTGCAGTTTGCAGATGATCTTTAAATATCTTATATTTTTTTCGGAATCAAAGCTTTGTTTTTCTATAGTTTTATTGATATTGCCATTGCTTACCCAATTGTGTGAAAAAGGTTTAAGCCCTTTCGTTGTGCTTTTTCAGAGTATTGGTCACCAAAAAGGTCGTGAACAATTTGAAAAAGTTCTTATGGGTCTTTTACGAAGAGTATTAGACACTAACAAACGGGTGCAAGAGGCTGCTTGTTCAGCCTTTGCAACACTTGAAGAGGTTCCTTCTCTGGTCATGGTTCTATTACTGCATTTCTTCTTTAAGTTCCTCAAATGTTTTAACTCTAGTGTTCTGTACTCAGGAGGCTGCAGAAGAGTTGTCACCGCTCTTGGAGATTATTCTGCAACACCTCTTGTGTGCTTTTGGGAAATACCAGGTTCTTTCTATTCTTTTTTATCTGTTGGTATCTGTATTTTCTCATGTATGATGTTCAAACTACTGCAGTAACTACTTCCATTGAACCCTGTTATATTTCTTATATGGAGGATTATGTTCTTGACTTATATCTGCCTTTTGTATGCCATTTAATTGGTTTCAGAAAAGGAACCTGCGGATTGTTTATGATGCAATCGGTACTCTAGCAGATGCAGTTGGAGCAGAACTAAATCAGGTACTGTCTCTGTTACGTACACAAAAAGGCTTATCGGTTTGTTTAATGTGGATGTTGGACCTGGGCTAAGGGCTTGGTGAATTTGATTTTTGTAATCACTTGAAAATTGATACTTTCATTCTGATTCTCTATCTTAATCAATGACAGCCCAGATACCTTGATATCTTGATGCCTCCATTAATCTCAAAGTGGCAGCAACTTTCAAATTCAGACAAGGACCTTTTTCCATTGCTCGAGTGCTTTACATCCATAGCACAGGTACATGTTTTATTTGATCTTCATTTGGCCTAGGCTATGCTACTCATGGGACAGCAGTGATTCTTTTCTTTCTGTTTTTGATCAATAACTTGGAAAAGCATTACTAAAGAAGAATATATATGATAAACAATGAGAGGCTGATGTAGTTGCCTTAGACATTAATCCCATATGGAGTCAAGGTTCAAATTGAGGCAAACTTTGAATACTCCTCCTCCCCCCCCCCCCCAACAAAAAAAAAAAAAAAAAATAAAAAAAATAAAAAAATAAAAAGGGGGTCTAGGTCGGCCAGTGAGATGACGTGGGGGGGGGGGGAGCTTCATTGTCGAGAGGGAAACAGCCCGGATTACCGGCTAAGGCCCCTAAATGACCGCTCATTGATAAAGGAAATCTCAATTTCAAGGACATTTTTGGACCTGGCTGAAACCGAAATATCTTAGGTTTCAACCAAATCCTGGTCGAGACCTTGGATTATTCCTGGGCTGAATTTGAAACCTAGGTCGAAACTTATGTTGAAACCTAGGTCGAAACTTATGTTGAAACCTTTGTCGAAATCTGTGTGAACTCATTTCGACCCTTGGTATTGTCTCGGTGTTGAAACCGAGATAAGTTTCGAACGAGATTAAGAACTATCTATGGAGGTCTATGGGCAAGCTTGGGAGGCCCACATGGTGCTAGTGGCAGTCTAATGGGCTGAAGTTGACTTGGATAGTTATATTGTAGGATGGCCCTTCTATTTTCTTGGGTTTCATTGTAATGGGCTTAATTTATTAGCCCATAAAGTGGGGGTTAAGTTAGTACACAAATTTGAGTCTTTACTCTTCAGTTAAGTGTTTGAGTTAGATTAAGATACATAATAGCTTCTAAGAATTCTGTTTTGTGTTTATTTACTTTAAGTCGGTGTGTGTTTGTCATCTGAATCTTCTTCTCTCTGTTCTTATTCTAATTCTTCTACTTTCTTTTCTGAATCTGTCCATTGATTGTGCAGCCTTTTGGTTTTCCTTCCTCCAATAAGTGTGCTTTCATAACTCCAAATCTATCCATCAGATCTAGATCGTCTTTTGTATACACCTTATATTGACTGATTAGAGCAACCTACCATAGGCTAAATCATCACCTTCATAGTGTATTAAATCAGATGGGAACTGAACAATCAAATGTCCTGGTTCTTGTTTGATCTTGCTAAAAATGGAGTAACCAAGGGAATGTTTGGTAATGATTGTACATCTATAGGTAGAATAATGAGGGAGAGAGCCAGAAAGGGGTGGTGCTACTTTTGATGTAGGCGGATTGGAAAAATATGTGGCTAATGAATTGCACTCATGTGCGGAAAATCTGCAGCCAATCAAGAACATAGGCACACTAGAGTATCTTGAGTGTACAAGTTGCTTTCGCCAAGAGATTAACATAATTTCTTATATTTCATTCACACAGAGAAAGAAAAAAAAAAGAAAAAAGAAAAAAAAAAGAGACAATTTGCAGCCAACCAAAAGCAAAATGTAATTAACAAATTACAGAACAGATTCAAGAATTCTGAAAGAAATGCTGAAAAGTGACTGGATTAGTTGATATGTAAAAGCACTGAAAGCCAGAAACTGTGTGCAGAACCTGAATGATTGAAACTAGAAAATCAGGGAAGAGGGAACTGTTCACCATGAACATAATTTCTTTTCTTTCATTCACACAAAGAAAGAAAAAAAAAATGAAAAAAGAACAAAGAAAAAAAAGAGAGACAATTTGCAGCCAACCAAAAACAAAATGTAATTTACAAATTACAGAACAGATTCAAGAATGCTGAAAGAAATGCTGAAAACTGACTGGATCAGTTGATTTTTAAAAGCACAGAAAGCCAGAAACTGTGTGCAGAACCTGAATGATTGAAACTAGAAGATCAGGGAAGAGGGAACTGTTAACCATGAACATCATCTTGGTTTGAAATTATAGTAATTAAATGATAATTATTTCACTTTTTATCACCATCTACTTTGTAGCTATACTCTGGAATGCAGCTTAGCAGTTCCTTTATTTGGACTATGTAAGTGAGATGTACCGAATCTATGAATCATATCATGAGATGTATTAGATCATAACTCTCACACTACTTAACAGTGATGATTCATTACATCTCACTAACAGACTATATCCTTTTGGAGGGAGATAGAGTCCATTGATTTGGTTTCTCAGTTGTTTCTTTTCATGCATAATATAATTCATATGATCTGATACCTAACTCTCGTAATGCTATGGACAGTAGGCCAGAAAGGAAAAGAATTATGGAAAGTTTTAAACTTCTCTGATGGAAGCATAACAAATGAATCCTAGAAAAGTTACTTTTAGGAAATATCGATGGGTTGTGGTTATTCTTGATGTATTGTTGTTAATAAACCTACTTTTCAGGAGCCAAGGCAGTTGATGACCATAGATCACACCTCTGTGCTTGGATTGTTGTGTAGGAGTCTTTTATGTTAATGTATGATCAAGAATTTAAAACTTAGACCTTACATTTCTTTTGGTTCAAAACCATTCAATTTCTGACATGTGGATCAATCACGATGACTTCCCGTTGGTTGTTCGTGAGTCTTGGGAAAAGCCTAGTTGGGAATCTCGGCGTCCTCTTCTCAGGCTTGCCCAGACACTCAATAGAGGTTTAGTGCTCGCTTGGTACATGGAACAAAATGACCTTTGGAAATATCTTTAAGACTACCCAGGATTGTAGAAGAGAACTTGAATCTATCCAGTTCCAACTTCAAGGGTCCTTGCATGATTAGCAACTTGTGGAGCAGGAGAGGGAGATGTCTGACTGGCTGGTTTCTCTAGTGAGTAGTGACCCAAGAGGAAAGCTTCTTCAAGCAGAAGTCCAAGATTAATTGGCTTAAGTTGGGAGACAAAAATATAGGTTATTTTCACCGGTTTTTGAAAGCTAATCAATTAGAACTTCTATATTTTGCTCTCCTGTGATGGATTTGTCTTGCGAAGGTTGAAAATATGAAGAGTCAGGTGGATGGGTATTTAAAAAATATCTATAAGCCATATTCTCTCCCTTCCCTGAACCGTATCCCTGTAGGTCTCTTAGACAAAGTTTTTTCCATGGAGCAACATTCTATCCTGGCAGCTCTCCCCTGTGAAGAGGAGATTAAGCTAGCCATTAAATTTATCAAACCCCATAAGTGGTTTCTTCTCAGCAGCTTGGGATATTATGAAGATGGATCTTTTAAAGTAATTCAGCGCTTCTTCACCAATCCCGGTCAAATTTCAGAGTTTAACCAAAATTTTCTATGTTTGATTCCAAAAGTTGAAGGAGCTTGTTCTACATCAGACTTCAGGCTCATCTCTCTTTGCAACACCATCTACAAGTTCATAGCGAAAATTCTTGCCAATAAGCTCAAAAAAGTTGTGGACTCTTTGGTCAGCTCTAACCAATCTGCTTTTATTGTTGAGGGTCGCATCATCGATAATATTCTCCTTTGTATGGATTTTGTAAAAGGATTTGAAAGGAAGGCTCGCCCTCCGTCTGCACTCTTGAAAGTTGACATTCAAAAAGGCTATGATTCTTTGTTTGAGATGGGAATTCCTACTAGATCTCCTTTAGATGATGCACTTCGCCCCTCTTTTTGTCAATTGAGTGATCAATGATGTGCTGCATATCCACCGTTTGGCTTTCTACTTTAATTAATGGAACTCCTGTTGGTTGTTTCGGTAGTTCTAGAAGGATCAGATATTGCTGCCCTATGTCTCCTTACCTCTTCACCCTCATTATTGAGGTTCTCTCAATAAGTCTTAGGACAAAGGCAGATCATAAGGACATTGACTTCTTCACTCACTATAAGTCAATTAAGCTGACACATCTTGCCTTCATAGATGATATTAAGATACACTGTCAGATATGGTTTCCCTATGTCTTCCTACCTCTTCACCCTCATTATGTAGGTTCTCTCAACAAGTCTTCAGAGAAAGACAGATCATAAGGACATTGACTTCTTCTCTCACTGTAAGTCAGTTAATCTTACACATCTTGCCTTCGTAGATGATATTATGATATTTTCTAAGGTGTACTACAAGTTAATTGCTGCTATCTCAAGTTGTCTCCACTCATTTAACACCTTATCAGGCCTTTGCATCAACGACCGTAAATCTTCCATCTTCGTTTTATGGGTAGATGTAGACACCAAAGTGCATTTGAGGATCACTTCGGTCCATAGTTGTCAAGGCGCCAAGGCAAACCAAGGTGTTGGAGGCCTGACAGGGCGCCTAGGCGACCAAGGCGCGAACTATGCTTCAGTCTTATCATTGAGACCCCACCTTGTTAGATATTTGGGTGTTCCTTCGGTGAGATTAGCAGTCCACCATTGCTTATGGAAACAAGGTTTTATCTTATGAGGGTCGTTTAGAGCTGGTCAAATCGGTGATGCAAAGCTCTTACATCTACTGGATAAGAGTATTCGGTCTCCTTGGCTCTACCTCCTTTATGTGCAACAACATTCAACATACGCTAACAAACTTGGGTCCACACCATATAATATCATTTTGAATGTTTTTTTTTTTTTTTTCTGAAACTAATTGAGGGAATATGTGTCAACCGGTTAAAATAGGCTACACAAAACAAATGAAGTATTGATTGAAACATGTGACTTTAATTAGTATTAGACATAAATAAGTGTTATCCTTGAGATTTTGGTTGAAACCCTATCGAAACCCTTCCCTCTTTGTCAAGACCTGTCGAAACATATAGGTTTCGATTGAAACATGTGACTTTATAAACTATTTTGGTTCAAGTGCCTGTCGAAACCAGTTTGAAACTGGTCGAAATCAGGTCAAGTTTTGAAACAAAATAGTATTGAGTCGAGCCTTGGTTTCGTCTCGGTTAGTGTCAAACCAAGATATCTTGGAGGAAACCACTGGTTTCAACCGAGTTTCTGAACTATGGCTTCAGGAGAGTGAAAGAAGTTAACAAGGCTTGCATTTTGAAGCTGATTTGGTGAGTGGTTACTACGAAGAAGAGAATCTGGGTGGATTGACTCTATGCTAGGTACCTCAATAGGGATTCGACTTGGACAGTCCATATGAGGAGTGACACATCTTGGACATGGAAGAAGATACTGGATCTCAGAGCTCTAGTTTATAAGTTCATAAAGACTAGGCTCGATGATGGAGCTTCAACCTTCCTTTGGCTGGATAACTGCCACCCTCAAGGAGTACTTTCTCTTGAGTACGGCGAAAGGATTAGACCCCTCGCGTGGGATATTATCTTCCTTAGAGTTGCCAAAGTTCCTTGGCATGATATTGTCTGGTTCCAGGGGCACATACCTAGTCATAGCTTCATAGTATGTAGAGTTATGACTCATTCGTTGCCAACAAGAGTGTTCATCCTGCAGAGACAAATCCTTGTTCATGCTAAGTGCTACCTTTACTGGGCGGGTGTGGAAGACATTACTTGTTCTTGGACGCCCCTTCTCATCCCGCTTATGGGAAGGGATTCTTTGTCGCTGCTGTCCTCACTCCAGAAGGATTCTCCCCTTTGAAAGAGAATGGAGATGGATCTGCAAGAACTTCGAAGGAAAGTCACTTTGTGACTTGGTGGGTAAGCTAGCCTTCTCTGCTGCGATTTACTACATCTGGATGGAAAGAAACCTCAGAGGCATGGACTTCCAAATCTAGAAGCTTCACTCAAATATGGGATGCCATTCTCTTTGACGTTTGTAGAATTTTATTACCTATATCTAGGCTTTGTCCAGACATGCTCTGATGTGAATAAGAGGTTCTCTGAGTTTCAGGTGTAGTCCTTTCTTGGGTGTGGTTTCGGGGCTTCTTTGAGCCCCCTTTCTTGTATTTTTTTGGGTCTTTTTTTAATCCAACTCTTATTCTAACCATTCTAACCACACCCCCCAAAAAAAAATTAGAACTTGGTATCTCAGGTAGGTTTGTATACCATGGATCCATTCCTGGATTGGGTGATCTGGCCTGATTCCGGCTGATATTTGAGGTAGATTGGTGATATCGAAAAGCAAAGATTCCAAAATAGTGGTTTTGGTAAGAGTTTATGTATGGCCTTGGCTCGCTGTCATCTTTAATGTATTTTAATAAGAATAATTATAAAAATGAGAGGGGTGAAAAATTACAGGATATGGATTTCTTATAATAGTGCAAGCTTTTGTTACCAATGAAACTGAAAAGGAAAAAAAAAGTAATCTTTTTTTTAAGCAAATGGATGGCATCAGATAATTTTAATACTCTGGAATTCTAGCCACAATTTGATTCTTCTTACAGCTAGTTGTCTGTTCATTTTGTTATTTCTCTTGTTTCCCTTTCAGTTTATCTGTAGACTGTTTCTTCTTGAATTAAATTTATGTTTGAGTAGAGATTGGTTTTACCAGACGATTGATTGTGGTATTTCCTGTTACAGGCATTAGGTCCTGGATTTTCTCAATTTGCTGAACCTGTTTTTCAGAGGTGTATAAACCTCATCCAGACTCAGCAATTGGCTAAGGTTGTTACTTATTTGATAGTTTCATGATCATTGGTGTTGTTTTGAGCTTCCTTGGTAGTTTATCACCATCCGTTGATTATTGTTTAAGTTTGTGCTTTGCATTGAATTAAATAGCCTTGAAAATTTGGTAGTTTGTACTTCTACTCAATTATGTTTATTTTACCTATCAAATATCAATCCTGATCTAAATCTATTCATTCTCATTTGTTTATACCTAATTGGTTACTTGTCTATCATTTCTCTTAATCTCAAGTAAGAATCTGCAACTCATGATGCAGTAATTTTCTTTGCATACTAAATATTTGACTCTAGCAACATGAAATTTGTATTTTAAACTACTTGATTACGTGTTCAAAAAAAGTCTGAGCTATCCTTTGTCAGGTTTCACGTATTATTCTTTAGGCCCCATTTTGCCATTGCACTTTTATTTATTTATTTATTTTTTCATTTAATGCTAAAACGAACAATAGAAAATTCTATTTTACAGGAAAATTTTCCTCTTTCACCATTTTACATGAAAAAAAAATAGGATCCTTAAATTGCAAATCCTTTGTATGAGTTGTCATGCTGGTTTGCTCAGCTGCTAGAATGTGTTTTACCTATAGGGAAGCTATAACATTTCATCCTGTCTGTCTAAGCAAATTGTGATGGTTATCATATTTGTAAAGTTGTATTACTGGTTAGTTCCAACCATCTGAAGATTGGAATTGGAAGTCTGATTGTTACAGACAATTCTGACGTGGATAAGTATGAATTGGATGGTCCAAACAAAGGATGCTGATGATGTATATATGATTGGTGGAATATGTTTAATCCAACACTGATCCTTAAATCACTGTTAGTACCAGGGATGATGGTGTCTTGCACAATAATTTAATTCTTAAAAATTTCACTTCGTTCCAGTTAGTTTGTTATAATGAGTAGATACTGTGATTTTAGTTGTAGCAGGGAGTTTTGGATCGGGCAGATTCTATGATTTTCTGTTACTTTGAATTAGTGAAGATAGTTTTGAGTGGCTAGTTTTGGGATGTGTGGAACTTTGAAAACCCGGAACTTCCAGTTTGGGGGGTGTTCTTCTAGAGTTGACTCTAGGGCAGAGGAGTTGCCTAAAAGGAGGATGGGATTGACGGCCTTACCCAAGCAAGTATGACGGGCTTCTCTGATTTCACAATAACGTTGTTATTTGCCTCTTTTGTGGTCTAGCACTTACCCCATCCATTCTAGTGTTGATTGGAATTGGATATATGTCTTAGTTTGGACTGGGACTGATGTTTTAGTACAAGAAGCATTAGTAAATGGCATACTTCCTGAGAGAAATTGATGAATGTATCCAGCTATACATGTTTTATACCATCTAAAGAGTGGTAATTATAAGGAGGTGAAGATGACTCTTTAGACTTGGTGGGCGACGTTGAATGGAAAATGTAGAAGTGAGTCGAAGTTGCTCCTTGGGCAAGATTTTGGGCTGATCAGGTCTACCTTGAGTGGAGGCCTTTGAATTGCCATAAGTCTGTATAGACTCTAGAGTGTTGATCATTACAATCTATCGAGAAGGGAATTCAAATTAGCTATTATATATTTGATATGCAGGAGAAAGAGACTGCAAGTTATTTGCTTTACATTTGGAGCTTACAAAAGCTATGGGTTCTTTATATTTTCTTTTCTTACCCAAAAAAAAAAAGAAAGAAAAAAGATTGGCCTTTATATGACACAATTTATTTCCTTTGCTCATAATGGGTGAGTTCTTTTCAACATGGTGGCCTTATTCATGCCCGTTCAGCTGTTTTTTATGGTACCTTAATTTTCACTGGATTGAATCCCAGTGAGATGAGAATTCAGGTTTTTTTTTCTTATACATGGAAGTAGGAATCAGTGATAAAATTGATTATATGATGGACACAGCCCCATATTAGGTATTGGGTAAACTTATGGTACTTAATCTATCATTGGGTCCAGGTGCCAAAATTGGGGTAACGCTGATGGGTACCTATTGGGTATTGGTCGTCTGGTTAGTGGTTACTGCTAAGGTAAGGTCTTAACTAACTTGTTACTAGAGAAAGTTAATGTTTTAATCTTAAAGGTTGGTATCAAAGGTAAACTATTGTTAAAGGAGTTATTATTAAAATAACTAAGATCAATTTAGTGATTGGTAGTAGTAAACTTTAAAATGTAATTTTTAGTTACCTGTTACACTTTAACCTTCCGATTCATTAAGTCAATATAGTACCAACAAGCAATGGATGATGACCAATAGATGCTCTCATTTCTGTTCTAGGAAGTCTTTGAGGAGTGATTGATTCCGTGGTAGTGTCCAATCGCTTTGAACAGAATACAATGGCAAATTATGCCTCTTAGATTGTTTTGTGGGTCACCCTTTTTTAGTTGGAACTTTTGCACATCTATAGTTGTGTACCCGACTACTATTTTGTAGGTAAGGTTTCGTTTCGAGGCTGGTTTGAAACTAACCAGGTTTCGACCGTGATGAGGTCGAAACTTGGGATTTTTTTGGCCAAATTCGAAACCTAGACTGCGATGGCCAAAAAAATAATTGTTAACTGCAATTTTTTTTGTGTGATGCATTTTTAAGCTTCTTCACATGTTCATTGAATTATTTTCACCAAAAAAAAAAAAAATTCCTAAATTTTTTTCTTTGTCTAGACCATATTATGATAATGTATGTGAGAACTGAGAAGTATGACAACTAGAAATGAAAATATGTTATTAAAACATTCCAAACATACAGTAGATACATAAGATAGGTTATAACTTTTAACAAGCATACAATAACCCCTCACCATTCAAATCCACATGGAGTTTCGTGACGCATCTAATCCCGAGGCCCTGTACCATTGAACCTAGCAATAATGCTCTTCCTAATGTATAACGTATGTGTCCCATGATATTATGGGACCAGATGTTCTGAAAGTCATTAATAGCCCACATATATGATGCATCATCAACAAAATGGAGGTAATCCACCCTAAGGAATAGTTCGTGAGGACTGTAATCTGGTGCAGGTGGAGCCTGAGTGGGATACATTAAGATGGAGTTAACAAAAAATGATTGTGCTGGGGACTGAAGTAGAGTATTATCCATGGCAACCACCATAGCCACCATATGAAGGATGTGATGTCGAGCTGACACTCTCGAACCCTATCCCCATGATGTGTTGAACGGGGGCTCTCGCTCTATGCTATGAAAGCTGGTGCATGCAATGCCCAGATCCTTTACTAGTACCCCCCCCCCCAAAAAAAAAAAAAAAAAAAAAAACAAAACCCTCATGGCCTCCATTGTGCTAGACAAGCTCGATATATCCATCAGCCCCTTCCCAACTACCTCCTCATGTCTCAACTGCTTGTGTCGACCTCGAGTGTACCCTCTACCAGTACGTGTGCCATGGTTCTTATCCTGTGTTGCATGGTCAAAATGAGTCTCCCCTATGAATCTGACGGCCGTTGGCTGTGGCTCCTCCACCATTTGATCACCCTCCTCTCATATGCCTGCATATTTATGCCAAGCCTCACCACCACCATCATCGTCGTCAACACAATCATGGCCCTGTGTGGGGCAAGGTGTGTGAATGTCGGACGATGAACGCTACCAATATGCTTCGTCATCATCGTTACTAGCCTGATACTCAAAATGGATGCCGTGGCTTGAGTGAACTCTGACCTCTGATGCCATATAAGCATCGACATCTTCTTGAGATTCTTCCTGTTCCAACTCTACCTGACGCTACCCAGCTGATTCCAGCTAAGGGTGAGCAACAGACACCAGTACCACCAGTTCTGATAGAGTCACTAGCTCCGGTTCAGAAGGAGCCACAGCATCAACTCCGGTTCTGACAGAGTTACATGTGCCAGTTTCGGTCGAACCGTAGGAGTAACCAAATGAGTTAACTCTTCAGGTCTATCAGAGGACTTGATAGAAAAAGCAAGTTGATACCACTACCACTATTGCACCTTTGATCATCCAGTCGTCGTCCTTTGAGCCAAAGCCTCCTACCTCATCTAGTATGATCTTCTCTTCTCCTGAATTACCTATTGCTGTCCATAAAGGTATTAGGACTTGTACTCATCACCCCATATTTCATGTTCTCTCTTAAGACTCTATAGTACCTATCGTGCTTTCGTATCTTCCCTTTCCTCTATTATTATTTAATAGGAGTGGCAGGAGGCTTGTGTATATCCAAAGTGGAAAGCAACTATAATGGAAATGATGAAAGCTCTGAAAAAGAATGATACATGGGATCTTGTTGTTCTTCCTCCAGGAAAGTGACTTGTTGGCTGCAAATGGGTGTTTGTGGAGAAACAGAAAATTGATGGGACGGGGGACGATTGCAAGGCAAGGCTTGTAGCTAAAGGATTTACCTAGTCATATGGGATTGATTACCTGGAGACATTTTGTAACCCCCCCACCCTGCCTTGGGTCACGTGGCATCACACGGGATAGAATCCCTAGATCCATAAAATGAGCTGATAGTCAACCATTCGACACATGCATTAACATTACCAAGTACATTAATCACATAACTTGCAGCGAAATTAAAATATTACATAGCTGGTAACTGGTGGTCTAAGAGGTTTCATTATATTCAGTTAAAAAAAAAAAGGGATTATACATACTTGGGGCCAAGCTCACATAGATTGCCCATAAAAAATTATACATAAAACCATAGTAAAACTATGCTAGAAAAATTTGCATATTTGCAATGGTTATGACTGCCAACTTCATCCCTGCCATTCTTCTCAAAGTAAATGTTCCTGCTCCACATCTGTATATCATAATCATAATCTCTAAGGAGTGAGCCCACCGGCTCAGTGAAGAAAACATAACTACTTCTAACATACAAGTTCAACATAAAAATATGAAACATATAACATGTCTAAATACATTACCATGGTTATTTAGTTAACCATCTCTTTCATTTTCTGTATCTTACTGTCTTTGCTTTTCTGATTTGTCATTATTTTCTTTATTTTTTATTCGGGTTGGTATTTTAGACTCACTAGTAGGCCGTGTCTTGTCCCTTAAATACCCCACTATATTGGCTCACCTAAAGCTTTTGCCTCAATTGGTTTTCCCCTTTTTCCTTACTTTCTTGTTTACCTAGTATTGGCTCACCCTTGGGACTTTTGCCTACTAGGAGGTTCTTGAACCTTTCACGACTCTGTTACTTACTTTTTTTTCGTGCTTTCTATCTTGGTCATGTTCATATATATTGATTCATTCATCAGCGTAGTCATACTTTCTATCAAAATGCATTCATACTTAATAATTTGCTTTCTATAAAAAATAAACACTTGAACATTGAACAATCACATTTACATTGCACATTCACATAGCATTTCATACCACAGAGCAATACATACTGAAGTAGGTATGAATTCTTCACCTTCTTCTTATCTTGTAAAGTTAATGCTCCTTAGAGGGTTGTAATAATTCCTCCAAATGGTCACCTATAATCCCATTATGATTCCGTTAGTTTTTCATTCATGTGTAAAAGTCATGTGAAAAGATCCTTAGATGTGTGTTTAGGTTAGATGTGTCTTGAGGGTCCTTAGTTCATGCCTTGAAAAGGAGGGAAGGGAAAAATAAAAGAAAATCCCAAAATGTTTTCTTTCTTAAAACTGTCCTAAAGGTGTGTGGGTGATGACCCTATGGTTCTGTGCCCGCACAAGTAAAATTGGGAAAAACTATGTGCGGGTGATGACGTGTGGGTGATGGCATGTGCCCGTAGGCCCTCGGCTTCCATGCACGCACAGGCCAAAAATCCCAGAATGAGTTTCTGAAAGAACTTTTGATAGGTTGGGTGAAGGGGTTCCATCTTCACCCATCTTCAACTTCAAGTTAAGGTTCTTAAGTTCACTTTCTAAGGTTCCAATTAAACTTTTCACCTCATTCTAATCCTATACATTAATCAACTTGTCCAATTGAAATCCCATTTCACCACCTTCATCCTCAATCTGTATTTTCGCCATTGATGGATCTATGAAGGTTTGCAAGTTGTGGAAACCACCATGGATCCTACATTCATAGTTTCAAATGTCCAAAATAGAGGTTAAGTAAACTTATAATAACTTCAAATTCAGCTCACATTTCTCAAGTTCCACTCTCGGTTTTCTGATTTCCTCTTCCAATTTTTCTGCAACTTCGAACTCCAAGTTTCTATGATTTTTGATCCCCTTCCCTGGTAGATTCCTTCACTCATTCTCACTTTTAATCTTTGATGTTCACCAATAAAGAACTCACCCAGAAATTGGTTTCCTCAAGTCTCAAAAGATTTCAGTTTCACTTTCTTCTACAAAATTCCACCCCGAAGCCTCTCTCTTGTTCTCAACAATTTCAGCAAGCTAGTCTTCTTGCTTGCATGAGGTCTTTAATATTTTATTATGATTTTCTAATTGATTTATGAAAAGTCTATAATGCCCTTATTCAACTTCTCAAATAAGCTTGTGTGGAGTTTAGACCCATACTCCTTGGGTACCTTTCAAAAATTGTAATTACATAAATGTCCCTCATTCATGCTTTGCATGTGCTTGCATGAGAAGCACTACAATTTTTAGTTGGTACCCTTTTAATATGGGTACCAAGAATGCCCTTCACTGAATCCTCTTTTTACACCATAGCCTAGCCAATCAAATCTCTTGCACCAATAATGGCCCAATTGTGGGCTGCCATGCCATCCCATATGCTTACTCATCATTCCACTTAGCTCACACCCTATACATGCTCTCTTAAGTGCCATGTGGATGCCACATGAGCTAGTGGGCTCCACCACTAACATGTATACAAAATTCTTCAAAATCATTTTATACCTATGAGGTTTTGAACTCAACACCTTTCATTTAATAAGCCTATGCCAAGCCATTAGGTTAAGTGGCTCACTCATGCCTAATATGCCAAAATCATTATACTTATCTAAGCTCATATCAATATATATCCTTACACATAAGTAATATTTAAGTTATTTTATTATTTACACATACATCAAAACATCAAAGCATGACTCTTAAACATTATACATTCATAGAATAATTTACAGGATACCCCAAAAGAATTGAAGGGGTGAAAATTCCATAAATGCCTTTCGAAGCTATTCCTCTACCATTGCACCTACAATTAAGGAAATATTTTTTTTAGCTCAACACCTCAATTGTTTGGGATGCTACACATTTGCTCCAGTTGCCAAATTAAATACTATCAGATTTTTATTATCATGTGTTGTTAATATGGGATAAGATCTCCAACAACTTGATGTGAATAATGCGATTCTGCGTGGGGAACTTGACGAAGAAGTATATATGGATACTCCTCTAGTTTTTCTTCTAATAGAACTTATGGCAAAGTGTGCAAATTGAAGTGTGCACTCTATCGGTTGAGGCAGTCTCCTTGAGCGTGGTCTGATAGGTTTCACAAGGCTATGATTTCAACAGGGTACATGCAGAGCAATGTGACCATACCCTGTTCATTAATCGATCTAGTGAAAAAGTCGCTCATCTCATAGTCTATGTTGATGATATAGTTAGTATTCACTGGAAATGATAGTAGCGAGATCTCTCTCCTCAAGAGTTTCCTTGGTCTTGAGTTTGAAATAAAGGATATAAAAAAACTAAGGTATTTTCTATGAAGGTACTTGATCCTCAAAGGCCATCTTCCTCTCTCAAAGAAAGTACGTCTTTGGTCTTTTATTTGAGATTGGTTTATTGGGCTGCCATCCTTGTGACACTCCTTTAGAAGCTAATTGTCTACTCAAGGATAAAGATGGTCACCAATTGATAAGGGTCATTACCAACGGCTCATGGGATTTGATCTACCTGTCATACACATGGCCAGACATTGCCTTTGCTGTGAGTTTGGTAAGTCAGTTTATGCATGATACCTACTCCTCTCATATGGAGGTTGTTCTTTGTATTCTTTGTTACTTGAAGTCAGTTCTTGGAAAATGGATTCTTTTATCTCATCATGATAATCTGTGGATTGAAGCATTTACACAGATGCTGATTGGAGTGGATCTCTTGATTGAAGTCTGTTTCTGACATGGTATTTTTGTTGGTGGTAATCTTGTCACGTGGCGTAGCAAGAAGTAGAATGTTGTGCCGAGGTCCAGTGCTGAAGCATAATTTCGTTTTATGGCTCAAGGAATTTGTGAGTTACTTTGGCTCAGAAATTTACTAGAAGGCCTTGGTGTTCCTGTTTGTCTTCCAATGATGTTGTATTGTGATAGCAAAGCAGTAATTAGCATTGCCCATAACCCAGTGCAACATGATTGTAATAAGCATGTGTAGATCGATCGACATTTTATTAAGGAGAAACTCAAGAGTGGACTGATTTGCATGCCCTTTGTGAAGTCAGAAGACCAGTTAGCTGATGTATTCACTAAGGGTTTGGGTGAGAAGCTTTTTCTTCTTAATTTGGTCAAGTTGGCATGTGTGACATCTATGCGCCAACTTGAGGGGGAGTGTTGAAATATGTAGCCGGCAAGGGCAGTTTGGTCGTTCTCCATGGAACCTACTCTCTAGTAGTAGGGTTGGTTATGGAAGATTTGGGGGGGGGGGGATTTTACTTTTTTTGTAACTCTCATTTTTATTATAAATATAGGCTGGCTGGTCCCCAAAGACCATCCAAGCATTCAGTCCTATTAGTTGTTAACAAGGCTCTTATTGTCCCTATCATATTGGTAACTTACATAGTTGTTGTTGGCATTATTGAATTTACTTAGAATCTCATTATATCTTAGGATATATTTTTCTTGTTGTGGTACACATGTTATCTTGGTTTAGAATGTTTACTTCCTAAATATGATAACTTGAGGGGTGATAAAATTATTCTTTTATTCCTTCCACCCTAATATTTGATTCCGTGCAGGTTGATCCCGTGTCAGCTGGTGTTCAATATGACAAGGAGTTCATTGTCTGCTCTTTGGATCTGCTCTCGGGACTTTCTGAGGGTCTTGGTAGTGGGATAGAGAGTTTGGTACACCCTTTATTTTTTTTTAATCTGTTATTTTCATATGTATCTGTTTGTTTTTAGCTTGCATCTTCC
The DNA here is from genome assembly GCA_028583415.1 of Protea cynaroides. Classification (NCBI taxonomy): domain Eukaryota; kingdom Viridiplantae; phylum Streptophyta; class Magnoliopsida; order Proteales; family Proteaceae; genus Protea; species Protea cynaroides. The sequence goes on from CM053271.1 coordinate 35,267,740, forward strand.
AGTGGTCATTTGTACTGCTGTGAATAGCTCAGTGCACCTTATGGTGTTAATTTTATTGAAGCTTTATCTTGGTAAAGAAAGTAAATGATGGGAAAGGAAATATAAATGCAAATATATGCACAGATTCTTCTTTTGTAGTTATACTTTACCTTGTATTGTGGTCTCTGTTTTTCTCCTCTTTGTGTGATTTATGGAACTGATCTGGTTTTTTCAATTTTTTGTCATTGTTTGATTTCTTCAGTTGATGTTTAGGAAAGTTTTGAAAAGGAAACAGTTTGGAAGCTTACTATCTATATATCTTTTTTCCCCCTTTTTTTCTTTGGAGTAGGGGAGAATTGATGTGTGCTCTGATAATTTGTGCTAATTGTTCTTTTTGCACTTTATTCTCTCTCAACAAAAGTGCTTTCGCTTCTTATAGAAGTTGTTTTGTAGGTTGCAAGCAGCAATATGAGGGATCTACTTCTACAGTGTTGCATGGATGATGCTCTTGATATCCGGCAAAGTGCTCTTGCTCTTCTAGGGGACCTTGCAAGAGTTAGTTGAAACATTCATTATTTGAGGAGTAGGAGAATTTTTTATTTAGAAGTGCTATATTCTTATTAATGTTTAAGATAACCTGTGTTTGTGATGATTTGTTCCAGGTTTGTCCTGTACATTTGCAACCTCGTTTGTTGGAATTTCTGAATGTTGCAACGAAGCAACTGGTACGTGGAATGTATTATGTTGTTTCAAAACTTTATTGTTGGTTTTCTGACATGATATGTGCTTTATGCAGAATGCTCCTGAGATGAAAGAGACTGTTTCAGTGGCAAATAATGCATGCTGGGCAATTGGAGAATTAGCAGTTAAGGTAGTTTCATGTTTCTCAGTGCTGTGACTGCTGTGAGCCCGTGAGGGGAGTTGCTGTAGAGCAAGTTGATAATAGAATAAATAGGAGCTAAAAGTTATCACCAACTTGTGTGAAGGATCTTACAATAAATGAAATGAATATTTTGTTTGTCATGATAATAAACAGAATTAGTTACACTATGAGGCTGGAGAAAGTTTTTCAGATTGCGATTCTCTACCTCATAATAGAAGACTTACTTGTATATGTGGCAATGTTGGTCCTAAAGAATATTAAATAAAAACCTGCTAATTTATCCACTTTTTTATTTCCAATTTTCTAAAACAGTGAACTTTGTATGAATGTCCTTTGTAGCAGTGTTCAAAACAGTATATCAGTCTACGTAGGGATAAGAAGGTGAGAGTAAAGAGAAATAAGAAGAAGAGAAGAGGAAAGGAGGAGTTGTACAGAATTGGGGAGAGAGTGATCAAGTAGAATACTTTCTCCCCTTCTCTCGGTCTAGTTATAATAATAAATTAGTGCTGAACTTACAAGTATATATCCTTGAGTGAAATCGACTACTTAAGAGCAGCTAACCAAGCATTTAAATAAGGTGCTTAAAGACCTGACTACCCTTAACTTTAAATATAAAAATGACCAAAGTACTCTCAATACATGTTACATCCATTGGACCCTTGCTCTATTAATTTTTAATTTCTCCTCAAGCTGGAGCATAAATATCACCCATGCTTAGCTTGGAACATCCTTGAAGAAACATAGGCTTGAATAAAGACAAGCATAGTTGTCAAGCCGACAAGGTGACCCAAGGCGTTAGGTGACCAAGGCGTTCCCAGTATATTTTTTTATTTATAAAATATTAATGCTATATTAATGTTTATATATATGTAGTGTTCTACATAAATAAGACATAACTTAATTAATATAAGAAACCAACAATCCCAGATGAGGTGGTCCCCCTCCTCCCTATCCTCTTCTTGTGGTTTCTGTGCTTTTTTGGAGGCGCTACAATCCTGTAATTTTTTTGTATTAAGCCTGGCTCTATCCTTTGGATACCCAGGTTTGTTCCCCCTGGTTTTGAGGTGCTGTTAATATATGTATTTATTCATCCAAAAAAAAAAAAATATAAGAAACCAACAAATAATGAATAAAGTATAGGGGGTATAAAGAAGCATATTTATAAATAACAGAAAAACACAAATCAATATACTAAGAAGTTAGAACATTATAGCATATAAGTAAGAAGCAAGACTGCAAGAGGAATACTACAATGTACTTAAAGAACTAAAGATCAAGTTACTCAAAATATATATATTACTATTGTTAGTTTTTACCTCTATGATGCCAAAATAAGTGCTTGTGCCTCTATTCCTCAGTAGCTCAGTGGTAGAGTAGCCGACTATTAACTGACAGGACGTAGGTTTGGCGATATCAGCATCTCAATCAGGACTGGTTTTTAGTATAAGGGTAAAAAACTCTTTTCATCTTTTCCGTTAGGGAACTTAACAGGGTGTGGCCGATAATGGAGGATGGTTGAATTGCAGGTAAATGGAAACCTTAAGGGAGATATGTGAAATTTTGCATTTTATTAATGATTTATATACACATATGCAACAAGGCGACAGCCCAGGCCTTTAGGGCGTCCAAGGCGACGCTTAGCCTAGGTGATAGCCTAGAAGACTTAGGTGGTCACCTTTTGAACATCAACAAGGTGCCTAACCGCCTAGCATATAAAATACCGCCTGGACTCTTAGGCGACGCCTTGACAACTATGGTAGAGAAGTCCTTGCAAACCAGCAATAAGAGATCACAGGAACTGATCTTTTAATGCTTTGTACCATGTAACTTTATGAACAATAGAAAACAACAACTTCATGTACAAACATTGAATGATCCAAATAGCACAAAACAAACCTATAATGAGTGACCACCTTATTGAACTTGTCAAGTCAGACATGAGGGGACTGCTTAAAGCTGTAATTAGCTTTATGTAGTTTGTCCTTACTAGAATTCTCCCCCATGCGACATACCTTGGAGGTTGCTCCATATAAAACTCCTCATGTAAATCTCCATAAAGAAAAGCATTCTTAATATCAAGCTGATACAACCTCCAGTCAAGGTTAACAGCAAAAGAAACAAGAACACGAATAGGATTTAATTGGGCAACTGGGAAAATGTTTCAAAATAATTCACACCATTAAGTCTGGTTGTAGCCCTCGGCCACCAGGCAGGCTTTGAGCTGTTCAACAGTTCCATCAGGATTATTCTTAATAGTAAACACCTGTCGACACTTAACTAACTCCTTATCTGGAGGTAAATCAACCAAGGTCCAAGTCTTACGAGAAACTAAACATCCATTTCCACATCCATTGTCGACTTCCAACCAGGATCAGACAAGGCCTCAAGACAAGTTTTAGGCATAGAGTGGACAGAAAAGGGAAAAGCAAAACTATGAAGAGAAGTAAGAAGATGTGACGAGGAGGCATACTTCTTAATAGGATAAGCAAACAGGGACTGTTGAGAGAAAGAACATGTACATTTGCACAATGCAATGGGCAGATCAGCAGGAGCAGGAGAAGATCCAGGTTCAACAGGCAAAGAGTCAGACTGAGTATAGGGCAACTGAGTAGGAGTCAGCATTGCTGTCCGTGAAGGAGAGGAACTCTCAGAGAAAGGAACCAACACGGGAATAGGAGACTCGACAGTATCAGTTTCCAAACCACAACCCTTAGCAGAAAATCAAGAGCAATATATATAACCGCAAGCATAATAAGGGATCAAACCAGGGAAACCAGATTATGCCAAAAGAATATCACCCATCGTCTTCACGGATAACAGAATAATATGGAAAAAAAAAAAAGGGCATCCAAGTGCACAAGGCTCCCGCTACTGCAGGGTCTGGGGAGGGCAGAATGTACACAGCCTTACCTCCACAACATGGAGATGCTATTTCCGTGTTTCGAACCTGTGACCACCAGGTTGCAATATGACAACCTTACTCACACCAAGGCTCGCCCTCTGGATAACAGAATAATATGAATGACCATTTTTTTTTTTTTTTGGAATCAACCTGTCAAAACTGCAAGGAAAAGAAATCTCCAGAAACTTCTCTTGTACTCGCAGACCAGTAGAGAGATCCGGTGGGGCTGTAACTTGATCCAGTATTCCAAATTGATGGAGAGAACAATTGTATAAAATATCAAACTGGTCTGATAAGAGGAAGCATCGATCTAGACAACTCCTAATTATACTAGGAGTATAATTTATCACACCAAAACCGAGAGTAGGGGGGATGTAGTATCTTCACCATGCGTAATCAGCAAAGAGGCTTCTTATCCATATGTACAAGATCTCTTGTTTTCAGTATTCCAGAAAGAAGAGAACTTTTCACATAACAAAGGGGCAGTAAGGCTGCTGCAAACTATAAACAAAGTTCTTTTTGACTCTCAAAACAGCAACTGGGAATTACACTTTCCAATTTACTGCCCTGATACCATGTTGCAGTATTAAAAACAGTAAATCAGTCCCATGCATAAGGGAGGAGATGAGAGAAAAGAGAAAGAAGAAGAAAAGAAGAAGAGAGGAGGAGTTGTACGGAACTTGGGGAGAGGGTATTCTACTTGATCTCTCTCTCAACCTCTTGGTTTAGCTATAAGCCTATAAATAATATAATAGTGCTGAAATTACAAGCATATCTTTAAATGAAACCGACTACTTAAGAGCAGCTAATTGACCACTTAAATATGCTGTTGAAAAGACCTAACTACCCTAACTTTAAATATAAAAACTAAATGAGCAAAGTACCCTCAATACATCTTATACGCATTGGCCCCATATGCTCCTACTCTTTAACATCCCTAAACAAAGTACTATAGATGTATCACATTCCTAGCAAAACTTTATAACTAGAGCAGATTCTTCAATGCAGGATGATTTCCTAGAAGAGATGTTTTTATTAGCATATAAACCTAAACCCGTCACACTTTCCTGAGGAAGAAAGAAGTAATGTAGGCCAAATTTAGTATAAGGCTAAACCCTCAGATACATGACAGATTCACTGAACTAACTTTTTCTTTACCCTAGATCTTCCACATACCAACTAGATGTCAACTTCAAAACTTCTGAAACCACCAAGTGGAAGGTGCCAACAGGGTAGCTGGCAAGGGCCTTCGTTAGTCGTAGCCAGGTCTTGAGATTGAATCCTACCTTCACTTAGGGCGTGGTTGAGGTGTGCATCTATAGCTTCTCTCACCCCTTTCCCACCCCACAATACGGAAAGAAGAGAAAAAAAGAAAAGAAAAAAGAGAGAGAAACAACCATAGAGTATTGAGCTTTTGCATAAGTGCAGTCAAATTTCACAAAGGGTAGGAAAATGATGCAATCCTTCCTTGGTCGAAGGAGATGATCTTAGGATGGAGTCAGCCTTAACTTATTCTGTCAATTTTTTTCCGTGAATAAATTGTAATAATAAAGCAAAAGGGATTCACCCCAAAAAAAAAAAAAGGGAGCCAATACGGGAGCCACAAAAGGCCATCCCGAAACAAGAGAGACAGATTCCAAGGGTTTACAATGAATCTATTCCTGGTGTTTTCAGAACAAGGCCTAGAGATAGGAATGAGCATTCCTTGGATCTTAAAAATGATAGCATCCAAAATTTGGGAGAAGCTGTCCAAGTTCCCTGATTTCGTTCCATTCAGGTGTGTTGTATGGATGCCTAGAAGCCAGTTTGCCCACGGTATCACACTGAGGAGCTGTCTTTGAAAGATCCGTGAATCCATCTCCATTCACGATGAAAAGGAGAGCCGTACTACTATCCCGCCAGCAGCGGCGAAGAATGCTATCCCATATTCGAGAGGAAAAGGGGCACTCAATGAACAGGTGAGCAATGTCTTCCCTCTCAAAGCAGCAAAGACTGCAAGAAGGGATAACAAGAATCTATCTCTTAATCAAGAACACTCCAGGTAGGAGGGAGCGAGAAAGAGCTCTGCTGTCGATAAAGTAGTGACGGGGTATGTGGCCCTTAAACCAGACAATGCCAGACCAAGAGACAGTTTGGGAGCAGCATCTGACCAGATTCTAGGCAGATACCACAGTGAAGAGACCAGAGGAAGAAGCCAACCACACCACCAAGTCTCCCAAATTAGGAGGTCTTTTAGGATGCTTGAAAGAACTGACCAAGCAAGAACCAATGAGACTGAAGAAGACCGTCCTGGATTCCAAAACCCTTCCTGAATAATGGAGGCTATTGGAGCTATCTTCTCTCGACCTGATGCAAGCTTTATTGAATCACCGCATCTTAGTGAGAATACCATGAGGATGCTAATTATCAAGCCAACGAATGGTCAAGGCGTCCCCTATTTTGACTTTAATAAGATCTCTGGCTAATGGTCTGAGCTCTAGAATTTTCCTCCAAGCCCAAGAAGCATCTTTTAGGAATGAGAGACAGTCTAAATAGAATCCTTCTTGAGGAAGGAAGCATAAATCCAGTCCACCCATATACTTCACTTTGGAAGCAATTTTCCAGAAAAGCTTTAGGATATAAGCACTGTTTACCTCTTTCACTCCCCCCCTCGTTCCTCTTTGGGAAGGAAAAAACATAGGACCGCCTTATGGTATGATGACATTTGTTGCAATCTGTCCCTTTCCAAAGGAAAGCACTCCTTAATGCTTCAATTTTGTGAATGATGGCTTGGCAAGACCAAAACACCAGTCCAGTAGACATAGGAACTTTGCATGACCGATTTCACCAGTTCAAGCCTACCTGCATAGGAGAAGAATCTAGCCTTCCACAATTGAAGTTTCTTCCTGAGACGATCCAAGATGGCAGTACAGTAGTGCGCAGATAATCTTGCTGAAATCAAGGGCAACCTTAATACATAACAGGCAAGGAGCCAAAGAGAACCCATAAATACTCTTCAACTACTCCCTGGTGGCTTCATCAACACCAGAAAGAAATAAAGCGGATTTGTTGGTGTTCACATAGAGCCTAGACATAGAAGCAAAAGAAGCCATTGTAGAGGCTATAGTCTCAATAGATTTAACATTGGCCTTAAAAGACCATAAGATCATCCACAAAAGCAAGGTGGGTCAGCTGAATGGCTTTGCATCTGGGTAGAAATCAATCCCATGTGAAACTGCTTGACTTTGGATACTTTCTGAAAGCACCTCCATGATGAGGGTAAACAAGTTAGGGGACATCAGGCATCCCTGTCAAATACCTCTGGAAGAGCGAAAAAAATTCAATAAGGGAACCATTAACCAGAGTAGAGAGACAAACAGTAGAGATGCAATGGAAGATCCAGGTAATGAAGCGCTGGGGGAACAACATTTTTGATAACAAGTTCTTTACAAAATCCCATCTCACAGAATCGTAAGTCTTGTGGATATCAACCTTTAACATTGCATCCTTGGGGTGAGTCCTATCAAAACCTTTCACAAGATCTAAACAGAGCAAAATATTGTCTGTGATGTTTCTCCCTTCAACAAAAGCAGACTGATTTGAACTAACAAGAGAATTCACCACCTTTTTCAGCCTATTGGCAATGATCTTGGCAATGAATTTTATAAAGTGTTGAATAGAGCAATGGGCCTACATCAGACAAAGAGCATGCACCATCAGATTTCAGGATTAAGCAAAGGAACGTTTGGTTTGGTTTGCCTCCAGAATCTGAGATGGGTTAACAAAAAAAGCTTCTGATGGCTTTAACCACATCCATTTTCAGTAAGTCCCAAGCAGCCAAGAAGAGAACCATACTAAAACTATCCAGACCGCTTTGCAGAATTAAGTTGACTTGATGGCTGACAGGTCTCACATGGTTTAAAATCTTGCCGAGATCAATCCCGGTGTTCTCAGTGAACACCGAGACGAGAACTAGGGCGATAATGGTTCTCGATCTCGATGCAAAATTTCGCTCGAGATCTCGGGATATTTTGTGTTTTTGGCAGTTTCTCGGCGAGATCTTGGGATATTTTGTGTTATCGGTAGTTTCTCGGCAACTTCTCGCCCGAGATCTTGGGATATTTTGTGTTATCGAATGTAAAATGCAGCTCTCAAACCATGGTGTTTTTACACTGTCTCGATGAGATCTCGGTTTTCCAAGAGGCCGAGATGCCTCCAAGAACTGAGATTTTAAACCTTGAGGTCTCGTGAGGGGAGAGCTTCAAGGTTGCTCTGAGAGGTAGCCGGTAGAAACTTGTCTAAGAGCCCATCAAGAATGCCATCAGAACCCTGGAAACCCAAGGGACAAAAGATGTCTCTGTAGTGGCTCTCAAGTCTCAACCTCCTCCTTGATTTCTTCCAACACCAAGCCATCAGTAGACTTCAGAAGGGATATGGAGTTCCTGTTCTGGTGAGCTTTAAAAGACTGTAATTACCCAGTATCCCTGTCTCCGAGCTTGAGCCAATTTAATTGATCTTTCAGTTTGAAGAAGCTCTCTTCTTGGGAGACGAGGCTAGCCAGACGAAGAGAAAGGGTCTTCTCTTGCTCTACTATAACCGGATCATCCACTGCCCCTTGGAGACCCAATTTAGTAGTTGCAAGCTCCTCTCTGCAAAGCCAAACAACATTAGAGACATTGCCAAAATTTTCTCTGTTCCATTTGAGCAAGACACGCTTCACTTCTCTGAGTTTCTGAGCTAGAAAAACAAGAGGCTTGTTGATCTCTTTAACTGGAGACTCCCAAGCTCTTCTGATATGTGGCTAGAAATCCTCATGGTCCATCCACATATCAAAAACTTGAAAAGTTTAGGCCCAAATGAAATATGGAACTGATGGATAGGAGGATTGTGGAATGGTAAGAAATACCCATACCCTCAAAGCGCGCTGAAGGAGGAAATCCATTTCAGGTTTACCATCACTAGGTCCAATTTGCAAACAATTCTCTGTTCCCCAGTTCTCTTGTTATCCCAAGTAAGCTTCATGCCATACCATTTGAAGTCGTCAACCCGAATATAATTGATGCAGGAATTGAAATCATTAGCTGAGCCCATCAATGGAGCCACCCACCTTTTCAGTGCCAAAACGGACAACATTGAAATCTTTCAATATGCTCCAGGAATTATCCCCTTAGACTGAGAAATAGATCTGAGATCAGCCCACAACTTCTGTCTTTCAGAGATAGAATTGGAGGCATATGCAGGTCTGATGAATTAGTCCGACTGACCCACTAAATCATGCATCCAAAGGTGAACGAACTGATCCAACGAATTCCTGATTGTCGTGGCAACCTTTTTATCATCCCTGATAACCCATAGGCAACCATTTGGATGGTTAGAATAATTGAAATACCTATCCTATCTTGGAGCTAACCCTTGAGATATAGAGCTGGATTTGCTTTCTTTCACTCTTGTCTCAGCTAAGAAACAAAACTAAGCATTCATTGAAAAAAAAAAAAAAAAAAAAAGAAACAAAACTAAGCTTGCGAAATTTCAACAAATCGTGTACTTTAGATTGTTTGACGTGGGAGTTCAGACCCCTACCGTTCCAAAAAAAAAATCCTTTATTCGTTGTAGGAACAAGAACATAGCATACCTGACTCAGGAGTCAGGTATGGCACCTCCATTTGAACTCTTGTGGGAGTGTGGGAACACTGATTGTTAGAGGACTGGGGGACCTCCTTCTTACCACGAGGACGAAGGGACTTTTTTTCATTTCCCCTTTGATTTCTTAGGAGCCGTCAAAGGAGAAGCACACGCCACATTTATTTATTTTTTGGGTTGGGGAGGGGGGTAGCCCTGTGGCCCAGATTCATTAGCAGTGGGAGTCACATCCCTTCACTGGCAGAAATTCAGAAGGAGCAGAGTCCACTTCAAAACATATCCCTCCCATTGCTAGGTCTTCAAGGAGACCAGGGTTGGACAGAAAGGGTTACAAAGGGACAGGGGAAGGGGGGTTCGGAAGAGATGGGAAAGATGACTCAGGCAACAGATTAAACAAAGGAGCAGAAGACATGAGGTTAGGGACAAAGGGCAAGCCTGGGACTGGAAGGCTAGGTGGGTTGAAGTACTTCTGTCAGGAGGGTTGGTGAGAGGGTAAATGTTCAACCCATCCAAGAGATCTGTCCCACTAAAGATAGGAGATATCATCAAACCATCAAAGTCAAGAGTTGAACTTGGTTCGATCACAAGGGCTGCAGAAAAAGGGGCAGGGTTTGGAAGCCTTTTTCCATACACAAAGGAACGCTAGGGTAGCCAAGAGCTTGACAGGGGAAAGCTGGAAGAGGCAAGATCGCCAGAGTCAGACGGTCGATTATGGTAAGAAAGGTTTAAAGGCAACAGGCAAGGGGAAGGGGGGAGGTGGGTCTGCAGAGGAGAAGTCAGAAGCAACGGGGGATGGCAGAGCTGCCTGGGAATGGGGTGGGTGAACTGAGAGAGGAAACCCGCTGACTATGGGAGCCAAGGAGTTTTTTTTTTTTTTTTTTTTTTTTTTTTTGTGTGTAGCAGAGATTGATCAGGCATGAGCTCGACATCCAAGATTGAGTGTCATAATAAGCCAAGGAGATTACTGTCAATTAGAACTTCATCTTGTTATAGCTGAACTAAACGATAGAGATTCTCTCATAATAAGCAGAGAAAAAGAAGACTTTAGTATATTAGAGTAGGTATTGCAAAGATTTTGTCTAAGAGAATTAGATGTCCTCAATGAGACAATTGCACCATTGTAGGTGTCTTTGTTGAAAAGAGACAAATCCTGGATGAGATTTTTGCAGCAAATAAATCTGTCCAGGATTTGCAGAAATCAGGAAGGTAAGGGATTGTGTGTATACTGCATCTGAATAAAGCTTATTACAGTGTGAGTTGGAACTTTCTTGACTATGTCCAGGATATGACAGGCTTCAAAATGATATGAAGTGGGTTGGGCCTAGGAAATTGGGGGGAGTAGAATGATACCCTTCTTGCCAAATGATTTGGGAGGTTCCCTAGCCTAATTTCCTTTGGCATAAAGCTAAGGTGAGTCATGGCATGAATGGGGGAACGGGTGTAATTCAGGCTGTAATAGGAGGGCCACTTTATCTAGTCCCTGGAAAAGTACATTTAATGTTGGCCCTAAGATGGTTACGATTCATGGTGATGGTGGGGTGGTGGATGAATCTTTATGTAATGTTTTCCCTGTTTGTATTCAATTTAGGGTTCTTTTGACCAAACAAGTGTGGTACTCTCTAAGGGATCTTCTAAAGCTAAGCTCCCAAGACAGCCAACCATTACTGAAAAGCGATGACAGCACACTGTCCAATCCTTTCCCAGCCTTACTCTTTTAAAAGAATCTGGTGCATATATGCTCCCTACAAGTATAAATCTCTACTTTTGAGGTGAAAATTCTGAATAACCTTCAATCTAAAAGACAGAAATGGTTCATTCATGGAGCAGCTTTAATGTGCTTTTGGACTTGGGACTAGTGAATGTGATGCCGATCAGGATTTGTTCCGGAAAAAAGGGCCACAAGGAAATCAAATTGGGCCTGGCCCAATTAAAGGAAACCAGCCCAACCTAGATCTAGCCGATACATTCAGCCAGATTTCTAGATTTCCGCCAGCAAGATTTTGTTAAATAGAGTCGACAATAGTATATAAGACTCTTTTATTTAGTTTCCTAATTTTTAGTTCGTTTATTTTCATTGTTAGTTTCCTAAAATATAGGCTAGATAGTTGGAAGTCTCAATTACTTAGAGACTAAGAATTTACTTTCCTATTTTCCAGGAAACTTTCCTATTTCGTTGTTTTAGAAACTTCCTAAATTATAAAGGAGGTTTAGTTTCTTTAAATTAGTTTCTTTCCTATTTTATTTGTAATGTTTCAAAGATATAAATAAGAGAATAGAGGCTGGCGGCAGGGAGAGAGAGATTTTCAGAAAAAAAAAAGAATTGGAACTCCTATTTTTTCTGGTTGAGTTTCCATGGTTGTGAGACTCAACCAATCATTGTTCTTTTCGGCTATCCTCTACTCCTTTAATTTAATTAGATAATTTTGAAGTTAATTGGCGACATTGATCCTTGATAAGTAGTAATGTTTCGGCCCTGATCCGTCCTATGGGTCCACCGAGCTGACTAGACCTACAAGACAAGAAAAGACAAAGGGGGGGGGCGGGCAGGATGCCCCGGGTCTACTCCGATGCCTAAGTTAGGGCTCTGTGAACAGTCAGTGGGCTCAGTGTCCATCCCAGGTGTCAGAGCGTTAATCTCAAGAATGAGCAGTGAATAGTAAATGTTTTTGTACCTGAAATCTCGGGATTTGCTCTATTTATAGTGAATAGTGCATATTTTCCAAATGCCGCTTTTACCCTTGGCTCTTGTGTTTGAATAGGTGAAGGAGTTTTCTACCATCGAATAGGGGATCTCCACGTGGCTCGTTGGTCGGGTCCTACGTGTCGAGATGATATAGCCAGCGTGGCATAATTCCCTAACAAGTAACAAAATCCTTGCTGATTTGAAATTGAAGAATATAATTAGTTCAGAAGTTCTTCTAGGCTTGGCGGCATCCTGTACAGCCACTTTGCAGCAGCTGTGGTTGATTCGTTACTCTCTTGATCAATCTCAAACTCCTACAAGTGTTCACAATTGAAGTTGAGAGGATTCCCTATCAATTTCAAACTCTTTCAACGGCTGGATTATAAGATAAGTTGATTTTCCTTTTGATCACTAATTCTGATTTTGCTAAAATACAAATTCGAGACCTACGGGCAAGATTGGTTTTGATCCTGGTCGTTGGATCAATTTCATCTTCTCTGGACTATGACTTCTCATACCCTAAGGATCATTATTTTCAAATTTCAAAGCATTCCAGTGGATAGATTTGAAGTTGCATAATTATTTATCAAATTCAGTCATTCTTACTTGTTAAAGTATTAAATCTGAATTGGGCTGATTGAAAGATCCTATCCTAGCACGGTTTGGCATAAATTGAGATGTAATCCTATCTTGCCACCAGAATGTGAGTCTATCTTTCATCTATTCATGCACTTTAGTTTCGCTAGATAGTTTGGAATTTAGTTCTTGATATTTTTGGTATAGTGAGAGGCCTTCAACCTGTTATTATTGACTAGGGAGTGTCATCCACCTCAGTGGCCACTGGCCAAAGAAGAAGATTATTTGGAGATAACTTCTTGAAGGGAGGGACCATAGTTGTCAAGGCGCTAGGGAGAACCAAGGCGTTGTAGGCCTGAGGGAGCGCCTAGGCGACCAAGGCATTTGATTTTCCAAGACGTCACAAGGTCACCTGGGCGCCTAGGCGGTGCCTTGGCGACCCCTTGACAACTATGGAAGGGACAGAGGGGCACCATGCAAGAGAGAACTCAGTAGGGAAGCGGGGATGACCCCTTTGATGCTTTTTTTTCTGTATACCCCTTCCATCCTTCAAAGGTGGAAGAAAGGGTACTATATATCTATATGTTAGGGCCTTGGAATGCTAAAAAGGTGGGGAAACAATAGTTGTCACGATAGGAAAGAGAAATGACTTTAAAGAACCAACAAAGTGTTTTTTTTTTTGGGTATGTAGATATTTTATTAACCCAGGAGGAAAAAAGAATATGACAAACTCCCAAAAAGGGAGGCAAGAAGAACCACAAATACAGCAACAGGGAGGCCAAGAGGATCCGAATGGAACCTCCCACCCCCTTACAACCAGAGCCCTACAAAACAGACAGACAGGGGACCAACCAGCCGACTAAACAAGGCACACCCTCATACAACTGGAACCAAAATTACAAAAACACCCTCACCCAGGCCACTTACCGAACAAGGACCCCCCCATCAAAAACAAAAACCCTATCTAATCCTTCCGAGCCAGCATTCCCACTCGTGGCTTTCTTCATCCAAAGAATGATAGTAGATGTGATTTTTGGACCTTGAGTACCATGATTCCTCACCATTGAATTTGCCATCTTCAGCTTCATCTATTCTATTCCAAGCTCGCAATGTCGCCAAAGGGGTAGCATCCAAGGGGCTCTCGGATTGGCTGACAGCATAAGAAGCTGAACGGCAGAAATTCTCAGAGTTAACCATTCCCACATGCAAGCTACTAGGGGAAGTAGGGGTCGATGCCACCTCAATGGGAGTCTTCTTCTTGCCTCGAAGAAGCTGCAGATAAGGGCCAGGGGGGCGAAGGGAGATTGCAGAGGTAGAGGGAGAAGGGCTGCCCTTGGAAAGAGATCTGGCATGCAATTGGCCTCATGCAAAAGCCTGATCAAGTGGGACAGCAGAAGGGGATGAGTAAAGCAGGTAGGGGGCCAGGGGGGCCAGAGGGTCTGAGCACGGCTGGGAATCAAGGACATGTGGCATCTCAACCCGAGATGGATCAGACATGACAGGAGGAGCCACAGAAACAGGATTGAAAAGGTGGCAGCGGAAGCTAAAACCAGGTGATTTTTTGGGGTTTGAAATGGTGGGAGCAGAAGCAAAAACCAAGTGGTTTCTGGGTTTAGGTTCGCAGAGTCAGATGGTTTTGCCAAAGGAGAGGAGGGCAATACAGTGTTATGATCGAGGGGATCATGGATATCTACCAGAGGGTTGAAGTGGTTAGGACTGCAGACAGCAGGGATGATATGAGGATTAGGTTTAGGGTTAGCACGAAAAGGCGGGATGAGGAACCAACAAGTTGCTTGGTCCTTTCGAGTGTTTGGATGGATTTATGTAAGTGCCGGCAGTCTCGCTTTCCTTCGGAGCGAGACTCTATCCAGATCTCAAAATGGAAGTACGAGAGCATTTTGAGTCTTTGAATTGGAAAGAAACAATAGACTCTTCCATGGTGACTTTAAGGAGGTGAATATAACGTGTTTGACTCAATGATTTGTCTGGCATCTTGGTGTCCTGTACTGAGATTATGTTTAAAGGTGTATCTATGAGAGTATAGTTAAAAATCGAAGAGATGTGGTCAATATATGACCTCAAAAAAACAAGCTTTGCGGAGTTTGGGAGCCCCTGCCTGTGGTTGGTTTATATAATTTTGATTCCATTGTAGCCCGGGTGAAGCAAGAATTCGGGTGATTATTAGAAACTGTCGGGAAGAGGTCATAACGTTCTATACTGGTCCAATAGGTTTAGCTGACTCCACAGAGGCTGAGTTGTGGACTCTGATACTGGGTCTTGAGCTAACTACCAACTTGAGGGTCAACACATTGGTTGCTGAGGGTGACTCATTTAATGCTAAAGGTCTTGGGTATCCTTAGCACTTGATCAGTTGTGCTAGATACCCAGACAATGTGTTTGAGTATCTTGTTCATGTGGGCTCCAAGGTATTGCAAGTTGCAACATGCTGACTTGCATGTTGACACTTCTGAGTCTGGGGCTAGAAGAGCTTCTATTTACATTCGGGATTTTCCAGACCCTGAGTAGTTCTGTTTGTTTCTTTTTGTTATGGTGTTTTCCTTGTTTGTATCTCATCTGTTTTGCTTTCGATTACAAAATGTTGCTTATGAAAGAAATAAAAATAGAAAAAAAGGTATGCGTTAGCACAACTAATAACAGACTAGTGAATCGGATGATTCAAGTAACTATTGAAAGACAGAATAGTCATCTGGGTTCCTATCAATGGATTAAAGACCGTCTTTATGTAATTCTCAAAATGTATTTGCAATGTTAGCTATCATTTTTGGCTGTACTCATTTGTAGATCTTCTCATGACCTTTTTTCATCTTCACGGACATGTTTTGCTATAGTTACTGTCGGTTTTGCTACTTAACTGTCATGATTGAATCATGTGACTGGTTGACCTAATCTCAGGTTCATAAAGATGTGTCTCCCATTGTGATGACTGTGGTTTCATGCTTGGTCCCAATTCTCAAACATGCAGAGGTAACCTCCTGCATTAGTCAATCTAATTCTTGATCCTTTTTTTTTTGGGTTTTTTTTTTTATCATTTATTATTCTTGATTATGCTCAGGGGCTCAACAAGTCACTCATCGAAAATAGTGCCATTACTCTTGGAAGACTTGCCTGGGTTTGTCCGGAGCTTGTGTCACCACATATGGAGCATTTTATGCAATCATGGTGTATTGCTTTATCCATGTAAGATTTTATTTTATTTCTTTCCATAATCAAAAAATGGGTTTTTAATGTCTTCAATGTTGACCAGCTAGTGGTATGAATGATTGAGGGATTGTCCTTACAATTTGATATATCCTACCTTTGAGATGGTTGGTAAAAAATCTACTGTTTTATTTCCATCAGGCATCATTTGGTTGGCAGTGAGTTAGTGCGGTGGGAAATGAACTGTGAAGGAAAGTCGGCAACTTTCCAGGGGTTTAGAAAAGTTGGGTATTTGGATGCCTGGGGTGTATAGGTTTGTTGTCCAATAAAATCCGTGTCTACCCTTTGCCCCCTCACCCACCCTTCCAAAAATCCCATAAAAAGCAAATAATAAAAAAAAAAACCCTTCCAATATATATATTGGGGAAGGAGACGCTGTGTTAGAGTTATAATTGGTAAAAAAAAGAAAATAATAAAAAAAAACCCTTTTATCACTGCAATGTAAGGCATCTCCTGTAAGTTAGTCTTCTCTCTCTCTCTCTCTCTCTCTCTCTCTCTCTCTCTTTCACAAACACACACACACACACACACACACATGCAACTCGGGGCTCCCCAGAAACTCAGAAAACATGCAGCTGAAACTGACCCCTACAGCTCCTTATGTTGTCACAGCCACAACACAATCTGGGCACCATTGTCGGTTGCCTTTGCAAGTTGGCTTGGATATTGCGTTTTCTTTTGGTGGAGAAGATGATGAACAATTACCCATAATCCTAATGACCAATCATTGATTTTGTAACTGCATGCCTCCTTGTTGCTCTCTTCTTTGTGGAGAAGAATATGACATCTTTTATAAATTTAAAGAAAAATAAGGGCACATTTGGAAAGTTGAGGAAAAAGGTGGGTGTTTGTCTCTTTCATATAAAATTAATTTATTGAAGGAAAAAGGCCAACAAACTGGCCAAGGAATGTGAAATTAACTCCATGAAGGCTCTCTGCTTGGGCATGGGCCTTGATGCCTTGTGCCTTTTTCATGGAGCTCAATCCATTTAACTCATAGCCTTGTGCTTAGTACCACTGCTGTAAGGCTCACAGTTTTGTTTGTCTTTGGGGCATATTCTTATGTATCTATATGCACCTTCTTGCACTGATTCTTGGTTTACTTTTTTCATTCCAAATATGGGTTTGATATTGGAAATGATGGGCTAAATGCTCTAAATAGCTTCTCATAAAGAGTCAAATGTGGCAGGATACGTGATGATATCGAGAAAGAAGATGCTTTCAGAGGTCTATGTGCGATGGTATGCATGTGCCTTGATTCTTAGGTAGATGATAATCAATATCTGCATGTATCTTACATGTTTGTTTTCACACTTTCACAGGTTAGAGCAAATCCATCAGGGGCTTTGAATTCCCTTGTTTTCATGTGCAAAGCTATTGCAAGTTGGCATGTAGGAATAACAAAAACCTTTATTCATTCATAAAATGATTTTCCTCCCTCTCCCTCCCTTTTTGATTTTTGTGTTTCTCTTTCAGGAAATAAGGAGTCAGGAACTACACAATGAAGTTTGCCAGGTGCTAAATGGGTATAAACAGGTTAGATATGTTATTTGTGCAGCACGTGGATGTGGTTATTGTTATTATTACTTTTGTTTTAGTGAGAGGTTTGTGAATTGCCGCTCTTTAAAGTTTTATTTTCATGAGGAACTTTCTTGAAAGGACTTAATCATAGATGTGATGATAGAAGTAATTGCTTTTATAGTTCAGCACCTGATGTTTTTAACTGTTATTTAATTGTATTTTGCTTTACTGGTTGCCTGGAAATTCCTGAATGAGTGGTGAAGTTGCAAATGCTGAAAAAGCTGGGGTTCTTACTGTAGGCCTCTCTGTTATCAATTAAAAAAATGTATAGCAGTTAGTGGTCTCATGCTGTATATTGTACTTATAGCTTCAAGTAGGATATAGAAAATGGCAGGAACTGACTCCTTTCAACATCGGATAAGTAATGATATCTGATTTCCAATACATCCTCCTAGAAATTCGATGGGTATGTAAACTAAGGTCACGTATAGAAAGTTTCCTTCAACAATTATATTATTGCAGTTTCTTCATAAACATGAGAGAGACCTAAATTTGGTGATGAAGTTTTTAGAGCAATTGGATAGGTGAGGCACGCTCTAGGTTGTGAAATTTTGGGGCCCCACATTAATCTTATAGAGTGCAATGTATTGAACTATTATCCTTATGTTTTCATTGGTTAAACCATGCTGTCCTAAATTTTGACTTTTAAACCATTTTGGGCTGGGGTGGGCAACATTTCCACAAATTTTGTTGACCAGCAAACCAGTGGCATGGCAGATATTGAGAACTTTGAATGAAATAGTTGCTCTGAAAACCAAAGTCAACTTAATTTCTTAGTTGGGTTTGGCTAGGCTGAGATGATCATGGGCTCAGCCCACATATTTACTCTGGAGGCTTGCCTTGAGCTCTGCCCAAGCCTTTGAACTCTTACCCAGTTCATCTATTTATAATAGACATCCGGTGGGCTAGGCCAGACTGAACTCTCTTGTCATGGATTGTGTATGAGGTGGTAAATTTCAGCTGGTTGTAATGAGTGAGGGCTTTGATAAACAGTATGTGTATAGTGGGTGACATCTTGTAGCAAGGATCATAATATTAAGATGTAATGAGTAAACCCATAAAAAGAATGAGTAAACCCATAAATAGATCTATATAAGAATGTCTATCAAATAGCAGACCTTCTAGTCTAGGCCAAGGTTAGGCTAGACCGAGCCCAAAATACAAGTTGGACCAGAATTAATGCTTTTGCAGCAGCCTGTAAAAAATAGGAAGACGCTAGGCAGGGATCACCCAGGGGAGACTACTCAGCTAGATACTTGCTGAATTGGTAAAGTTACCAGGTCAGTTCCCATCTGGCTGCCTGGGTGGAGACTTATCCTCACCAACTTCTTATTAGCTGCCTTTCTGTCCTTTCTATCTCAGGAAATTTGTTGCTATTTATTATTTGGTTGTGATGCGCCCCCGCACCCCCTCTTTCTCCTCCCTCCCTCTTTCCAATTTGCTGCAGAAATGAGAATGGTGATTATTGTAAGTGATGCAACATTATTTCTCCACTATTTTAACAGATGCTTGGCATTGAAGCATGGGATCAGTGCATGTCTGCTCTGGAGCCACTGGTGAAGGATCAGTTGTCAAAGTATCTTGTATAATGGTGATCATTCAAAGGGATGACATGTTTTTCTGCTGGTGATAGTTTGCAGTCTGCTTCTTCAATCTCTATACCCATTTTCTTCAATGTTGTCTTTTCTGCATCTTGGAATGGAGCTCTTGAACCAATGATAGGATAGGGAAAAATAGTTGAGAG
The DNA here is from genome assembly GCA_028583415.1 of Protea cynaroides. Classification (NCBI taxonomy): domain Eukaryota; kingdom Viridiplantae; phylum Streptophyta; class Magnoliopsida; order Proteales; family Proteaceae; genus Protea; species Protea cynaroides. Next base: position 35,286,926 of record CM053271.1, read on the forward strand.
TGCTGCAGTTTTGAAGTAAAGATGATTTGAACCGAAGTTCCTTGAGCAAGCCTGGAGCTGAAGATCGTGGAAACAGCATTTACTTATGAAACACAGGAAACATTTAGGAAACAAAGGAAACTGAATTGAAGAGATTGTGGGGAAGGGGGTACAAAGATCAAATGTGTGGCTCTAAAAGTGCTTCTGAAGATACTTCTTTTTCCCAGTTTGGTTGTTTGTATTAATGAGATCATATATCTCAGTCCAGTTGGTTCATCGTTTTCTGGTCATAGTTGATGTTTCTTCCATGTCAGTGGATAGGTTTTAATATGTATCCACTGATTAGTCAAAGCGGTTTGATTGTTGAAAGTTTTGTCCATTCAAGTACCCATTGTTGTGTTAGGCTTTTGGGGGTTTAGCTGCCATTTTAACGTTGTGTATTGCTTCTATTTTTACTCAGCAGCAGCTTGTCCTTAAAAGGGGGGGTAGTGTCCATAGCGCTGGATTTCATTATTGGATGTCAATTGTATTTTTGTTCTATTTGTACTTGTCTTTTCCAATCATGAAGTCTCTCTCCTGGGTTTTTTTTTGTTCTCTGCGGTAAAATAGTGAAAAAGGCTTTCCTGAGAAGGTAACAGAGAAACAAGGTTGCAACTTCCGCGCAGTCGTAGTTGTGCATCAATGCTATCTGAACTTTAAGCAACTGGCATCATCATCCATTTCCTTTTAATGAAGCTAGTGTGGAGGGCTGATTTGATAATTCTGACTGTTGGATAATTTCCTTGTTGGATCATGGCATGCCAAGTTTCTTGATCTACTATGCTAGAACTTGTGTTTATATTTCAATTAAGAGGAAAAGACCGTTGTCTGGCAGTGCTCATGAGCAGCCACTGTTTATGTAATGGTCAAAACTGTCACATTATTTTATCACGGTAAAATTTTGTGGATTATCAAATGGAAGTTTCTCTTGATGGAGTTGTGAAGTAGTAGCGTTGTTGAAAATCAATGGTCATAATTATTCCTTCCCCTCACGAAAAAAAAAAAACACCAATACAAAGGTTTGGATCCACTTCCCACAACTCTCCATGTCCAGTGGGTGACTGGGTCTCATATCTAAGAACGTTGATGGAGTATGGGAAGAGTACCCATGGAGAGGAACCAAACCCGTTTGAAATTCCTTTCGCTGCTCAAGAGTCTATTCAACCACATAAAAGTGGTATAAAAGTAGTGAGCAAAGAGATTCTTGGTTCACCAAGAGTGAATGAAAATTCAGTCTTTTACCTTTCTATGGCAGCTTTTTAATCTTTGCGATATGTTATCTATAGCTTTATTTGGCGATCAGGTAGTTTATTGGTTTATATAGGCACTTCCATAAAGCCTTGGTGCTGGAGGGGGAATGGGGTTCCTTGATTGCCAATAGAGAAAACGTGCTATAGAAAGTAAAGGGAGGTTACACAAAGGCAACAGAATAGATTGATGGATTTTAAGTGAGCTATGGATGATGATGGGATTTCAGAAAGATATAAGTATATGCAAGTGAACTATTCTCGGAAGTAATAGGAGGGGGTGGGGGGGACAAGCACAAATGAATGCTACACGTAATAAAATCATGGTCGAAGTTTAGCTAAAAAGATAATAAGATATGGAAATAAGCATAACAGTTTAAAATGTATGGGGAAAGTCTAATACAAGGTGGATATTATATTTTGAATTGAATTTTGAAATTTTACTTGTGGTTAGTCAAGATTGTCATCTATTAAACTAAGGATCTTTCTTCATGACACCGCCTTGTGTTGATGGCCACTAACATTGAATTCCTTTGGCAAGAGTTCATTGGGCTATCATGGTGTCACAATATACAGGTGGTATATTTGATTTTGAATGAAAAGAGGTGAGGGAAGTTTGCACCGATCTGATAGATACCGAACGTCAGTGTCAACCGTCATTGACACGTGGACCAAGTCAAGATTTGCGGATTCATATCTTTCACGGCAGATAAAATACCTAAATCAGGTAACCTACTTGTTCAACAGTTGGAATGGCTAGATAAGCTCCCCCTGTTGCTGGAATTCTCACACCTACCAACTTAGCCACTGAAGATAGAACCTTCTTTTTAATATTAACAGGAAAGCTACCATGCTTGTCCCGGAGCCCAAGTTGGGGGAGTCTGGTTCACAACCCCACCTGGTACCCATCCCTACACCTTTGGGATCCGTTGATGGGTGTGGATCCTACACCCATCACCGGCTCAAGGATGTGGGGCGATTACCAAGTAGGTGTTGTATTTTGATTTCATCGTTCTTGAGTCCTGCTATAAACCATGGTACTATATATAGCTCTGTTATGTAGTTTTAACAATTTAAGATGGTATCTTTGTACAAGTACAAAGAGGGAGATGGTTATTATGCCAAGTTGACTAATTTAAAAGTTGTAATTGTGAGTGAATTGGAGTTCATATATATTGTTATCCTTTTTCATATCATCATGTCTTCAATCAATATACTATGAAAGTTCACCCCCATGATTCAAGTACTCATTGGATATTGGTTTCAGTTTTGGACTTGACTGATTTCTAATCCAATATTATTATATATGATACACTAATTTCGAATCAGATTGGTTTTGGAGGTGTCGGATTCTTGGATTTAGAACCCCCCTCCCCTCTCGTCCTCTCAGAATTGGAGAGGCCTAGACTTGATTAAGCATTTGAAAAGAAGTACATATCAATCGGCCAGGGATAGCTGATCACATAAATAATGAGCATAAGAGCAACCCAAAAGTTTGACCCATTAATTGAAAATCCTTGGAATCCTGATAAACATTGGTACAAATTCAACACAAACTGAGTTATTGCAGTATAATGACACCAATCTCCCTCCCTCCACACCCCAACAACCCCCCTCCCTCTTCCTCCCCTCTCTCTCTCCTACAGTATGGAGGATGAATATAGTGGGTTGTGGAGAGTGGTGGATGATCCTTTCTTCCTTGAGAACAGTAAGTCTCCTACAAGAGGAATTATAGGCTTCTTCTTCTTTTGCTTCTTTGTGATTCCATAGTAATAACCTTCTTTCTCCCCATGATTCAGCATTTTAGCTAGAGATAAAGAGCTCTCCATCCTCACCGTTGGATCTTTTTTCCTCTCCTCTTCTTCTTCCTCAATGATTTCATTCTCCTTCTTCTCTCTAAAAACAACTACAGCTCTTGTATTACTAACCGCCTTTGCAGCTGCTGCTGCTTCTGCCTGAGCCATCTTAGACATGTTCTTGTGAAGCTCTGCATTTAATGAAGCCACTACTATCTCTGTCTCTGATTCCTTCTCCTTTAGTAGCTTCAGTTCTCTCTTGGTCTCCTCCAATTCAGCTTCTAGCTTCTTCAATGTTTTCTCCAGTGCATGTTCATCATCTCTAGCTTGCTTGGGATTAGATAAGGTTGAAGGAGTGGATGGTGGAAACTCCAAGATTGGTTGTCTGTAAGACTTTTTAGGGTAGATGTCACCGGCTAGAAACCTCTCACCAAATATTGCAACCGCCTCTTTGACAGATCGGAAAGGGCGAGAAGTATCGACGGTGCCCGAGTAATCTGTAGTGATAGTTTTCTCACTAGGAGGAGATAAAGGTTCCATGGAGTGTTTGGAGATGGAGGGTTGTCAATGTGAAAGATGAAACAAGAAAGCGGAATATTTGATATATGATGGGTTTTGGTGAGTCTTTGCTTATACTTCAAAGCTCCAGAGAGAGAGAGAGAGAGAGAGAGAGAGAGAGAGAGAGAGAGAGGTCAGTGAGATTCGGAGGTTAGAAGAAGAAGACGGCTCACCTAAGGATGAAGTGGACTGGGCCCATCCATATTGATAGCCTTTGCTTTTGAAACGTACAAACTCAAAGCAGTCATCATTTCGTAGTATTGTGCCGCAGGTTAATGGGTCATGAGTGAATTGACCTGCACTAACCATATTAGAAGGATTGGTATGGCCAATGTGTTTTGGGTTGGCTTGTGCTGGTTAAGTTTATCTCTCTCTCTCTCTCTCTCTCTCTCTCTCTCTCACTGGATAGCTGGTAAAGACAATTCTAGTGCAAAAGGATAAGTTGGTAATGACAATACTTGGTAAAGACGATACTTGTACAAAAGGATAAGTTGGTAAAGACAATACTTGTACAAAAAACATACAATAGGATTGTTGCGGCTGGTTTTGGTCTGGCGTTTTTGTGGTTGACATCTGTCAATAAGAAATCAAGAGACACTAGGGGAGAGGGTTAGATAATCCTATGACCACTCCGATGCCTAAATCAACTTTTGACGATAAACGGATAAAATTCAAGAACAATATGATTCGAGTTTCAATAGAATGAGGTTCAAGTAATCTGACGAGAGAGAGAGAGAGAGAGAGAGAGAGAGAGAGAGAGAGAGAGAGAGAGTAAAGTAGGATCCTGGTACTTTCATTTTGGGGGTATATATAGAAGGGCATGGAATGGTGTGATTTTTGGGGAAGATTCCAACAGTTGTCCTAGGCACGTTCCGATGGTTGTCCAAGGCACGTTTTGAATTCACTAGTAGGGTTCGTATAAGTAGGATCCTGTTACTTTTCGTTCTAGGGGGTATATATAGATGGGCATGGATGTGATTTTTGGGGATGATTTTGATGGTTGTCCAAGGCACGTTTCGACAGTTGTCCAAGGTACCTTCCGAATTCACTAGTAGGGTTTGTATAAGTAGGATCCTGTTAGTTTTGTTTTTGTTTTTTTTGTTTTTTTTTTTTTTTTTTGGGGGGGTTATATAGAAGGGCATGGAATGGTGTGATTTTTGGGGATGATTTTGACGGTTTTCCAAGGCACATTCCGAATTCACTAGTAGGGTTCGTATTATGGGCGGATAGTGTGAATGACACTTCTGTTGGTTATTCCCTCAATTATGGGTCGTGCAGATGAGGGAATGTTCTCTGACCATTCGATGATGACCTAACGGTCCACTCCATAATTTATCCTTGATATACGCTTGGCTAGGATATAATGGTGGACACATATCGCATAATCGAATAGGTTTGGTTATGGGCAGTTATCTGGACTTCGTGGGGTGATACAAGTAGGGATTCTGACATGTGTCTCTTAGGATTGAAGGCTAGCATCTGAACACACGCTCTCTTCTGATTGGCTGAATTACTTTTGTCCTAACAAGGATAACCCTAGAATTCCTAGCTTGAGTAGAATGAATCATAATTTAATGATTTTTTTTTTTTTGAGTTTACTACGATTTTTTTTTATTTATTTATTTATTTATTTTTTAGTTTTTATTTTTGCAAAGGAAAGCTGTTTTGGGTTTGGGGGGACTGCGAATCAAACCCATTGACTTTGCTCAATGCTTGCTTCTACTTCCAGCAATAAACTAAACAACTGAGCAAAAAGTTGGAACTTTTAATCATAAATTTTGAATCTGCACGTGGGATCATATGGGTAAAAAAAATTTAAAACAGTAAAATAAAGTGTGAAAGACCTTTTATCCAACATTTTACATCGGCTTTGTTTGATTGTAAAGGGAATTGAAGGGAAGAAAAGTGAAATTTTTATACTTTTAATAGAAACTTTTGTAGTGGTAACATATATGATTATATAAGATGTAAAATTTATTTTACTTTTCTTAACATATTTAATATATAATTTTGTTTGGTTGCAAATGAAACTCAAGGAAAGGGAAGTGAAATTTTTATGCTTTAAATGGAAACATTTTAGTGGCAACATAATATGATTGTATAAGATGTAAAATTTATTTTAATTTTCTTAACATATTAGTAATAATACTTATAAGATGTAAAATTTATTTCCCTTTCAAATAGGAGGGATTTGGATGCAAAGTGAAGTTTAAGTTAATAATTAAATGTGAAATAATTTGGAATTAGTTAGTTAATAATGTGATAGCATGTGCTGTAATCATTACAAAAATTTCTATTTAAAGTTTAAAATTTTCACTTCCCTTCCCTTCAAATCCCCTTGCAACCAAACAAAGCCATCATTAAATGCATAATACAAAATTGATTGGGAAAAAGTTGTCCCACCATGGTTTTAGGTATTTGGAAAAGATCAATAAATATCGACAGTGACTAATACCCAGACGATACCTCCATACTTCTATTTTTAGTACTTTTTAATTGAAAATTTTTCATCTAACCCCCAAAAGCTATGTCAAATTCGATTTAACCCCCACAAATTTCAAAAGTCTCATCTACCACCCAAAACATTTACAAATGTCTCATCTATAACCCAAAATTTTTCCACCGTTAATCAAAGAGACTCCACCCATTAGTAGAGTCCCGTTAGTTGTAAATATTAGGACAATATTGTCCTTATTCCAAAAGTAAAAGACCATAATGCCCCCCAAAGTAAAAAAAAACACCTTTACTTACCAATTTTGAAGAAACCCTCTTTCGATTATGGTTTATTCGTGTTCTCTGCTTCCGGTGGGAGGCCATGATCGACGGCGGAGAAGGGGAGAGAGATGAGGTGAACGGTGGAGGTCAGAGGTAGAGATGAGGTGATTCCATCTAGGATGTAGATGGAATCGAAACCGGGGCAGGGGGACGAGGACGAGAAGGTCGGAGGTAGAGATGGTCGTCCTTGTTGTTGTGGAGCTGTAGCTATCGATCAATCCTGGTCATCAACCAAACTTGCCTTCACCTTGTGATACCTCTTCGGATCAGTTTTCAATCCATCCCTAATAATTCCAAGAACGATTTGAAACTGAGCGTTATCAATCGAAGTTAGATTTGGTAACTTCCCGGTATTCTCATATTCTTCCTTGGCCTTTACTCCCTCATGGATGACTAAAGTGGCTTCCAAACTATCATCAACAATGAGATCTGGACCGCCATCAGGGCCCTAATCAAGAGCCGTCTTGGAACACCACCAGTGCTCCTAAAGTGTCTCACCCTTCTAGGCGAATATGACAGCGATGGCAGCAGTAGCATGGTCCTGTGTAGAGAAGATGTTGCAGGAGCAGCAGTGGAGAGAACCACAGTTTGAATGGTCATGTGAAGGGATAATCAGATATACCCTGAAGAAGATATAAAATAAATAATAAAAAAAATCAAAATGAACCTAAAAGTCAGCATCGTCCTCTTCAAAAAGCCCAATGAGCAAAAACAGATCTCACCATCATGAACAACATTTGACAAGTTCACCTGGCAAATCCCTACTGGTCCATTAGATTCAGGGAGGAAAAAAAAAGCTTGGCTTTCTTTTGGAATCACTGAAACTAAAGTCACAGAATCTGAGATCATTAATTTATTATTTATTGCGAAAAGAAAAAGAAAGAAAGAAGGAGAATTTCCTGCTCGCCAATGAAGAAATTATCACTGGATTTGGGGTCATGAATTTTTGTCGTGAATAAAGAATTTCCTGTTCGCCAGTTGCCGCCAATGTATTAATATTTTAAAATTTCATTTTAATGTTGTAAAGAAAGGGACAAATTAGTAACTTTATCTCATTTTAATGTTTTAAAGTTTCAAATAGAAAGGGAAGAAATGTCTAGTCACGTGTTCAGTCAAATCTGTTAGTTAAATGGGGCCGGTTAGAATTTATGGAAACCATTGGATAGTAGATAGAATTTGACATCTTTTTTGGGGGTTAGATAAAAAATTTTCTTTTTAATTTAATATAGACAACATACATGTCACTCTGTTATTGTTTCCATACAAATCGATTTTCAGAATGACCTAAATCCACTTTGATGCAGTGCACTAAAACCATGGTCCCTAAGAGTTTGAAAGATTTGATTATTAATACTTTGTCATCTATTATTTTCACAATAAAACTTTGAACTATCTAGCTGCAGATTTTCCATTTTTTCAACATGTTTAGGTTTAATCAACTAGGAAATTGCCAACCTCAAATTGGGAAGCTCTGATGTGTTCTATATATGGCAATTAAAGAGGATAAGACTCAATATTTATTTGGGCATAAAAAATCTGGTACAAGTACTTGAAAATATTATTAGTGTTACAATAGTTTGTGATGTTTATAAAGTCACAAGACAGATCTGATTCATTCATTTTTGTACATAGCTTTTCTAATCGAAGCTGTCTATGTTTACCCAGAGTACGAAAGGATATCTAAAGCATAGTAATAGACACAATATTATTACACATTCATAGACATACACAAGATGCATGTTGGTACATAAATAATGGTAAGCATTTTTGGCGATGGAAATTAGCGACGGTATCTAAACTTCCGTCGCCAAAAATCATTTAGCCGATGGGATCTAAATTCTTGTGGCCAAAAATCATTTTAGCCAACGAGATCTAAATTCCCATGGCCAAAAATCATTTTAGGCTTTGAAATTATACACGTGATTATTCTAAACCATATCTTCTCTATAGCGAACTATCAGAATGGACAAATCATTTGTCCACAGGACAGGTCTACGATCTTATCTCACATGGACTCGCTCTTACTACTATCAAAAGTTTCCATTGGTTCGCTAGGATCGGATTGACTAATTCAGATCAAAATTGGGCAAGCATGATTCCTATTGTGACACTGATTCAAATGAATTTTGCTTGACTCCAGCATATTTCATTATCAAAATCAATTTTGGCAAAGACTTGACCACATCCTTAAACCAATTAGTAAACCTCGAGGGAGGGTCATACAGGAAAGAAAGCAAGCATTCTGAACCCTTTTAGGGTCTCTTTGAGAGTCTTTTTATCTCCGCTGAAGCAATAGCCTCAACTCTTAGGCATGCTAATGCGCAACGATGGTCGTAGATCAATTAACTTTCAAAAAAATAATAAATAAAAAATCATGATTGCTTATAGTGATGTATAACCATATTTACAGTATTCATTCAAAGAAAGGAACCAAATTATGATCTTTTAGAATTAGTACGTTAGCATTCATTCAGTGGGGTGGTGGGTATTTCACCTACTCTTTATAGCAGCAAATAACACGTCATGGCACTTTGTTAATTATTTTCGACTATTTTAATTATATACATTAATTATGAAAGTGCCATTAATCCTTTTTAATTAAATTTTTAGAGGAGAAATGAGTAAGAGAAAGTGACATTAGTTCCTTTTAATTAAATTTTAAAGGGAGGAGAAGGAGTACGAGAAAATGATAGTAATTCCTTTTAATTGAAATTTTAAAGGAGGAGTGACTAGGATAAAGTGATAAATAAGGGAGAACAATAAAGATAAGAACAAGGGGAAGATCTCACTTTAGAATAACAAATCTGATTTATTGTAATAAAATAAACTAAATTATCTAGGGTTGATAGCGTTTACCCGTGAGGGAACTTGGATTTTCTCATGCTGTTAAATCATAGTAGCAATCTATTAGACGGAATGGGATGCTCAGCACGCATGCCGATGCATCAAACTCGTCTGATGGGCGATGGATGGGTTGGGCGACATGAGAGGAAATTTTCCCTTTGTGTGCTACCATATAAGCATGAAATAATTGGCATCAAGAATTTGAGGGGCATTCATGTAAAATTCTATAATTAAGATGGAAAAATATAAATAGAATTACAAAATATATTGAAATTTTAATGGATAAAAATTATTTCCAAAAAAATCTCTACATAATTAAAGGGAAAGTTTCTTTTTTTTTTTTCATTAACAGTAAAGATTCATTTACCACTGAAATCTAATTATTATTCTGTCTATTATACAAATGTCCAAATTATCATTTCCGTTATTCCAAGAATCTCATCCGACCAAAAATGGTGGGTGAAGAGGGGAAAGAAATGGACCCATATCCGAAAGTCTAAAGGTCTTTTATAAATGTCCCACCAAAGGAAGCCTCGGTATGTAACCTATCGAGTTGTGCCACATGAAAAAGTGATAGTTTAGATGGAAAGGAAAAACCTTGGACTTCATAAACATCATGTGCCAAATTTTAAATCGAAACCCAATCATCTAATCTTCACTATTTTAATTTTCCTCTTGTATTTCTAAGGTTCAAATTTTACCCACTCTCAAGAATTTTGATTTCTATTGGATTTTTAGAAGTTTATTATGTCAGTGGAAAATTTCTTTTTGATTGAATTCGACATGTTTATAGTAAATCTTGGGTTCTAGTTGTCCACAAAATTTGAACATCATCCATCCCTTAAAAATACGATACTATATCATATTGATACAAGCTACTTTTTTTTTTCTTCACAATTTTTTTATAATTATTTTTATTACATAACCGATGGAGCGTGGGCTGAGCAAAAAACCAAAGCTTAGATATTCTTGATTTTATCTATAAAAAAATGGGGAAGGTTGCCCAAAACCTGACCTGAACTAAGATCTTGATTATACCTGTAATTGTTCAAGTGCACATATTTTCAGATGTAGCTTTTGCTGTAGATCCCAAGGTTATGGTGATGGGATGCTTCTGTGTTTTGGAGGATCAAAAAGCTGTATTAGATTGCAACAAACCACTTGCATCCATTCTTTTGGGGATGTTTATCTGGGTAGAAGCACATCTTGGAGTTGCCTCAGAGGTTTGACTTTTGTATCTTCGGCATGTTCATAGGACTCTAATATGATTGTTCATAAGTTAATTAAGTGTGCCCTTCTATCCCAAGATGGGTTTTGGGGAATAGAAAATTATTAATAAAGTTTGCTTCATAGTGGGTTTTTGAAAGAAAAAAAAAATCATGTGAGCCATTGAGTTTTACCTGTCTAAAAAATTTGAAGGGTAAATTTAAATGTAACAGTAGTTATTATATGTAGACTTGTAACACCCATTGAATATGTATTAAAGAGAATTATAATGATAATCTCAATATATAGAGGGATAGTTTTGATATTTCAGTGGGGAAATAATGCAAACTTGACAGTGATAAGACCCAAAAAAACCCTTGTTACAAAGGTAAATATAATAAGGGTCTGTTACAAGTAGAATAAAAAACCACCAAGATTAGTTGCATTCTCTAAACTTTTCCATTAGGTGTGTACCTTACCATGAATGGTTTGACAATGTGTTCCTTGAATGTTTGGCAATCCAACTTCCAACCATCAAAATCTCAATCATTACCAAACCTCCACTTTTATCATATAATTAAGAAGGAAGAGACATACTGGAAACTCAGAGTAGAACAACCCTCATGGCTTTCTCTTCACTCCATCTCCTCTTATGGGTTTTTCAAATATTGCAATGAGTTCTCAGTCACCTTACGAGTCTTCCTCCTCTTCATCTTCTTAGCCATGGCCTGAGCTTGCTTCTGCTACCTTTCTATCTCTGCTGGAACAAAAGCCTCAACTCTTACTTACATAGGGGCACGCAAGCACCCAACAAGAAAGCCCTAATAAGGCATGCTAACATGCAATGGTGACCATAGATCAACAAAGCCCCGTTTGATAATACTCTGGCTCTGAATCCATTATTTTTATTCTGGAGTCAATTTATTGCTCACAGTTTTTTTGAGAACAGAATTCTGTTTGATAACATTACTCTATATTTGATTCCAGAGTTTATGGGGGTGGTGGTGGTGGTGGGTGGTAGGTGGTGGTGGCGATGGTGGTGGGTGGTGGATCGTGGTGGTGGTGGGTGATGGTGTTGGCGGTGATAGTTGTGGCAATGGTGGGTAGTGGCGGTGGTTTTGGCCCAACTCTATTTTTTACCTTTGTTTCATTTGTTCTGGAGCAATGAGAGTTAGTTTTTTAATTCTCAAATTTAGGATCCCAAAATCACATAAAATCCAATTCACTCCTTGGGAGTTTGGAATCAGATCGAATTTACCAAACAGTATTTAGTTCTCAAATTGCTCCCATGGAAATAGAATCAATGGAATGCAAGAGTCAGAGTACTATCAAACGAGGCCTTAACTTCCATAAAAATAAAAAATAAAATTTCATAATTGCTTTTAACTCTGTTTCATTTGTTTTGGAACAATGAGAGTTAGTTTCTTTTAACTCTCAAATTTGAGATCTCAAAATCAAATGGAGTCTGATTCATTCCTTGGGAGTTTGAAGTCGGACTGAATTTTCCAAACATTATTCAATTATCAAATTGCTTTAGGGAGACAGAATTAATGAAATCCAGGAGCCAGAGTCTTATCGAACGGGTCCTAACTTATAAAAAAAATAAAAAATTCATGATTGCTTATAGTGATCTTTATCAATTTTCACAACATTCATTCAAGAAAGAGACCAAATATGATATGATCTTTTAGAATTCGTACGTTAGCATTCATCGAGTGGGGTGGGAGTGGTGGGTATTTTTACCTACTCTTTATAGCAAATAACACGTCATGGTACTTTGTTAATTTTTTTTCGATTATTTTAATTATATAAATTAATTATAAAAGTGACATTAATCACTTGTAAATATTTTTTAGAGGGGAACTGAGTAAGTGAAAGTGACATTATTTCCTTTTAATTAAATTTTAAAGGGAGGAGTAGTAAGAGAAAGTGATAGTAATTCCTTTTAATTGAAATTTTAAAGGGACCAGGAGTGACTAGGATAAAGTTACAAATAAGAGAGAAAATTGAGATAGAACAAGGGGAGAGGATCTCAGTTTAGAATAACAAATCTGACTCATTGTAATAAAATAAATTGAATTATCTAGAGTTGGCACTCCACGCACCGTTTACTCGTGAGAGGACCTGGATCTTTCCTATTATCAAATTGCACCAGTACTTCATTGGACGAGATGGGATGCTCGGCGTGCATGTAAATACATTCCAACTTGTTCGATAGATAACTGACGAATTAGGTGACAGGAGAAGATATTATCCCTCGTGAGATCCCATATGAGCAAGAAATAATTGGATACAAGAATTTGAGGGGTATTCATTTAAAATTCTATAAATAAGATGAAAAAAAATAATAATAGAATTACAAAATATATTGAAATTCTAAATGGGCAAAAATTGTTGCAAAGAAAATCTCATCATGATTAAGGAGATTTTTTTTCCCCATCAAATAGTCAATATTCCCTTACTACTGAGATCTCATTATTACTCTATCTATTATAACATTATATAAATGTTCAAATTATCATTTCCGTTATTTCAAGAATCTCATCCAACCACCAGAAGTGGAGGGTGAAGAGTGGAAATAAACAGACCCATATCCGAAAGTCAAACGGTCTTTTATAAATGTCTCACGGAAAGGAAGCCTCCCTATGTAACTATCCAGTTGTGCCACAGGGAAAGATGATAAACCTACATAAATAGGGCATAATTTGGACTTCAGAAACATTGTGTGTAAATTTTAGGACAAAACTCAATCATCTAATTTTCACTATTTTAATTTTCTTCTCATATTTATGATGTTCAGTTTTACCCATTTTTGAAAATTTTAATTTCTAATGGATTTTTAGAGGTTTTTATTTATTTATTTATTTACTTTTATTTATTTATTTATTTATTTCAAATGAGAAATTTCTTTTTGATTGAATTCATTCAACATCTCCATAGTAGATCTTGAACTCTACTTGTCCATAAAATTTGAACCTCATCCTTTAGAAATATGATACTACATCATATTGATTCAAACCAATTTTTTTTTTCTTCACAAAAAAAAAGTACTGAATTGTTTTTTATTATATAGCCAATGCAGTGTGGCCTGAGCAAGAAACCAAAGCTTAGATCTTGATTTTACCTATAAAAAATGAGGGAGGTTGGTTGCCCAAAACCTGAGCTAAGCTTAGACCTTAATTTTACTTTTCTGTTTTGGAGGAACAAGAGCTGTGTTAGATTGCCAAAAACCACTTCCATCCTTTGGGCATGTTTTTCTGGGTAGAAGCACATTTTGGAGCTGCTGCAGAGGTTTGACTTTTGTACCTTAGGGCATATTTAGAGCAGTTATTATAATATGATTGTCCATAGGTTAATTAATTAAGTGGGCCCTTCAACCCCGAGATGGGTTTTGGGAAATGTAAAATTTATTATAATGGGTTTTGGGAAATGAAAAATTATTTAATAAAGTTTGCTCTATAATTGGTTTTAAAAATATCACGTGAGCCATTGAGTTTTACTTGCATACTAAATTTGAAATGTAATTTTAAATGTAACAAGAGTTGTTACATTTAGGCTTATAAAAACCCAATGAATATATAATAAAAGGAATCATAATAAGAATTTAATATATATATAAAGAATAGTTTTGATATTTCAATTAAAAATTGATACAAATTTGATGATGATAAAACCCCTGTTACAAGGCTAAATGTAACAAAGGTTTGTTACAGAATCAAGAACTACAAAAGATGAGAATGGAAAAACTGTTGTAGAATTGTTCCATTCTTTACATCTTTCCATTAGGTGGGTAACCTTACCATGAAGGGTTTGAAAATGAGTTTCTTGGATGTTGAGCAATCCAACTTCCAATTACCAAAACCTCAATCATTACCAAGCCTCCACTTTATCATATGATTAAAAGAAGAAACTCAGAGCAGAACAACCCTTACAGCTTTCTCTTCACTCCATCTGCTCTTATGGGTTTCAATCAAATTCAAATATTGCATTGATCTCATTCTTGATTTATATCTCAACAATACTCAACATTAACAATCTACATGAGGAAAGGAACAGGAAAAAAAAAAAAAATCATGGTCTTACAATAGGATGATGACCTGAAAAGGGTAAAGAAGCATGAAAACAAAGATCTTTATCCAACAACACCTATTCTCTTTGTGACAGAACAGCTTTTACTTCTTGGGTATTGCAGAAAATCAGTTCTCATCTTCAAATCATTACCAAACTCACAAATCTTATCTTCATCGATAGTCTCAATCACTTCATAGCTCTTCCTTCTCTTCATCTTCTTAGCCATGGTCTGAGTCTGTTGCCTGAGTTGCAGGATTTCCATCTCAACATTCTTCACTATATCACTCTTAGAATCAATCTCATTCTTGAATAGTGAATTAGCCTTGACCAGATCTTGAAGGTCATTAGCATTTCTGGCAGGAAATGTCATGATGGGTTGAGAATAAAAGGAGATAGGAGGCAAGCCCATATCGTCCCCATGGCTGGTCCAGTCGGCAAAGCTGTACATGCATCGAACATAGAGGTTCTTGGCCTTCCCAAGGAACTTGAAGGGTGCCCTGATGATGCACCTTAGCTTGCTTTGATTGCTTGGTTTGTTGCTCATAGTCATCTCAATTAAAGGGATTTTTGAAACCAGACGAGAAACAGAGGACTCTGTTCTTGGAAGAATTGATGATTGTAGAGGTTAAGAAGAAACTAAGTGGGCCAGTCGTCTCCATTTTTAACCATTAAATATATTTTTTTTGATAAAAGAATATGTTATTGAATATAAAATCATATATAAGACAAACCATCAAATTTATAAAGATTCTTTAATCAAGGAGTGGAACTAGACCAAATAGTTTAATATGACACGGCTAAAACCTTATGGCAATGCCATTGGTGCCATTGGTTGATCAATCACCTCCAAATTGTCTGACTCAATGATCAAATGATGAATACCACCATTAGATCTAAGTGGTTATATCAAGTTGAAATTTAACTATTGAGATGGCTTACGGTCTTATCTCACATGGACTTACACCTATTTGAAGCTTTCATTGGCTCCTCACAAAATGAAATGCCATTACAAACACACATGAATAATGAGGAGTTTTTATTTGGCCTATGTGTTGTCATTGTTGGCAATTTGATTGATGTGGCAGTGTAGATGAGCTTATAGCAAGAGAAATGAGGAGAGGGAGCGTCAATGTAAGAGAGATGGTGTCTGTGCAAGTGACAGAGTTGAAGAAGCCTTGGATGTGTTCTACAAAGCGTGGGTCTCGCTAATGATATGACTTGTTTGATATAGAGCAAGAAATTTTAGGGAGAGAAAGTGGGTGGGCCCCACTGAGATGGCCAGGTCACATGGCCAGTTCATAGCAGTGGCAAATATGATGTGGTAAGCATTGCAATGAAGAGAGAGAAAGAAGAGAGAGAATAAAGAGATAGAATGAAAGAGAGAAAGAAGAGAGAGAAGGTGGATGTGGGTGGGATCCACGGGTGAGGTGGCCAGGCCACATGGCTAGCACAGTAGCATCACAGCCATGCCGCAGCCGAGGCCAGCAGCCATGCTGTAGCCGAAGCCACCAAGTAGTAGCAAGGCACCCAGCATCAAGGCAAACAACCCAGGCTAGCAAAAAGGCCCATGACCATGCACCCAAGCAGTGGCCACATGGCACTCTCAATGTGGCCACTCTCAAGCAAGCAGGCTCGCTCATGCCTTGCAACAGGTCCGCACGCATGCCCCGCACGCATGCCCCGCAGCAGACCCGTAACATGTCCCCCAGGTGTTTGTCGGAAGTCCAGGAGAGAGAAGAACTCTCTGCCAACAAAATCCTGGGGGGTCATTTGCATTTAAAAAAACCGGTTATAGATGCCGTTTTAGAGATTCTCAGGGGTATTTTGGGGTAGTTAAGAAAGAGAATGTTCCATATCCGCGGCCAAGATGGAACCTTTAAGCTCAAATGCTGATCTGACAGTCGAAGATTTTGCGGGCTATGGTAATGCGGCGGTTCCGTCGAGATTCTCCCGCCTGTATATTAATTGGCCAGTTGCATCATATTATAATGGGCCGTGTTGCATGGAGTTTGATCTTTGATTGAGTATCATGTACATAGTGTGGCGGCAGTGGAGATCAAAATCCAATGGCTAGAATCAATTCCAATTGCATCTCATGCGATCTGAATGATCGGACGGCCAGATTCAGATACCGCCTTTTTGAAGTAGATCCAACGATCTATTTCAAAGATCCCAGATCTGACCAATTAGAACTCGACAACCACGGTCTGTCGTGTCAGTGGAGGCGGTAATTCAGTGCTGTGCGTGTACGATGTAGCGGCGTTAAATATTTAGATCCAACGCCCATCATTAATCTTGATTGAGCATGATGCGATGAAGCCGATCGAACGACCATCATTCAATCCCGCAACTTTTCAGATATCTAGCGGCTGATATTCAAGATTCCATCTGCCGCCTATGGAAACTCGACAGCAAGCCTACTGTGTCAGCGGCGGTTTGACTTGGTGGTTCGCTGGCATATGGATATGATTCAAAAGATGCCATTTTAAATGATCTCATTGGCCGATCTTGTTTTGAGCGTATCTTGGCCATCCGATATCCAAATTGGATGGTTCAAGTTGCTACGAACTCCATTTCGGATGTCCTATCTGATGAGAACGAAAAAACATAGAGAAAAGTGAGCAAAAATGGGGAAGAAGAGGGAAGAAAGGGAGAGAAGGGGATTTTGATAGTTTTGCCTATTGTGTAAGCCTCCAATCACCCACCAACCTCAACTTTGCTTGTCAATGGAGTATTAAGGAGTAGTGAGAGGTTGGTGGAGCTCCTATTGAATATTCATGATGATTGTGAGCTTGTGTGTTTAGGGTTTGAACTTGAAAAAGCTTCAAGAAAGGGGGTTAATGGTGTTTTTGATGTATTGACATAGAAGAGGTTTTGGTTTTGAACGAAAACCTCTCCTTCAAGGTGCTTGGGATGTTCTTAGTGTTTAAATCTTATCATCTTGCTTCTATGGTTTTATTGAAGTTCCATTGAAGCATTTTGTATGCCAAGAATGGCTATGAGCCATTAGTGGAAGAAAAGAAAGCTTAGAGAAGAAGTTATTCCAGTTTTAACCAAAATATCAAGCTAGGGTTTTCAGTTTGGTCTTGTATTGAGATTTACTTTGTCTCATTTATATTCTATGGGTTGTGTGAGGTGTCATTGAGTCTATTGAAGACTTTGAAGAAATGTTGGCCATTAGTGGTGATTGTGAGAGCTTGAAAAAGCTTTAGAGAAGCTAAATGAAGGGTTTCATTGTGTATTTGTTGTATTGAAGAAAATGGGGAAATGGAATGGAAAGGGAGGCTAGGTTTGGTGTTAAAATTGTTCATTGAAGATTCTAGTGAACCTGAGGACTATGTCAGGTTTCACAGAGACATCCTAGAGTCTTCCCAGAGTACCAGAAAATGCCAGACAAGGGTTGTAAGATTCCTAACCTTGTATGAGTTGCTTTGTTTAATTTTTGTACTCATTATATGTTTGTTGTAGATGATGAATAATGAATACCTAACTAGCCTGTGCTAAAATTTTAGGGTATTGTTATAAACCCAAAACTATAACTATTTGCTTCCCGTGGGTGTGGGTTAAGCATAGTGGATGCACATCGTCTCCTCCCAGTGATTCTGGGAGGACGCGGCAACCTATCTCGGATGGCTGCCACGTGGCTCTCGGTTGAATCCGAGACCCACGTTTGAGCCGATAACCCCTGTCGGCTTGGCTTGTCGGTTGGGTGTCGGCTCGGACGTGGGTCTCGGATTTACTGAGAGCCACGTGACGGTCATCCAGGGCAGGTTGCCACTGTCCTCCCAGAACCACTGGGAGGACAGGATGCGGATCCAAGCATAGTGTGTATAGGGAGTACTGAGCACTGGTACTTCGGTGCTTGAATTGTAGGCACATTTGTGCCCTCATTATTTTATGCTGGATAAACTGGATGTATGTACTCCCTATTGTGCAAACAGTTAAAAGAAACGTATTGAGTATATACGAAGCCCATAGGACATTACTCCGTAGACTAGCCATTACACATCGTGTTGGTGAACCATGTATATCTCTGTGCTGTGGATGCTTTGTAATTGTGTTTATCTGTATATTGTGAAGTACGTGGAATGATCTGCAGAATGGGTATACATAACATGGTAGACCTGGTTACTCTGTGGTAACAATGTGGTTGTGCATACGACTGTGTGTATGGTAGTGCTTCAGTGAATGTGTGGTTGTAGTCGGTGAGTGAAGCATCAGTTCAAGGCAGCGTCTGTCTTCAAAAGATTATTTAGAAATTTTTTTGAAGAAATTAATTCACCCCCCTCTCAGTATCAACCTGTGTTCAACAGTGTGTACTTCCACTGATTTTTATACTGGTGCAGGAGCCTCAAAACTAGATAGAGAACCCTTCTCCTTTGGACTAAAATCGACCAAATCTGATTCCAGCCAATTTCATCAGGATCAAAATCAACTTTGAAAAAGACCGAGCCGGACCCTCAACCAATTATAAAATCCATGAGAGACGGTTTCTATTGCCTTACGAAAAAAATATTTCATCCTTCTTACCAAAATAAATAATAAATAATAAAAAAAAAAAATTTCATCACTTATAAGTGATGTATATCCCATATTCATGTCATTCATTCAAAACAAGTATCTCTTTTTTTTTTGTTTGAACCATCACATAATATATATTTTTACCAGAAAAATAAAATAAAAAATCACATAGTATATATATTAATATGATCTTTACAAATTCGTAGGTAAGCATTCCTTGAGGGGATATTTTTCTCAATTTGGATCCTCGTAAAACCCCAACCCTTCCCGAATTAAATGTCATAAAGTATCCCTTGTATTTGTGATTCCTATGATTGTCCAATAATGATGTACCAAAAAGAATTAGTGTCAAATGGGCCGGCTTTGATACCTACTCTTTATAACAAAACATGTTAAGGTACTTTGTTAATTACTTTCGACTGTTTTAATTGTATAAATTAATTATGAAAGTGACATTATTCCCTTTTAATTACATTTTTAGAGGGGAATGAGTAGGAGAAAGTGACATTAATCCTTTTTAATTAAATGTTTAGAGGGAGGAGTAAGAAAAGTGATATAAAATCTTTGGGTAAATTACATTAATCTCCCCTGTATTTTGGCTAAATGATACAATCCTCCCCTGTCAGTTTTAAAATTATACGAACCTCCCATGAATTTTGAATTTCATGATATTTAACTATAGTCCGTTTGTTAGAAGACATTAGTTGCTGATGTCATGTAGCCAAATTAATTTTAATGACTAAACTACCCCTTAGTAGTGAAATTTCAAATTTATCTTTCAAAACCCAAAATCTTATCATCATTTTGTTGTTTTACTTTTTTTTTTTTTTTTTTTTTTTTGGCATACAATGGAACCAGTTGGCCTCCGCTTGCAACTGGGTTGGTTGGTGTCTAATGCGATGACTATATTTCTTACGTCTTCTCTTAACCCCAAGGGGGTAGTTGAGTCGATAAGGAGCCTACGTTTCAGGAAATGGAAAGTATTGAGTTCGACTTCTCTTACTACCTTGGTGACACTCATACGGAGTGTTGAGTGCTCTTTCCTTCCTATTATGGGTGCAATTACATCTTCTCTCTTCGTCTTCCAAGTGTTGGACTCGTTGGTTAAATCCATTCCAACAGCCTAGGCTGTCTTACGCTTCTAGGCGTTCTCAGCGTTCGGTCGAATTGTCTCTTCGAAGAGCTTCCCTCCGATTTTTCTCAGTTGAAGCTCCTGCGGAATATGTGCCTCCAGGTTAATCCCTCCGATTTTTCCAAACACTTGGAGCTGGTTGTCAACGAAAAGTATAGATACTGACTTCACCAGAATGAGTGAAACAAGGATGTCAATGCTGAAAAAAAGCAACCTTTTCCTAAGAGAAAACTGGTGAGAGCTGAAGCAGAAATGGAGATGAACAAACAGGTCGATTGTAGATCAAAACAGGACGATTGCCTTCTAGATACAGAGACTCTGTTCTTGAGCCATGAAAGCGGATAAAATTGGATTAGAATGGTGTCTCCTTGGAAAAACTGGAGCTTTTCCATTGTGGCAGGATTCATGGAAACCATAGAATCGTCATCATTTATAGCTTCATCAACAACAAGACAGATTGGAGACTTTTTGCATTCCAAAATTGCAGTAGAAAACTCCCTTTTATTACTTTTTAGATCCGACGTGGAAGAGGGCTGGCCATGTGTTGTACAAAGTCTAAAAGTCATAGTCAAAATTACTTTTTAAAGTGGAAGTTTCGAAAGATTTTTTTAATTCAAACTCAATTTTTCGTTTTAACTCTGGTTTTTGGTTTTTGGTTTTGAACAAGAATTTTGATTTTCGCTTTTGAATTGGTCTATGTAATGTGGGACTGAAAAAGTCCCACATTGTTTAGAGATTAAGTCCCACATTGTTTAGAGATTATGGAGGAGAGATTTTTATTTGTAGGGAGTGTCCTCTATCTATTGAGTCCCATAAAGAAAACTAAGCTCGGTTGATACACATACGCGCACTGGACCAAGTCGGACAGCGATCGACCTGTGACCGTGACACGGGGGAGGGTGCTGGTGTAGGTGCTGGGCTGCAGGTGTGGGTGTGGGTGTAGATGTTGTCGGATTCGGACACCCTCCTACTTAGATACCCTTTTAGAAGGGTACATAGGTGTAGAGGTGCATCTCTACACGCAAGAGACACCATCTTGACCGTCGACCTCAGGATTAGAGATATAGAAAGTCCGTTTGGAGGGATACACCCCACCAATGGCCATGACCAATGGGTATCTGAAGGCTATAAATAGAGGACGATCTCTGCCATCTAATTCATTCCAAATTCGAGTCTCTCTCCTTTCTTTCTTTCCAACTCTCTCCCTCTACTCTGTTTAATCAAAGGGTCCAATCTCATTGGTTTGAAAAGATAGCTGATCTTAGCCGTCGGGTCTGCATACACTTAACAGTTAAGTGCACACTGGGTGGGTGTTCTTCGAAAATGTTGTTTTATCTTGGAGGCTGATTTGCGGAGACCTACTGCACCATAGAAGGGGCAAATATAGTCTTAAGGACAGTGTACCAACACGACTCAACCCTACCTTCATTTTCAGTTCCAATTAGAAGTATGTACCGTTTATTTTTATTAATGTACATTCTAGATTTTAGCATATAGTTAGGTTGACATATAACCTATTGTATGCATATATGATTATTGCTGCAGCCGGTGGAAATGATGATGACCTATATGGTTAAGCCATTTTCAGTTATTACAGTTACTGATATAATCATCCGGGACAAACTGTTTCTTTTGCTCTCATTGGCAAGAACATTGCCTCATGCCATCTAGAAACTTTTAATTTACTCTGCAAACTACTCTTGTCGCTGCACTCTTTTAGGCTAAGGTTTAATTGTATAACAGTAATATAAAATTCCATCCCTATATTTTCTAAAATGAATGGATTTATTGAAGTTCCTGCAATCTTCTTCTTCTCTGATTCGTGCGGTCTCCTTCCTCTTATGCAGATCCTACCCCCTCTCTTTCTTACGATATCAATGTTCTTACTTGAAGGAAATCGAGTTGCTGATGGAGGTTATGGGCAAGATTAAACACGAAAATGTGGTATCCTTGAGGACATCTTATTACTCCAAAAACAAGAGGCATTGAGGAAAGGAAGCAAGGCGTTTCCTTCGCCAAGGGGTTGCAGAGGACTCCACTTTTTAGTTTTATATGGATTTATCGAGGGTAAATAAGACATCTTATTGTCTCAGGTTAACGCCGTTAGTTCAAGGTAGCTGAGTGTAATTGTCAAACTGACAGGAGAGGTTTATGTCATTTAGTCAAAATACAGGAGGAGGTTAGTATGTTTACCCTAATTCTTTTAATTAAAATATAAAAAAAGGAGAGTGACTAGGATAAAGTGGCAAATAAAGGAGAAAAAGATATAAAAAAAGGGGAAAGTTTTTGCTTTAGAATAATGAATATGATGTATTGTAACAAAATAAGCTGAGTTATATAGGGCTTGTTTGATAGCCGTTTCATTCTCAATCCTTTAATTTCGGCTGGGAATAATTTTGGTGTTCCCATGTCTTTTAAGAGCGGGATACTGTTTGGTAACATTGCGTTGGAATTGATTCCAGGGCATATTGAGAGCATAAACTTGTTGGGAAAAAAAAAAAACCAATCTGGAATCGATTTCAAAACTGATGGAGATTAGAATCGTGTTTGACAACCACTAATTTGGATTCAAATCTTCATAAAATAATTACAAGAAATACTATTTATATATCTGGATTTTCATTAATATTTTTTCAAAATTTTCCTACTAACAACTTTTAAAATCCATCTTACTAACAATTTATTACATTGATTGAGGGAGATCCCTTATTTCATACATTTTGCATAGACAACAAACATGTCAAAATCAAGACCCATATGACTAAGAATACAATGTTTCCACATATGGGTTTAAAAATGCATGGTCTAAATGCATTTCATGCCACAGTTGTCTGATTTTCCCTACCCCATAAAACTGTTGGGTGGGTTTAATTGCCAAGTCTTTAGTCCCTTTGTACTCATCCACCATAAAAATGCATGTAACTAATATGACTAAGAATAAGATGATTCCATATATGGGTTTAAAATGAATGGTCTAAATGCATTTCATGCCACAGTTGTCTGATTTTCCCAACCCCATAAAACCGTTGAGTGGGTTTAATTGCTAAGTCTTTAGTCCCTTTGTACTCATCCACCCATAAAAATGCCTGTAACTGATCCTGCTTTGCGGATCCAAATCGTCTCCTGTTGAAGCATCAACAGGAGACTGACTGAGTTGTGCTGATGCATGACATGTCACACTTTTAATCTAACGTTGATTAAATGACTTGCCACAGGATAGCAATCCGTGAGCCCGCCTTAGGAGATCGAACGACCCTTTTGAAACACTAGTTCGTCTTCCCCGATTTGCTCCTCTCCAAAATTCATCTTAACCAAACACCGTTAAGGATCCATTCCTTGTGAGTTCGAAACACTCCAGAAGTTCAAAAGCCCTTTCTCTCTTTCAATATCGGTATTGGATTTGTTCTCTTTATTGACACTTTTAGTTGAACCAATTATTTCTCAAAAACTGTGGATCGGTTGGTAATCATCCCAAAATTCCCCACTGAATAAATCATGAGAGATTATACCATGTTCGTTGACAGATGGATAAGATTTTGTTGTCTGGTTCGATTTGTATCTTTGAAAAAACAAACATTTGCAAACAGCAATGTCGTTTGCGAAATGGACGCCAAGATTTCCTCTCTACAACCCGAATTTCATCCTCGTTTCTGTGCAACCCTTTTTTCTCTTCAATTAAGGATAAATACCCCTCAACTCAAGAACACCCAGTCACCGCTATTATCTCTCTTTCTCTCTCTAATATGGATAATAATTATGAGTTGTTTCATGGTGATATTTTTTGTAAGACGTATGATATCGAAGCTAAGGAAGCCATGGCCTCCTTCATTGCCATGGGAGCTAAAATCTCTAGACATCGCTTCTAGGCTTCGGTCTGATGTAGATGGCCTCTACTGATTTCGGGAAAGTAACTCAACTGATCCCTGTTGCAGTTCTCTATCCTTCCTCTGAGGAAGACATAGTAGAGCTCATAAGATGTTCGTATGGTTGTTCATCTTCTCCTTTAGTATTGCAGCAAGGGGCAAGGGTCATTTTTGTAAGATTCTTTTAGATCTCCCTTGGATTTTTTCCATGGGATTTCCCATGAACCCTAACGAACACATCACAAAGATTACTAGAATACAATGGCTATTGAAAAGAGATGATAAGACACATACTTCTTGCGAAATTGTAAGATATTTTTATGGGCTAAATTAATTATAAGGTTAGTTGGTTTAGTTGGAGTCTGGTTATAGGTAGACCGGTTTAAGTATGATTAGAGATGGACCAACCTAGTCTACTATGGAACTGGTCCAGGGTTGGGGGTGGTATTATCAATACCAATGGTTAGAGTCCCCACAGTCACTTTGTTATTTTCTTCTCATGTTCCCATACCCAGAGAGAAGGTCAAGGGATCCCGACAGGTTGTGAAAGACTTTGATCCAAACATTCCAAGCATTCAAAGCATAAGAAATGGTCGAAAATCAATCTACAGTAAGAGGTATGTGTCTTATCATCTCTTTTCAATACCCATTGTATTCTAGTAATCTGTGTAGTGTGTTCGTTAGGGTTAATGAGAAATCCCATGGGAAAAACCAAAGGGAGATCTAAAAAAAATCTTACAATGGTATCAGAGCCACCCACACAGATCTAGGATCGATGGGAAAGCATTGTAAAGATTGTATGTCTGAATGGATTAAAAAAAAAGGGAGAGATTTTTCTCTTAAAATTTTGTAGAAACCTGTCTATGGTTGGGACTTTCAAAAAATTTATTTGGACCTATAAAAGATAAAATAAATTAAATAGGAGTGTAGGTCTCAGAGAGACGGAGCCGGCGATATAAGGTGGGTGGCCGGAAGTAGCCGGACGCGCCTACTGAAAAAGCGAGTGAGATCCACTCGCCGACAACAATTTAAAAAAAAATAAAAAAATAAAAAGGTAGGGCTGACATCACCTGGTCAGCCCCGTACTAGACCGAGCCAATCTGGGCAAGTCCAGGACCAAACCAGTGCCCAGACCAGCTCGGCCAGGGCCCAAGGGGACCCAAGAACCCGACTCGTGCCACACATGCGGGGCATACGTGTAACCCATGACCAGCCCGGACCTTGACTTGAAAAACCCGACTTATTGAACTGATTATTTGACCCAATAACCCCCCAAGTGGACCCGGAAGTCCGGATGGGTGGACCAGGTTATCCAGTGGTTGAACCGTTGGGCCAGGCCACTGTTCAGTTTAACCCTAGACCGTTTGGTTAGGTCTGGACCAAAGTATTTATAAAAAAAGGTTTTAATTTGTGGGTTCGGTCCACCCATAACCGAGCCCGGCCAGACCGAACCGACTGAGGCTGAATCGCCTAGAACCGGTTCAAGATGCAAGAATGCAGGTGCCGACTTTGATCGGCGATTGTGGGCGATGGGAGAGTCAGATTTTGACGTGATTTTTTATGCTGAGTTCATATTTTTGTACTCTACAGTTTGGTACATAGTTTGACTTAGTTTGGTGACTTGGGGAATTTACTTTTGACTAAAAGGTGTCCTAAATTAGTTTGATTTGCAGTTTTTTACTTATTTGTCAGTTATTTTTGTACCAGATGCATGCATAAAGTTATGTGTGTATGAGGTTTTATTTATTGACCCACATGGTACTGCAAAGTAGGGTTTGAGGATATCATTATGGAATTAGGTGGAACCTACCAAAGTGGTACACTTAGTTTCATCTTGATGTCTTCAAATTCAAAGTTTATGTATTTGTAAATGCTTGTGTAAGGATGATGTACACCCAAAGATGGCATTGTCAAGTTTTGTTCAAATTAAGGTCTGTGGGTGTCATGTGAAGATTGAGTGGAATCCTCCAAAGTGGTACACTCAGTTCCAACATAGTGGTCCTCAAACCCTAAATTTATGCATTTACATATGTAATAAAGGATAAATTATTTAATACACTGTTCTCCATGGTATGAAAAAAGCTAAAAAAGACAGTGTTAACCCAAAGGTGGCATTGTCAAAGTTTAAAGATAAGTTCATGCACATGAGTTGAAAGGGTTTTGACTTTAGGAGTTTCATTAGCCTAAAGGAGGTGGGATTTCGAGAGTCAATATTCTTTCGTAGTTATTGCACAGAAATTGAGAAGGCCACTGCATGTTTATCCCAAAAAAAAATATGTAGTTGGTTAACTCTTGAAAAAAAAGATATTTACTTATATGGATATTTTGATATGATTAGTGCAAGTAAAAGGTATGTGTATGAGTCTTTCGTTATTTGGTACTGTGTTTAGACTCATTCACTGATGTGTTCATCTAAGTATGACTATCCCAAAGAATATTTTGATATCTATTTCTTTCTATTCGGGACAAAGTACAAGTAAATATAATAGCATATGTTTATATGAGTCTTGTATAATTTATTTATCGCAAGATATTTGTGTTTGGACTCATATAAGGATGATGGTTTATGTCTCCTCAGATGTCTGTCTTAGTGAATGTATCATATGGTTTTGAGACTAGCCTATGATCGTTTGACCTAGATGTATCTTTCATTGTAATTTACATTAGTTGTGAAGTATTCTACTATTAAGGTTATGTGTAGCAGTATTAAGATGAGAAATATTGCGGAGGAATTATCTAAGAGAAATCCAAAGGATAATATAGTTTATTGACCTAGCTCTCTAGTACCAGTTATGTTGGAAATGATAATGTGAGGAAATTTTTTTGGGACCTATCAACTATCACTGAAAAGCTCAAGGACAATGAGGCCAATGTAACTGATATATTAGATATCCCATTCATTGCTAGAAAATATACTAGGTGGCTTACATTACTAAAGGGAAAAAATAACTAGTGATAAGATTGTTGTTGGGTAACTCTAAGGTGGATTGCTCAAAGATGGGTAGATTGATCAAAGATAGGTGGTTTGACCAAATACTGTTAAGCTAGATAAACATAACTAGAAAATGATAACGATTCTAGGACTCCCTAGGTATTTGGGGTAGAAGGGTCTTGAAAACTGTTGATTTGAATATTGTAAAGTTTCTTTTATATTCAAATGTTTTTTCTGCTTTTGGTTTTACTTTGTTTTATGTTTATTGTTTGACTTAACATATTGTTCCCATATTGAAAATGTAATGATGTTATTTGAAATTTCAGAATGTAAAGTATTCCTTTCCAACTAAATAGAAAGAAATTATGCTGTTATGATGCTTATGATGTTGTAAAGTAAATGAATGTCTATAATGTTGACTGTTTGTTTTGTAAAGTGGTGAATAGATTTTCAAGGTTAGACTGTACAATCTTAGGTTTGACTAGTTGTACCAGTCATAGTTGATCTCTAAAACAATGTAGAGATAGGTAAATGAAATTTTCTTGGAATGATTGAAAAGGTTTTGTCAGTGGAGAATATTTGGATCCTCTTAGTCAGTGGGAGTGTTTAGATTTGCTTGGTTAGTGGAGATCTAGTAGTTGATGGTTTATCAGTGATTGCTAATGTTGTCTATGGTTTAATGGGCAGGATTATTGGTAAGCATTCATTTCATTGCTTCTATGCATTATTGATTATTTAGATATGTCAAAGTTGCAAGGCGATATTTAGCCAAAGAAGACGGTAAGCCAAAGTATGATGTTAGTCCAAACTAGAGGCGGTTTGCCTATATAAGTTGGATAATATCAAAGTGTGTTGACCTATAAGGATTTTAAGGTAATGGGATCATGGTAATTCGATCATTGGACTCAAGTATTCATCTCAAAGTGATTTATGTCATTAAGTAGATCTCTGTATGTGACTGACAGAAGGGGATACACCGGATGTGTAGGAGTACTTTCCACTGTTGTTCGACATTGGTAGGCTTGATGATTGGATCAAAGTAAAGGATGGTTTTGGTGTAATTAGATTCCATGGCTACACTGGGTCAATGGTGACTTTATAATTAATATTGCCCAAGTGGGAGACTGTAAGATATTTTTATGGGCTAAATTAATTATAAGGTTAGTTGGTTTAGTGGGAATTTGGTTATAGGTAGATCGATTTAAGTATGATTAGTGATGGACCAACCTGGTCCATTGTGGGACTGGTCCAGGATTGGGGGTGGTATTATAAATACCAATGGTTAAAGTCCCACATCCACGTTGTTATTTTCTTCTCCGGTTCCCATACGTTGAGAGAAGGTCAAGGGATCCCGACAGGCTGTGGAAGACTCTGATCCAAGCATTCCAAGCATTCAAAGCATAAGAAACAGTCAGAAATCAATCTACAGCAAGAGGTGTGTGTCTTATCATCACTTTTCAATGCCCATTGTATTCTAGTAATCTGTGTGGAGTGTTCGTTAGGGTTCATGGGGAATCCCATGAGAAAAACCCAAGAGAGATCTAAAAAAATCTTACCATTTTGTCCAGGGTTTGGCCGTGGTTGAAGATGGTGTTGTTATAGATATGAGAGCTTTGAGTAATAATAATGGAAGAAATCCAATACCGATATTGAAAGAGGGAGGGAGCTTTTAAAATTCTGGAGTGTTTCGAACTCACACGGAATGGAGCCTTAATGGTGTTTGGGTGCAGATGAATTTGGGGGAGAAGAGAAGATTGAGGAAGACGAACCAATGTTTCAAAAGGGTCGTTCGATCTCCTGGGGCGGGCTCACAAATTGCTATCCTGTGCGAGTCATTTAATCAACGTCAGATTAAAAATGTGACACATGTCATGCATCAGCACAACTCAGCCGAGTCTCCTGTTGATGCTTCAACAGGAGACAATTTGGATCTCTGCTTTGCTAGGTAAGTATAAAATTATCGGCCTGATTTTTTATTTTTTTTGGTTCAATAATCCCATAGTACCATCCTCCCCATTCCACAAATGCACATTGGAGGCAGATTGTCAGCCATAATTATGTTAATGTCAAAGTCCAATATAATGGATTATATATGCAATAATGTAAATAACTATATATTACATGCTAATAAATAAAAGGTATAGAGTAAATTAAAATATGTATAAGAGGTGCATAATTAATAAATGTGCATAATTTAACAATTACAAACTGGTCATGAAATTAAATTTAAGGAAAAATTTCATATAGACCCCATGAAGTATTGCTAACATCATTTACCACTCACAGGTTTGGAAAATCATCAACTATCACTCATAATCTTTGCACCGTTAATCAAAAAGGCCCACCCTGTTAACAGAGTCCCATTAGATGTTGATGTCAGTTGAAATGGAACTTTTCGTGGATAATACTGCCCTTAGAATAAGGTAAAAGACCATTTTACCCTTTTTCTTCTTCTTCTTCTTCTTCTTCTTCTATCTCTTTCTTCTTCTTTCCTTTTCTGCTCTTCTTCTTGTCCTAGTTTCAATCTCTCTTCTTCTTTCCTCTTCTGCTCTTCTTCATTTCTTGGTTTCGGTTTAATGTCCGCCTGTCTGTTAAACACAAAGCCCACCGGAATCCTTGCACTTGACACATCTTCTCGACGACGTTCCCTATTCCAACTGAAACCCAGATTGCAAGGCACCAGCATGACCAGTACTCAGATCGTCAGATTGGATGAACTTTTGACTGGCACCACCACGTTGACAACACAATAGAGGTGCCAATCGAACCATTCTGGAATCTCTCCCTCCACAGACACATAAGATTGGTTAAGACCGGACGAGAGACACGATAGCAGAGACAACTAGGAGTTTGAAAGGTGGGAAGGGTAGTGGAAGAAGAAAGTGAAAATGAAGGGTGATGAACAGTTCTAATAAACAAAGCTGTACCTTGGAATTGTACATTATAAGTAGACAATCTGAGATAGTAACAAACAACAGAGACTAAGAAGGTCAAGAATCTAATCTTTCGAAAGATAAACAAGGATTTCTAGAAGGATTTGATGTTAGGTCAGCACAGTTTAAATGATCAAAACAGAGTCAATTTTTTTCTTCCATTGTCAATTGGAAGTTCTAGATTAGTTCCTAGTTTCTTGATTCTTACGGGAGATGCTGCGTACTACTTTTTAACTTTGAAACTTGAAAGTAATGTATTGATAACAGGTTTCAAACTTATTGAAGGGGGAAGGGAATTTCAAATTTGTTATTGATAATTGATTAAACCCATCATCATACTAAAGAGGTCAAGCTAAACCAGAACTGCACAACCATTGAAAAAGTAGCTCCCCAAATCTGTGTTCTGTTTACTCTTCCAGGGAAAATTTGGTGTGGCTCCGTTGAAGAACTGCACAACCAGAACTGCATTACTTGTTGGCTGCTGAATGATAAGTTTTGGATTGGGATTTCAGTAGCCGCCACCTATGCTCCTTGCCTCCGGAGATTGTGGACCGTGGCAGTGAGGCCCTTTCTGGGTCATTCGATAGTTGCAGGTTTTATTTTAATTATTTTTTAGAAAAAAGAAGCGGTGATTAAAATCCTTTTAGTATGTAGCTTAACTCTGTTTTGGCCCTAGTATCAATCGATAGTTGTAGGTTTTATTTATTTATTTTATTTTTTATTTTTTTTATAAAACATTCTGTTTTGGCCACAAGTACTCACAAACTTTGCTAGAGCTTGGATGTGACTGTGGGGAAGGATTGAGTTCCACAATCGCACAGACGCAGAGAGGACTCCAATGTTAGGGCTTGGGTGAGAGTGAAAAGGAAAAAGAAGAGTAAATGTAAGGTTCATTACAAGGTCAAACTAGTAATTCTACTTAATTTTTAAAATTTTCAATTTTTAATATGAAGGATAAAACTGTATATCAACAATTTAAGTGATTTCCGTCAGTTGAGTGGGTGCGGTTGATGATTTTCCAAACCTGTGGATGGTAGATGATGTTAGCAATACTTCTTGGGGTATATGTAAAATTTTTCCTAAATTTAATAAAAATAAACATAATCAATTAAAAAGTCGTTTCATATCAAATCTCTGCCAAAGCATATCGTCTAACCGTTTGATTTTCTCTCTCTTTCCTCATGCATCCACCTCATGGTCATTCCAATCAAAGCATTAGAACAATCAAAGAAATAGTATATGGAGGAACATCATCATCGTCTCCTAAATTAATCAGCAGAATTGGTCTCTTGATCAGTATCCACTGCATCATATGCATTTAGTATAAAAAAGTCATTGTCAAGAATTTTCTCATCTTTAATAAAATTATAAAAGGAACAACATCCAATCATAATATATCCCTGAAATTTAAGAGAGTAAAACGGCATAGACTTCAAAATTCCAAAACAAGCCTTCAATACCCCAAATGTTCATACAATGAAATCCTTAAAGAGGAATATCTATAATTAAACAATTCCTTGGGGGTTCCAGGTTCTTGTCCAACTCCCCTATAATCACGTAGATGATATTTGTCTCCCTTGAATGATATCAGGTAGCCACAAAGAGTTTGGATATCTAAAATCCATGGCATAGTACTTTCCTATGACTGTAAAAAATCTAAAAGAATTGTATCACTTTTATAATTTACATTGAGTAGAAAACCTATATTCATATGTTACAATTAAATATTTACAGAATATGATAATGTATAAACATGGAAGATTATTGTATATTACATGTTATATGAGGAAAATCACATGCGATATGAATTTGCTATGATTGGATTATCGATGATGTTGTGGGATCATGAATTTTGAATTGTAGAACAGGTGCAACACAATATTCCTAGATCTACGACATAATATTCTTCAATAATGTGGAATGCTTGGATTGTAGATTTGGTTGTGATTTTATTCTATCATGCCCTTTCAAGTGAAACTATTCTGCTTGGATAGTAAGCTAAGCTTGTCACGTAGAATCTGAAACCGGGAGTGTCACGTAGAATCCAAAATATTTGATTATTTCGGATGCTATATTGGTAATACCTTTGTACTCTAACTTGGTATTGGATCTTGCAATTGTGAGCTGTTTCTTAGAACTCCATGAGACCAAATTTGGTCTAAAATATATGCAATTATTGCTTGTGAATTTTTTGTCATCAGGACAGCCCGTCCAATTCGAATTTGTGAATGCTGATAGCTCCATGATAGAAATAGATTGGATAGAGATATCACAATGAATGATGCCCTTGATATACTGTAGTATACGTTTGACTGCAAGCCAGTGGTCCATGGTGAGGGAGTGCATGTATTGACACACCTTATTGACCGAGGCTGAAGGAGGTGGCTTTCTTGGGCTACGTAGTATCTGAAGATGGTATCAAAGTAGATCCAAGCAAGATAGCTGCTATAGTAGGATGGGAAGCACCAAAATCAGTTGCGGAGATTTGTAGTTTCCTTGGATTGACTGGTTACTATAGAAGATTCGTGGAAGACTACTCAAGGATCGCCGTTCCACTTATCAGACTAACCAAGAAGGGAGAGAAATTTATATGGTCAGATGAGTGCGAGAAATGCTTTCAGACTTTGAAGTCAAGACTAGTCTCTGCACCTATCTTGACCATCCCAGCACCAGGCTTACCGTTTACCCTATATACGGATGCCTCAGGGTTGGGTCTTGGATGTGTATTGATGCAAGGAGAACAGGTGATTGCCTACGCATCAAGACAATTGAAAGAGCATGAAAAGAATTATCCTACACATGATTTGGAGTTAGCAGTGGTAATACATGCAATCAAGACTTGGAGACACTACCTTTATGGTGAAAAGTTTCAGATTAAGTCAGATCACAAGAGCTTAACCTATCTTTTCACTCAGAAGGACCTGAATATGAGACAGAGGAGATGGCTGGAATTATTAAAAAATTATGAACGTGACATTCAGTACCATCCGGGTAAGGCAAATGTTGTGACTGATGCCTTAAGCAGAAAGTGGGCATTGAAACCTGAGGTAGGACCAAGTACAAATGTTGCATTATGTGCTACAGCTTTAAACTCAATAGAAAATGATGAAGATTATATATTAGAGACTGCAAGAGATCCAGTGGAATAGGGCTTAATTCATAAGTTCACATTGATGTTTGCAGCCTTGAAGATCTCATCGGATCTCATAGATGAGGTCAAGGTAGCAATTCTACAGGATCCACACCTCAAGACTGTACAAGAAGATCTAGAAAAGGGTAACAACAATCCTGACTTTACCTTGGATTCAGACAAGGTACTCAGGTATCATGGACGATTATGTATACCTGAGAGTGAAAACTTAAATATCAGAGATAGAGTTATGACAGAAGCTCATTACACTCCATATTCGGTACATCCAGGAAGCACCAAAATGTACCATGAATTAAAAAGATTATATTGGTGGAGGGGTATGAAAGTAGATATAGCTCGTTTCGTATTCCAATGTCTGAATTGCCAGCAAGTTAAAGCAGAAAGGCAGAGACCCGCAGGTTTACTACAACCACTACCGGAACCTACATGGAAGTGGGATTGTATCACAATGGATTTCGTTACTGGCCTACCCTTGACACCAAGGTCAGTGGATGCAGTTTGGGTTATAGTCGATCGACTTACCAAGACAGCTCGATTCATTGCGGTCAAACCTCAATATACCATGGAGAAGCTGGCCAAGCTATATGTAGATAATATAGTCAAACTTCATGGCGTCCCAAAGAGTATAGTATCCGACAGAGATCCCCGTTTTACATCAAAGTTCTGGGAAAGATTACAGAAAGCTATGGGAACCAAGTTGAAGTTTAGTACAACTTTTCACCCTCAGACGGACGGGCAGTCAGAACGAACTATTCAAATTTTAGAAGATATGCTCCGAGCTTGTGCCCTATATTTCAAAGGTGCTTGGGATGAGAAGCTATCGCTCATCGAGTTCGCTTATAACAATAGCTACCAGGCTACAATTCAGATGGCACTATATGATGTACTCTATGGGAAGAAATATCATACACCTCTGTTATGGAATGAGGTGGGAGAAAGAAGAATTGTAGGACCAGAGTTTGTCGAAAAAACTTATCGAGTGATTGATCAGATCAAGGAAAGAGTGAAGACAGCTCAAGTTTGACAGAAGCACTATGCGGATAACCGACGTCAAGATCTGGAGTTTGCAGTGGGTGACAAGGTATTCTTGAAGATATCACCTGTGCGAGGTCTGAAACGGTTTGGTAAGAAGGGAAAGCTATGCCCCAGGTACGTGGGACCATACGAGATATTGACCAGGCGTGGTAATGTGGCATATCAACTGGCTCTACCACCATCCATGTCAAGCGTTCATGATGTGTTCCATGTATCTTTATTGAAGAAGTATGTCAGGGATCCATCGTACATCTTGCAGCAGACCCACCAGACTTGATAGAGGACTTAACATTTTAAGTAATACCTGTGATGCTCACAAGCTGAAAGGTACAATATCTTCGAAGCAAGGATATCCACTATGTGAAAGTGCATTGGAAAAGCCAAGATATGAAAGAAATTACTTGGGAGGAAGAGAACGCAATGAGAAAGGAATACCCTAACCTTTTCAATGATCAAGGTACGTTCAAATTTCGAGGCCGAAATTTCTTTTAAGGGTGGGGGAGTTGTGAAACCTACATGCAAATTTTGGGGACGAAATTTCTTTTAAGGGTGGGGGAGTTGTAAGACCCGCACTCCATGAACCCGATCTAAACCTTGATTTCATGTCGTAACAGGTCTTTCGATCATCACCGGGCCAGACGGGACGAGATGATGACAGACAGGTACGGAACAGACCATCTTTTGTATGATTTTATTCATACTGGTCGATGGTACCAGTTGCTGGTACTGGTCGACCGGTATAGTCTGCGCAGCAGACTACTAAGATCTGGAACAGGATCTCGGTGGGTCCCACTTTCCAAAGTCCGAATCTTAAGACTTTCCTAATCCTAGGTGGCTTCCTAAACCTAAATCCTAGCCTATTTAAACCCCTCTAAACCTCCTAGAATCTCTTCCATTGACTCTCACAAACCCTAGAGAGGAGAAGGAAATTGAAGAAGGAGAAAGTGCTTGGAAGAAGAAGGAAGAGCCGCCATTACCATTCGACAAAGAACACCTTACGTAAATCGACGGTAAGTGTCTGAACCTTCCTCTACTCTATGAACTCTAGAATGGTTAGTGTAGTTGAATCAATACCATGCAAAGCAGGTATTGATCTAAACCCTACTTTACCGTCAAACCCTAATTTAGACGATAAACCCTAGATTCGAGTTCTAAGATGAGGACCAACAAAATTAGGACTTGAATGGAGTTGGAAATAACTCTAACTCAATGCTCAAACCTAGATTGTATAGGAGAAACCTAGAATCAATAGGGGATGACCGACAGCAGTCAAGAAACCAAGTGTATGGTCTTTCGGAGATATACCGGTCTCACCATATGCGACCGGTACCGCGACCGGTACCTCTCGGGGAGTGGCCTGTGGGGACCGGCTGACCATACCGGTCGCAGGTTTTCCCCATAGTGTCGTGACCGGTATATGTGACCGGTCAGTCTTGTGAGATGTGTTTTTGCCATTGTTGGTTTTTCGACCAACGTAAACCCTAAGAAAACTATTATAATTAAACCCTAATACTATGTAGGACTTTGTGATAGCACGTTTGGATCTTGCGACGTGGAGCAAGCTATCAAACGAGCGTCAGGTAAGGGAATCGAACCTAAACCCTAATAATCTAATGGACAGTAAACTGTTGTTAATAACAATGACTCTGTGGATTGATGTTTGTGCATATTCGCATGTCATCCTTTACTTTCAGTTATTATTATTGTTCATGCATACTCGCTATGTTAGGATGTGATTGTTAGGCATGTGATTGTTTTCATTGGTGTGTGGGATGGGAATGGCCTAGGGTCTGGGATCATTCCTCACACTAGCACCTTTTCATAGTATTCTATCTTAGCATACTTGGTGCGTGTAGGGCATCAGGGGGAGGACGTGGCATTGTGGTCTCCGGCCTGGCCACCAGACTCTAACTCTATCTCTATGCTGTAGGGAGTTATGTTGGGATAGGGTCTACTTTGTGTATTGTTCTGTCTTAGTATGCTTGGTGCGGGTAGGGCATCAGGGGGAGGACGTGGCACTGTGGTCTCCGGCCTGGCCACCAGACTCTAGCTCTATCTCTATGACGTTGGGAGCTGTGCTGGGATAGGACCTACTGTGATGACATATAGGATTGGTTAGTTATGAGTCTAGTTTGCAAGCCCTCGCCAACAGGGGCTTACGTGTTGGTATGGGTGGAGCATCAGGGGAGGTGTGTGGATGCCTTAGCTCTATCTCTATTCCATGATGGGTGCATGTGGGTCGACAGCGGTGTGATCTACTGGGCGATGCCACACACTCGTGTATAGAGGTGCGGTGGCCGCCAATCCTTTCTATAGCACATTGCAAACTTAAATCAGACCACAGCATAAAATGATTGTTACTCATGCATATGAATGTTACACTGTCTGATTGTCTTACTGAGCTAATTTGTGAGCTCACCCTTGTGTACACACCATTTTTAGATGTTGATGCAGGTTACACGGTGGACGACTATATGAACGCGTCGGCGTATGGAGGTGTGGCTGCTCTGGATGTGCAGGCAGGAGAGGACGAGCATGACGCTTCATGCGAGTGCCCTTTCTTCATGTACTTTTAGGATTTGATTTGATTTTATTTATTTTAATTATTTTCAGTCGGAATGAAGTTGATGTAAAGATATTATTTAAGTTCTGGTTATTTGAATAATTGAATATTTTATTTAAATCTATCAATAGATGCTCAGTTTATTTTATTAAAAACTTCCACTGTATTTATTATTATTCTGATTGTGGTAATGTGCAATGGTTTGTATGAGTGGACACGGTCTTATTGAGATCCTGGTGTGAACCATTGTTTCAGTGACGGTGCACTCACACCATTCTGGTTGGTTCAGAATTGGGGTGTGACAGCAATGGTGAGAGTCACGGCGCATAAAGCCAAGGAGTTCTTCAGACTTGTGGTTTTATACAGATATGGGATCCCTCAAGTACTGGTCACGGATAACGGCCCGTAATTCTTGAGTTGGATCTTTCGAGAATTTTGCCGCGATCATAAAATTAGACACAGATTTGCATCAGTAGCACACCCAGAAGCTAATGGGCAGACTGAAGTCACCAATCGTACTTTACTGCACGGATTAGCCAGGCGAGTGGAAGAAAAGAGACTGATGTGGGCATTGGAGTTACCCAGTGTGGTTTGGTCGTACCGAACCACTAAACAGACGGCTACAGGGGCTACTCCTTTCAAGTTGGCTTTTGGGTCTGAAGCCGTC
The DNA here is from genome assembly GCA_028583415.1 of Protea cynaroides. Taxonomy (NCBI): domain Eukaryota; kingdom Viridiplantae; phylum Streptophyta; class Magnoliopsida; order Proteales; family Proteaceae; genus Protea; species Protea cynaroides. The sequence continues at coordinate 35,324,238 of CM053271.1, forward strand.
ATTCCCATCGAAGTGGTGGAAAAAAGTTACAGGGTGTTAAATTTCAAAGAAGATACTAACAAGGACATCCTTCTAATGGACCTAGACCTTCTAGAAGACGTCTGTGAAACGGTTCAGTTACGTATAGCAGCCTATCAGTAGAAAATTGCAAAATATTATAATTCCAGAGTTAAGGAGAATATGTTTCGAGTGGGTGATTTAGTCTTACGCTCGACGACTGTCACTGTTCCCGCTCAGCAAGGTAAGTTGACCCCTAATTGGGAGGGGCCGTATCGAGTTGTGAAGGTTACGAGGCCAGGGTCGTATCATTTGGAGACAATGGATGGGTCTGTCTTACCACGCACTTGGCACTCCAAAAATCTTCGAAGATATTATGTGTAAGGTTCTTGTCCTACTTACTCAATAAAGGGTATACTTACATTATCTCTCGAAAAGAAAAAGGCCTAAGGGTCTCGAAAAAAAGAAAGGCCTAAGGGTCTCGAAAAGAATAAGGCCTAAGGGTCTCGAAAAAAGAAAGGCTTAAGGGTCTCGAAAAGAAAAAGGCTTAAGGGCCTCGAAAAAAGAAAGGCCTAAGGGTCTCGAAAAAAGAAAGGCCTAAGGGTCTCGAAAAAAGAAAGGCCTAAGGGTCTCAAAAAAAAAAGGCCTAAGGGTCTCGAGAAGAAAAAGGCCTAAGGGTCTCGAAAAAAGGAAGGCCTAAGGGTCTCAAAAAAAAAAAAAAAGCCTGAGGATCATACTACTTTGGATTTAAATCCTTAACGGGATGTAAGTATTTAAAGCCGGGGAAAAAATGTTGGAATCACTCAGAACATATCAGGAAAGAAAGTTATATTGAAAGAAGTTGTGTACACAAAAAAAAAAAATAGTAGAGTACATAGTTATTGTTCATCTGTGGATGGATGGGAGGTTGATGTAAGACTCGTATCAAACTAACCGGTCTTACCACCTTGTACCAGGTCTACCTATCATGGTCAAGCCAAATGGACCAAGTGCGTAAAGGAAATCGCAAGACCAGGTATGAAATTGACCCAAAAATAGTAAAATAGAGGGTAGGATCGCATACCTAAACAGGTAGGGTCGACCCCACCTCATCAGGAAGTCAGACCCAAGACTTTTAGTCCTAGGGTCGGACAACTGAAACCCTAGGGTCGACGGGATCTGCGACCCTAGCATCGACCCTAGGATCACCGACAGAAACCATAAATAGGAAACTTTCCTAAATTCAAGGGGATTCTTTCCTAATCTCAATAGGACTTATTTTGGGAGGTTTTCCTCTATAAATAGGACGTCCCTTAGCCTCTTTCACTCCTTTTGAAACCCTAAAAGAAAGTGAGAGAAAGAGAAGAGAAGGAGAAGAGAAGGAAAGTTGGAGAAGAAGACTAAAGAGAAGAAATTCAGAGAAACCTCTGAATTTCAGCAAACCTCAGGTATGGATATGCTTTCCATGAATTGTTTAAGACCTTAGAATAATTCATGAAAAGGGTATGATCTAGGAGAAACCCAAATCATCCATCCATGGAAAGATTTCAATGAAATCCATGGAGGGAATCATGGTAGACAAAGTAAGGAAGTAACCTAGAGTTTTAAGCCATAGAACAAGCATAGAATAGACTGTGGAAGTAAGCCAAAGGACCCAAACATGAAAGATTAGACTGTAGAACGAAAAGTTCGACTCAAACCACGTGCGGTCGCAAGTAGGGTCGACTAGACCACAGGATCGACCCCTAGCTCCCGGGAAGTCCAAGGAAGCTGCGGTCGCACCTAGGGTCGATGGGACAACCGACCCTAGCATTGACCCTATACCCTGGGGTCGCAGAACCCTACGACCCAACCTGCGACCCATCCTGCGATCCTAGCTTTACAATAAGCTTAAAACTGTCGAAATGAATTCTAATTAAAATCTATCGACTTGTTAGGTTTTCCTATTGATATAAAGGTGATTCTTAAAGCTTAAAAGAGGATTTACACTCAAGCAAAGGTGAGGGAACAAGACCTAAACTAATTGACTAATAATAAACTATTTTTATTTCTTGAGTCCAATGCCATGACTGATTCTATGCGTGTATGCTTGTAATGTGCATTCAACATGTCATCCAATATTCCTGCTATTAATGTTCATGCATATTTAATTCTATTTATTTATAATATGATGATGATGATGATGCTAGGAATAGGCATGTGAATGTATGTGTGTGGTTAGTGTGCTTGATGCGAGTGGAGCACCAGGGGGAGGACGTGATATTGTGATGTGTCCTGGTCACCAGACTCTAGCTCTATCTCTACTCAAGTCTTGTCCATGTAAGCACCCCATTTTTGCCATCCCCAGCCAAACAAAACTTTACTGGTGTAAGAGAGCAGAGGGGGATGAAAATTTGGAAAGTACAGGAGAGGCGAGTGAAACTCTTTCAAACCAATAGTCGATCAATTCCTCTACGCTCTCTATGGTGTTCTGGGCTAAGCCAGAGTGTCCCCAATGTACAAGAGTCTTGGTGGGTATATTCAGAAGGCTTGCGGGTAAATTCAAGGTTTGGATGCTAAGCGGTGATTTCAAAGCTGATTTTGACGAGCCCTACAGCAAGGTCATGAAAATACCTTCGAAATGATACCAGAATCACTCAATTCCGATATCAAACGAAGAAGATGTCGCGATTTTAGTCAGAGTGAAATTGGCTTATTAAATCCAAGGGCTTTTCTATAAATTATCATAAATTAAGGATTTATTGGGTAAATTATCATGATTAAAATCGATCAGACTTCATTCGACCATATCTTGATCGTCCGACATCCAAATCCGACGATTCAAGCGCCACTGTGCTCCATTGTGTCCTCTTCAAAATGGACGTAAAGAATTTTGGGCAGAAGCCGCCAGCGGATCCCATGCAAAGTTGTCGATCGGATTATCGTCAAAACTCCAATTCTTCATATCTTGATCATCCGAAGTCCGAATCAGACGATTCAAGTGCCACTGTGCTCCATTGTTCGTCCTCTTCAAAGTGGACGTAAAGAATTTTGGACAGAAACCGCCGGCGGGTCCCATGCAAAGTTGCTAGCCGAATTATCGTCAAAGCTTCAATTCTTCATATTTTGTTCATCTGACGTCCGAATCTGACGATTCGAGCACCAGTGTGCTCCTTTGTCCGTCCTCTTCAAAGTGGACGTGGAAAATCTGAGACATAGGTCATCAAAATTTTCATGTGGAATTGCAAGCTGAGAGAACTCATAATAGAGAGAGAAATCAACCCAGTCCATACTTACTCAGCCCAACCAAGTCCAAACCCAATTTAGTCCAACCCTGTCAAACTCAATCAGTCCAACCCGACCCAACCCAGACCGGCCCAGGTCGAGTCGGGTCGGTCCATGTGTATGTACTTGTTATATATATATATATATATATATATATATATTATATTATATTATTATGCAATTTATACTATATTATACTATATTATATTATAGTATATTATATATATTTGTATGTATATGTCAAGATGAGGAGTCCGATAAGAAAGAAAGAGAGAGAGAGAGAGAGAGAGAGAGGAAGGAAGAGAGAAAGAGAGAAAGAGAGAGAGAGAGAGAAAGGGAGAGAGAGAGAGAGAGTAAGAGAGATGAAGAGAGAGAGAGAGCAGAAAAAGACGAAAGAGAGGAAGAAAGAGTGGAAGAGAGAGAAAGAAAGAGAGAGAGGAAGAGAGAGAGAGAGAGAGAATGTGGGGGTGTTGCTACCGTGCAACACCCCACTTCTATGCACCCTACTCCGTCCATGCCTGTACAGAGAAAACTGATAGAAATCAGCAATTCTCCCTCACCCCTACTCCCATGGACCTGCAACTCATGCTATTTAGCAGCTTCACCAACACGACTCCGCAGCAGTCCAACGAATCACTCCGCCTCCCATACTTCATTAACACCCATCCGACAACCCTCTTGCCACACTGCCACATACCTACCCGGCAGAATCACCGAACACCCCACCGCCACTCCTCTCCATGCTGCCACCTCTTCTCATCGCCAATCCTCTCCATGCTGCCACCTACATCTCCTCCCTTACCCAGAACCATGCTGCTACAGTTCAGCAGCCATGCCCGCACACCCACCGCCACTCCACACTGCCACAGAGCCGCCCGACCTCACTGCCCAGCCATTCCTCCATGCTGCCGACCTCCTCTCCATGCTGCCTCCATGCTGCCACCAACCCCATCGTCCTTCCTCCCTAGTTGCTATAAAATCCCATCTCAACTGAATGAGAAAAGAGGATTTTTTCTGGCGGGTTTTTGAGGTAACAGACCATCTTTGGTCTGAACTACCTCTGAAAGAAAAAAAAAAAAAAAAAAAAAAAAAGGAGAGGGGAAAATTGGCAGCACCCGACCACCTCTGCTCCTCCTTCTCACCAGCTACCCACCAAGCCTTCAACTGCTGTTCATCATCATCACCATCTTCAATCCATCTCCCATCTCCTGTTCATCATCGTCACCATCTTCGATTCATCCCCGACCACCTCGCGACACCCTGCGACGATCTTCGTTGGCAACCCGACGACCCGGCAACGTTTCATCACTCTCAACCATCGAAACAGCATCAAGCCAGGTCGGCCTTTTTTTCTCCCTCTCCTCAGTTGGCATAGCAACATGTAACAGTATTTTGGTTAATTTCTTTTCTTCTGATATCATGCTCGTATTATTTTGTTGTTGTATTCTTTGATATGTAATGCATAGATTTTTAGTTTTTTGATATCATTACATATATTTTATCATTCTTTTTCTTGATATCACAGTGGCATATTGTATCATGTTTATTTAACCTTTGATTTTTTATTGTGCATCATTATTCCAATTTTTGATATCATATTGTATATAATAATAATAATAATAATAATAATAATAATAATAATAATAATAATTATTATTATTATTATTATTATTATTATTATTATTAGTATTTTTAATCTATGTTGTTATACTGTATATAATTAATATGGGATTTTACATTGTATTTCGACCTTTTGTTTGCTTGGTACATAAATATTATTTAAATTTATTTATTTATTTAATTTTATTCTTTATCACCGATCATTTTTTGAGATTTGAACCATCATGTCTATCTAATGTTTATTGAGAACCATTTATGTTAATATTTCAACATGATGAAAATCAAACCATTGATCATGGAATTTAATGCGATGGAAATTAATCCGACTATAGGATTGAAATTTTATGTGATTGGTCCGGCCATATGATATGGTTGATCCGACTATATGTTTGGAATTTTAATATGGGTGATCCAACCACATGATCTGAATTTTACGAGAGTTGATCGTGACTATATGATTAGAATTTTAATGATTTGATCATAGTCACTGATCTGAAATTTTGATGTGATTTTAATTAATTCGAACCGTTAGATGATCTTTGGAAGTGATGTTAATCAATCTGAACGGTTGAATTGTGATCTTGACAATCTAAACCGTTAGATGGTCTTTGAAAGTGCTTTTAATCAATCTGAGCGGTTAGATTATCATGATGAACGATCTGGGCCATTAGATTATCTTTGGGAATGATTTAAATGAATCTGAATGGTTGGATTATGATCTTAAGCGATTTGAATCGTTGGATTGTCATCGTAAGTGATTTTGATGAATCTAAACCGTTAAATCTTGATCATGAGTGTTTTTGATGAATCTGAACGGTTGGATTATGATCTTGAGTGATTTGAACAGTTGGATTGTCATCGTGGGAATTTTGACTGATATAAACAGTTGAATCTGGATCATAATTGATTTAGGTGAATCTGAGCCATTGATTTCTTAGTCTGATCATGATTATATTTTGATAGGAGACCTAAGCCATAGATCATAGCTATTTTGACGAGATATGAGTCATTGATCACGATTATAACTTGATGTGAGATCTGAGCTGTTGATCTTGGCTGTTTTGATGAAATCTAAGTGTTAATCATGATCATCATTTTTTGAAGAGATATAACTGCTAGATTGATGATCTGATATTGTCTACCTTGTTATATCCATGCATCTATCATGTTGACTTGATTACACTGTCATATTATGCACTACCATGTTTGGAATGCTTACAATGCTAGCTTTGTGCACACTGCCATGCTAATCTGCTTGCTAATGCCATGATTGAATGATGTTTATGTCGACAAGAATTTACTTTTCGTTACACTTTAGTCGAACTGCCGTGCATGTACACTGATAGAAGACATTCCTAGGTGTGGGTACGTGCATGTAGGCACCCACATTCATGGGAAGGGTAATAATGAAAAATGATAAAAGTCTTAATCAAGAATCATGAAGCTTAGCCCAACAATTCCGAAATCAGGGTTGTAAATGACAAGGGTAGTTTAGGACGATCCCTACCCCTCAGTTCATCTCCCCTAGGATGCAGATAGGTGTAATGTGAATCCAACCATGGATCATCTAGGATCAACATTCGATCCAGCTGGACCACCCATATTCTAACCCAATGGGTCACCCAATGAACAGTGCCATTTCCGAACGTGGATCCTGATTCTTAGGGAAAACCCTAAGATACGTAGGTAGTCTGAGAAACTCCCAGATACGGTTCCACACCTCAATCAATGTGTCCTAAACCTGACTCCCTGAGAGTACAAACATGACTCCCTGAGAGTACAAACATTACTCCCTGAGAGTACAAACATCACTCCTTGAGAATATAAACATCTACTCCCTGAGAGTACAAACCTTACTCCCTGAGAGTACAAACATCACTCCCTGAGAGTACAACCCATGAAACGAACTACGTCGTACCTGATTTCCAGGACCTCTGGAATACGTAGGCAACTTGGAGGACTCTCCAAGTACGGTACTCCATCTTAGTATCCTTAGGTCCCCCATATCCATATCCGTATCCATATCCTCGTTTACTTTGATCCATTTAGGCTATCTCTAGATTCAATCTCAATCATCATCAAGCATAAACTTCAACTTGAATAAATTGAATATAAGAAATCTTAATCATAATCCACATCCATAAACCTTAATCACTTTTCATTTCAAACTACGTTTTTGGACTTGATTTCCAGGATTGGAATACGTAGGCAATTTGAGATGTTTTGGACATCTCAGATTCAGTCCATCACCGAACCATCTTTGGTTCGGTTCATTGTATATTATTTTATTTGTTTTCTTACTTCGAGAACATGTTTGGCTGAACTTAAGCTAGAAGAACTCAGCAACTTGGCATAGGATCCCCCATGAGCCCTAGTCATCATCCATTGACCATGAATAGTCAGAATCATAGAGTCTAAGGAAAGTAGAATCACATAGGAGGCCGATTTTCGGATCGGGCAGTTTTGGGTGCCTAACACCTTCCCAAACTGTACTTTGAACGCTTACCCGTTCTCTGTTGGACCAAAGCCGATATGTTGGGTCATGAGTCAATAGAAGTCTTATCACAGGATGAGGCTACATATTAGGTCCTAGACCTCAATCTAGGTGGCGACTCCAAATCATTTCACCATCCATTCAGCGTGGGTGGACATCACTATCCTCACAGTCCACTGACATCGTCGTATCGCCATTACCTTAGCAAAACTATTACGTCGTAGGGCATCAGGGGAGGTGGTCTCGGACCGTGTAGTCTTCGACTCTGCCAGGGGTCTTAGCTCTATGTCTATGGACGTATTGAGGGATGCTGGGGTGAGGCCTTGGATACACTATTTGACATTAGGATTGGTTAGTTGCGAGCCCAGTTTGCAAGCCCTCGCCAACAGGGGCTTACGTGTTGGTATGGGTAGAGTATCAAGGGAAGTGTGATGCGGTGCGATCCTAAGCACTTTAGCTCTATCTCTATTCCATGGTGGGTGCATGTGGGATGGCAATAACGATATTCATTGGGCGGATTCACACACTCGTATATAGAGGTGAGGCGGCCACCGAGCCTTTCTATAGCACATTGCAAACTTATATACCAGACCACAGATATGAATTGAATGCATGCATATGTTTGTTGCATTGTTTTGTTTGCTTACTGAGCCGTGATGTGTGCTCACCCTTTCGAATTCAAATATTTTTAGTTAATGATGCAGGTACTACTGTGGAAGATTATAGGAATGCTTCCGCATACGGGCATGTGGCTGCTATGGAGGCTGAAGAAATAGTGGAGACGCATGACTCCTCATGCGAGTGTAATTCATGCGTTTTCGATTAGATTTTTATTTGAACTATTAAGGAAATATAATTTGATATTTTATTTATTATGTCTCGGTTGATACAACATAATTGGATATTTTATTTATGATTATCACAGTTAGATTCTCAGTTCATTTAATATTAAGACTTTCGCTATTGTGTATTTATTCTGATTATGGTTGTGGATGTGTATGGTTTAAGCTAATGGACACAGCCTATTTGAGATCCTGGATTGAACCATTAGTTTATTAACGGTTCAACACACCATTCTGAATAGTGTGGAATTGAGGTGTGACATTGAACCTTCAGGAGTCACCTTAGAACTGTCTGCTGCGTCTGCGGGAGGAGTAGGAGCGGATGGGGCTGCTTCTGGGGGAGGAGTAGGGCTCGAAGGCTGCACAAGTTTATCCTGGATCACCTTACTCATCAGCAGGATAAGAGAGAAGTCGAAAGCTGGCAGGTGGGTGGACATCTGCGAGTACACGACCACAAGGGCTTCACGAATGGCTCTGGTCCTTTTCCGTCTGAACATACCCTCCATAGCTTCTGAGTCAAGTAGGGCTCTCAGAGTCTCTTCTTTGCCTCGCGCTAGGGACGATCGGGCTTGTGATAGCTCCTTAATCAGACGATCAACAGAAGATTACAGATTGGCCTTTTGCTCTTGCATGACGACCAGGTCTCTCTTGAGGGCATCCTCGCTGGAGGAAGACTGGGCCAGTTCGCCTAGTAGCTCGTCCTTCTCTGTCAGCAGTTGGTCCTTCTCGAAGGCCAGCTTGTCTCGGACACCCTGTAGGTCCTTGATTTCCTCCTCCAGTCGATTGTTGAGCTCGGTAGTCGAGTTAAGCTGTTCGAGCATGACTTCATTGGACAGACGCACCTCCGATAGCTCTTTCTGAGTAGCCTGAAAAACCTTGGCCCGAGTGGTGAACTGCTCGTCCAACCGATGGTATCTGGACTTCTCTTCAGCCAGCCACCTTCGGTTTTGCTCCAATGATGCCTCAACAACATGACATTTGAAATCTGACTCTTGGGCTCTCTCCTCCGCCTCTTTGGCTCGTTCTTCGGCTTCCCTGGCTTTCTCCTTAGCGTTGTCCCTTTGTCCCTCGACTTCCATCTGAGCAGCGGTAGCCACGTCTCAAGCATTGGCGGCTTGATCACGCTCAGCCTGGGCGATGACCAGTAGCCTATGGTTCTCCTGGGCAATAATATGCATGTCCTTCAGTTTCTTTATGGAACCTGTCAGCATCTTTTTATAGTAGTTCGTCCCGTACATCAACTGCGACAAGGAAACATGGAATATTGGTTAGAAAGGGATACATGAAAAAAAAAAAGAGAAAGAGGGAGAAGTGGGGAGACGTACTTGATACAAAGCTGCACATTGATCCTGGTCAATACTCTCCACGGGAACACGTTTGAACACCTCGTCGTCAGTAGGGAGACAGATGTGGTGAATGATATCTTGGGCCACGAGGCGGTCATATAGCCCACTGTCTGTGGAGCGCACCATCCAGGAGGGAGCTAATATGGAAGTCTCGGTGCCCATAGTGTAAGACCCGCACTCTGAAAACCCGGTCTAAACCTTGGTTTTGTGTCATGACAGGTCTTCCGATCATCACCGGGCCAGACGGGGCAAGCGGATAACAAACAAGTATAAAATCGGACCGAAGTCGACCAATTATACCTGATTTTAGGTATACCGGTCGACCGGTATGGCCTGCGCAGCTATGTGCGGGAATCTAAAAATTGGTCTATGTGGGTCCCGCTTTCCTGAATTCGAATCCTAGAAGTTTCCTAATCCTAATAGGGTTACTAAACCCTATTTCTAGCCTATAAATACACCCTTAAACCTCCTCAAATCCTTTCCATTGTCTCTCACAAACCCTAGAGAAGAGAAAGAGGTTGGAAAGGAGAAGGGGCTAGGAAGAAGAAGGAGGTGCTGCCATTACCGTTCGACGACGCTCTCATTACGCTAGTCAACGGTAAGTGTTTGAATCCATCTTTTTACCCTATGTTAGTTGTGTGGGTGGATCAATACCATGAAAAGTAGGTATTGATCTAAAACCCTAAATTGGCCAATAAACCCTAAGTTGCCGTCAAACCTTAGATTTGAGTTTCGAGATGATATTCATCGAAATAAGACTTGAATGAGTTGGGGATAACTCTAACTCAAAGCCTAGACTTAGAATGGATAGGAGAAACCCTGAAAATCCATGGAGGATGATCGACGGCAGTCGAAAAACCCATGTATGGTCTTCCGGAGACATACCGGTTGCACATAGTGCGACCGGTATGTTGCGACCGCTATCTCTCGGGAGGTTATCTGTGGGGACCGGCTGACCATACCGGTCGCCAGTCTTTCCCACAGAGTTACGACCGGTACATGCCACCGGTCAGCTCTGTGAGGGTATTTTGTAACCATGTTGGTTTCCGACCAACATGAAACTCTAAGAATGTTATTTTAATGAAACCCTAATAATATTGTAAGACTTTGTGACTTGCCGTTTGGATCTTGCGACGTGGAGCAAGCTAACCAACGAGCGTCAGGTAAGGGAATCTGACCTAAACCTAATAATTAATGGACAGTAAATTATTGTTAATCACCTGATTATATGTGATGTGTTGTTTGTGCATATTCACATGCCATCCTTAACTTTCAGTTATTATTACTGTTCATGCATTGATAGGATGTGATTTTTAGGCATGTGATTGTTTTCGTTAGTGGGTGGAGTGGGGCATGGGCCTGAGATCGCTCTTCACACTAGCACCTTTTGTAGTATTCTGTCTTAACATGCTTGGTACGGGTGGGGTATCAGGGGAAAGTCGTGGTATGGTGGTCTCCGATATTGATGTTGTCCCGGCCACTGTTATGTGGTACTGTGGTCTCCGAGTCGTTGTTGGCTTGTCCAAGATGCTTTAGCTCTATCTCTATGCCGTAGGGAGTTATGTTGGGATAGGGTCTACTAGCGTTATGTATCTATCCTAGTGGGTTAGTTGTGGATAGGGCATCAGGGGAGGTGTGTGAATGCCTTAGCTCTATCTCTATGCCGTAGACGACTGTGCTGGGATAGAGCATACATTGATGACATATAGGATTGGTTAGTTGCGAGCCCAGTTTGCGAGCCCTGGCCAGTAGGGGCTTAGGTACTGGTATGGGTAGAGTATCAGGGGAGGTACGTGGGTATCTTAGCTCTATCTCTATTCCATGATGGGTGCATGTGGGCCAATGGTGGTGTGATCTATGAGGTGCCACACACTCGTGTATAGAGGTACGGGGGCCACCAAACCTTTCTATAGCACATTGCAAACTTAAAACCAGACCACAGCATAAAATTGATTGTTACTCATGCATAATATTGTGAAACTGTCTGATTGTCTTACTGAGCTGTGTTGTGAGCTCACCCTTTGTGTACACATTGTTTTTAGATGTCGATGCAGGTTATATTGTTGATGATTATATGAACGCTCCGGCGTATGGAGGTGTTGCTGCTCTAGATGTGCAAGCAGGAGAGGACGAGCATGACGCTTCATGCGAGTGCCCTTTCTGCGTGTACCTTTGATCGGATTTTTATTTATTTATTTCAGATATTTTCGGTTGGACTAAATGGATGTACGGATATTATTTTATGTGTTTGAATCTGGATAATTGGATATTTATTTAAGTTATCAATAGATACTCAGTTCATTCTATTTAAAGTCTTCCGCTGTATATTTATATTCTGATTGTGGTTATGTGTAATGGTTTGTATGAACGGACACGGCCTATTCGAGATCCTGGTGTGAACCGTTGGTTCAATGGCGGTTCACTCACACCATTCTGGTTGGATCAGAATTGGGGTGTGACAACTTGGTATCAGAGCTCTCGGGCTCTGTCTATAGACTATATTACACTTAACTGGGTCGATGAACTGAGTTAGAAAATATTAAAAAAAAAATTTTAATACAAACACACCCTAAGCATTGTTTGATACCTGAGATGGACTAAGAAAGAGAATAATGTACTATATTAAATGTGGAACTTAACATTTACATATGCACTAGTTAGGAAAAACCATGAAAATTTCCATTAATTAAGAAAATTGTAGCAAATGATATAGTGCTATAGGGTACGGTCCACAAACCGGACAGTTACCCTGTTATATGTAAAACAGTCACGAGTAAGCGAAAGAAAAATCATGGGGTAGGGGGCCTAGGAGGAATGAGGTCCGCTATGTAAGACCCGCACTCTGAAAACCCGGTCTAAACCTTGGTTTTGTGTCGTGACAGGTCTTTCGATCATCACCGGGCCAGACGGGGCAAGCGGATAACAAACAGGTACAAAATCGAACCGAAGTCGACCAATTATACCTGATTTTAGGTATACCGGTCGATGGTACCGGTCTTGGTACTGGTCGACCGGTATGGCCTGCACAGCTATGTGCGGGAATCTGGAGATTGGTCTCTATGGGTCCCGCTTTCCTGATTTCGAATCCTAAAAGTTTCCTAATCCTAGTAGGGTTACTAAACCCTATTTCTAGCCTATAAATACACCCTTAAACCTCCTCAAATCCTTTCATTGTCTCTCACAAACCCTAGAGAAGAGAAAGAGGTTGGAAAGGAGACGGAGCTAGGAAGAAGAAGGAGGTGCCGCCATTACCGTTCGACGAAGCTCTCCTTACGCCAGTCAACGGTAAGTGCTTGAATCCATCTTCTTACCCTATGTTAGTTGTGTGGGTGGATCAATACCATGCAAAGTAGGTATTGATCTAAAACCCTAAATTGGCCAATAAACCCTAAGTTGCCGTCAAACCCTAGATTCGAGTTCTGAGATGATATTCATCGAAACGAGACTTGAATGAGTTGGGGATAACTCTAACTCAAAGCCTAGAATTAAAATGGATAGGAGAAACCCTGAAAATACATGGAAGATGATCGTCGACAGTCGAAAAACCCATGTATGGTCTTCCGGAGACATACCGGTCGACTATACCGGGTGCACATAGTGCGACCGGTATGTGCGACCGCTATCTCTCGGGAGGTTGTCTGTGGGGACCGACTGACCATACCGGTCGCCGGTTTTTCCCACAGAGCTGCGACCGGTATATGCCACCGGTCAGCTCTGTGAGGGTATTTGTAACCCTGTTGGTTTCCGACCAACATGAAACTCTAAGAATGTTATTTTAATGAAACCCTAATAATATTGTAGGACTTTGTGACTTGTCATTTGGATCTTGCGACGTGGAGCAAGTGATCGAACGAGCGTCAGGTAAGGGAATCTGACTTAAACCTAATAATTAATGGACAGTAAATCGTTGTTAATCATTGAATATCTATGATGTGGTGTTTGTGCATATTCACATGCCATCCTTTACTTTCAGTTATTATTACTGTTCATGCATTGATAGGATGTGATTGTTAGACATGTGATTGTTTTCGTTGGTGTGTGGAGTGGGGCATGGGCCTGGGATCGCTCTTCACACTAGCACCTTTTGTAGTATTCTGTCTTAGCATGCTTGGTACGGGTGGGGTATCAGGGGAAGGTCGTGGTACGGTGGTCTCCGATATTGATGTTGTCCCGGCCATTGTTATGTTGTACTGTGGATTCCGAGTCGACGCTGGCTTGTCCACGATGCTTTAGCCCTATCTCTATGCCGTAGGGAGTTATGTTGGGATAGGGTCTACCTGCGTTATTTTTCTATCCTAGTGTGTTAGTTGCGGATAGGGTATCAGGGGGAGGTGAGGTATTGTGGTCTCCAGCCCGGCTTGCACGCTCTAGCTCTATCTCTATGCCATAGACGGCTGTGCTGGGATAGAGCATACATTGATGACATATAGGATTGGTTAGTTGCGAGCCCAGTTTGCGAGCCCTGGCCAGTAGGGGCTTAGGTACTGGTATGGGTAGAGTATCAAGGGAGGTGCGGGTATACCTTAGCTCTATCTCTATTCCATGATGCGTGCATGTGGGTTGGTGGTAGTGTGATCTACTGTGCGATGCCACACACTCGTGTATAGAGGTGCGGGGGCCACCAAACCTTTCTATAGCACATTGCAAACTTTAAACCAGACCACAGTATAAATTGATTGTTACTCATGCATAATCTTGTGAAACTGTCTGATTGTCTTACTGAGCTGTGTTGTGAGCTCACCCTTTTTACGTACATTGTTTTTAGATATAGATGCAGGTTATACTGTGGACGATTATGTGAACGCTCCGACGTATGGAGGTGTAGCTGCTCTGGATGTACAAGTAGGGGAGGACGAGCATGATGCTTCATGCGAGTGCCCTTTCTGCGTGTACTTGTGATGGATTTTTTTATTTAGTCGTTTCAGTTATTTTCGTTTGTTATTAAAGGGATGTAAAAGATATTTATTTTATGTTTGGATTTGAATAATTGAATACTTATTTAAATTATCAATAGATACTCAGTTCATTCTATTAAAGTCTTCCGCTGTATATTTATATTCTGATTGTGGTTATGTGTGATGGTTTGTATGGGTGGACACGGCCTATTCGAGATCCTGGTGTGAACCGTTGGTTCACTCACACCATTATGGTTGGATCAGAATTGGGGTGTGACACGCTATATCATAGTCTCGTTCGTAAGCGACCCTGAGCCAGTGCACCTGATCCTGTTTGACTCGGAGGCTGCGAGTGAACTGCGCCAACTCGCGGCTCATCTCACCCTGAGTGTCCCTGATCTCCATAATCATACCCATCATGGTGTCGGAGGGAGGGTGAGATGGTCCAGCTGTAGATGTAGATGGTGGTGCTGTAGGTGTAGGCTGTGGAGCTTGCGTTGGTACTACACTGCCGATGTAGGGTAGCCCAAGACCGATGGGCCAAGCACAGAATGTACCACCACCGCATCAGTTTCCATCGCCTTCTGCGTACCCGGGAGCCTATCCATATCCACCACAATGGTACGGAATGAACACTCAGGGACCGCAAGATCTGAGCAAGTCAGTGGATAGATTCTTGAAGTTGAAGCCTTCATCATTCACCGGTAGGACGGGGAAACCATTGTGGCCAGCACAGTGGGTTGCAGAGATGGAGAAGAATTTTCGTCTGATGACATGTACTGAGGAGGAAAAAGTATTATTGGCCACTCATATGCTGAAAGAAGACGCAAACGCTTGGTGGAATTCTACACGGACATATCTGGAAACCAAGTATACACTGGTTGACTGGGAAGTGTTTAAAGCTGCTTTCTTCGACAAGTATTTTCCAAAGAGTTTCAAAGATCAAATGGAGAAAGAGTTTCTCAATCTGCAGCAGTCTCAGTCGACCGTAGATGCTTATCAGCAGAGGTACGAAGATCTATTCTTCTTCGCACCGGCCAGTATGCAAGAGGAGGAGACCAAGACACGTAGGTTCACCATGGGACTACGTGGAAGCATCAGAGAGCACATCTTGGGTCTGGACAAGAAGATTTACAACGAGACTGTGCAGGTTGCGAGGGTGATAGAGTCCAGTCAGAGGGACAGTTTCTTTGCTCAGAACAGGGGAGTGAAGAGACCTACTAGTGACAGTTCGTGTGGCGGTAACAATAGACCCTTCCGCCCATACAGGGCTCAGACCGCTACAGTACCCGCGAGGACCAACGCGGCACCACCTGTGCTACATAATACCGGGTACAATCCGAATATCAAATGTTTTAACTGCCAGCAAGTGGGTCATATTGCAAGGACCTGCACTCTACCTAAGAAGCAACCTCCCCAGCAGGGAAAAGTTTATGCGGTCACCACTGAAGAGGCAGCTGCATCACAGGATGTGGTCACTGGTATGACTCTATCCCTTATTATTTGGCTTACTATTTTCATTGTGTGTATGCGCATATAGAACTAAGGGATAATAAAAATTCCAGGAATTGTAATTGTAGCTGGTATACCTACCAGAGTACTATTTGACTCTGGGGCCACGCACTCCTTTGTTTCTATTTCTTTTGGGAAGCGAATGGAGTTACCAATCAAGCATTTGAATCCAAGCTTGATAGTTCGCTCTCCACTAGGAGTCTAAGTGGCTTTGACCGAATATTATGGACCATGTACTGTATGTATTGAGGGCCGAGACTTAGAAGCAAGCCTAGTACTACTTAAGATGGCAGACTTTGATGTCATCCTGGGAATGGATTGGCTAGGCCGTCATTCAGCCATCCTAATATGTGGTGAAAGGAAGCATGTGCTTACTGATAAAGAGGGAAAGGAGTATAGCTTCGCTGGGACTAAGTTACCTAGGAAGCGGAAACTGATTCTCTCCGCCCTAAAAGCTAAGAGGTGCTTAGAGAAAGGGGGAGTGGGGTATCTAGTATCTGTAGTCGACATCACTGTTGAGGTGCCAAAGATGGAAGATCTAGAGGTGGTACGAGAGTTTCCAGATGTATTTCCAGAAGATCTTCCAGGTTTACCACCAGACAGGGCTATAGAATTTGTGATGGACCTTATGCCAGGTTCGGCACCGGTGTCTAAAGCACCATACCGAATGGCCCCTACCGAGTTAAAGGAGTTGAAGACCCAGTTACAAGAATTATTGGATAAGGGCTTCATACGACCTAGCATATCACCTTGGGGAGCACCTGTATTATTTGTCAAGAAGAAGGATGGAAGTGTACGGCTATGCATTGACTACCGTGAGCTGAACAAGTTGACCATCAAGAATCGGTATCCTTTGCCTAGGATCGATGATTTGTTTGACCAGTTACAGGGTGCAAAGGTTTTCTCCAAGATTGATCTCCGATCAGGGTATCACCAATTGAAGATCAAGGTCAGAGATATTCCGAAGACTGTTTTCAGGATGAGGTATGGGCATTATGAGTTTCTAGTTATGTCTTTCGGGTTGACCAATGCTCCAGCGTCATTTATGGAACTGATGAACCGAGAGTTTCATGATATGTTGGACACTTCGGTCATCGTATTCATCGATGACATATTGATCTACTCCAAGGACATGGAGACTCATACAGCACATTTGAGGGCAGCCCTACAACGGCTGAGACAAGAAAAGCTTTATGCTAAATTCAAGAAGTGTGAGTTTTGGCTGAAGGAAGTGGCTTTCTTGGGCCATGTTGTATCTGAAGACGGTATCAAGGTTGATCCAAGTAAGATAGCTGCTATAGTAGGATGGGAAGCACCAAAATCTGTTGCGGAGATTCGTAGTTTCCTTGGGTTGGCTGGTTATTATAGAAGATTTGTGGAAGATTACTCCAGGATCGCGGTTCCACTCACCAGATTGACCAAGAAGGGAGAGAAATTTATATGGACAGATGAGTGTGAGAAGTGCTTTCAGACTTTGAAGTCAAGACTTGTCTCTGCACCCATCTTGACCATCCCAGAACCAGGCGTACCGTTTACTTTATATACAGATGCTTCAGGGTTGGGTATTGGGTGTGTTCTGATGCAAGGAGAACAGGTGATTGCTTATATGAACGCGTCCGCGTACGGGAACGTGGCAGCAATGGAAGCTGGAGCTGAAGTAGATACACACGACTCCTCTTGCGAGTGCAACTCGTGTGTATTTGATTAGAGATTTTATAGTTTTCTTTATTGGATTTATTCAGACATGTATTTGATATTTAATATTTATGTCTCAGTTGAATACAGAATAATTTGCTATTAAATTATTTATATCATCTTTGTTTCTCAGTTCATCTTATTATAAGACTTCCGCTATTGTGTATTTACTCTGATTATGATTACGGATGTGTGTAAGTTTGGATAACGCGGGGATAGCCTATTTGAGATCCTGGTTGAACCGTTGATTATTTAACGGTTCATTACACCATTCTGGTTAGACCAAAATTGGGGTGTGACAACTTGGTATCAGAGCATCTCAGACCTTGTCCGCTGAACTAACATACATTCGAGACAATTGTGAACTGAGATAGGATAAAAGTAAAAACAGTAATACAAACACACAATAAGCACCTGTATTGGTTGAGACAGAACTTAAATAAGACAATAATGTACATATAAAAGGTGGAACCATATATATACACTCAAACAGAAAGAGAAGACCAAAATGTATCCTGATAAACCAATAATATAGGGTATTATCTATAAATTGGGTAGTTATCTAAGTATACAAATGATATTGTACAGTAGCAAGAAGGAAGCATCTGTACAGCAGAAAATTGGAATACTGAGTTGGTACTCATAAGATGTGAAACTCGATGTAGGACAGAAGAAGAAAGAAAATGGCTAGTAATGCCAAAACCCCTGTAGAGATAAAGGAAAAGATCTCGGGCTAAATCCAAAGGACATGATCAGGTACGGTACCAATTGGTAGCATCACTGTACCACAATACCTGTTAGGTATAACACAGTTCCTACCACACAGCAAGTCCCAGTAAAGCACACCCCAGTACAGAAGTTTGGTGTACAACAAGCAGTGTATCAAGGTGGTTAACCAAGCAGTTTATCAAGGTGGTTACCCTTATCAGTCATTGATGTATGGATAACTGTATCATGACACAATGATCCGACCAAGGATTGAGGAATATTTTCTGAAGATGAAGCCTAAAACGTTTTCAGCAAAGGATCAAATCTATTGTGGCCATGTAACCAGATATGTTTATATAGGATGCGGTGCATTATTGATTTACTCTTATGATTATAAAGGATGCACATACCAGATTTTAATTTCTCGTACATTGACAGGATACCTTTTTGATTTAATCTGTCAATTGGAGTTATAGATATTGTTTCTTTAGTATTAATCCTGATTATACCAATCTGAGCCACTCTCATGATCGACAACATGAACAGTGATATGAACTGAATGAACAGTTAAATGTTTAATCATGTTGAGTGTACATCTTCTGATTTATACCTGATTTATTGATGTATGAAAGCTTCCCTAGATTTACTCTTGTAGTGCCTTGACCAATGGCATTATATACTCGATAGAACCTGTAACCATGAGGTTAAGGACTGTAAAACCTCTATTTTCATGTATTTAGACCACCGTGCGACCTAAGGACCTTTGGATTCCGGTTGGATTGCCACAGATTTACACCTGATTCTTTAAACCTAGGTTCACTAGATAAAGCTAGTGTTTTCATTATGCTAACGCAACAGACGGAGGTGAATCACTTTTGGATGAACATTTTGATTCATACACTCCCTGACCTTTGTTGATAAAGATGATTAGTGATAATGGAATTATTGGAACAAAGATGATTGGATTCAGATTAAATGCTATAGCCAATGAACCTCAGATGAAGTAATGAAGAATCTATTTTGAGATTGCTAAATGGATGGTATTTAGACGCAACCAAATTAGAGTTGAGATGGCAGACTTTGATGTCATCTTGGGAATGGACTGGTTAGCTCGGCATTCTGCAAATCTGTTATGCGCCGAAAAGAAGCTAACGTTCAAAGACAGAGAAGGAGCAGAATTCAGTTTCTCGGGAACCAAACTTCCCCGGAGACGCAAGCTCATACTTTCAACACTAAAGGCTAAGAAGTGCCTTGAGAAGGGGGCAGTCGGGTATCTAGTGTCAGTGGTTGACCTAACCAAGGAAGCACCACGAATGGAAGACATTGACGTCGTGCGAGACTACCCTGACGTATTTTTGGAGGAACTACCCGGATTACCACCCGACCGAGCCACAGAGTTTGTGATAGACCTTATACCTGGAGCCGCACCAGTATCAAAAGCACCTTATGGAATGGCTCCTACGGAACTGAAGGAACTGAATGTGCAACTACAAGAACTACTGGACAAGGGTTATATTCGACCCAATATATCCCCATGGGGAGTGCCGGTGTTATTCGTGAAGAAAAAGGACGGTAGTGTTCGATTATGCATCGACTATCGAGAGTTGAATAAACTGACAATCAAAAATCGATATCCACTACCTCGGATCGATGACTTGTTCGATCAGTTACAAGGAGCAAAAGTATTTTCTAAGATCGATCTTCGATCGGGTTATCATCAGCTGAAGATTAAAGAAGGTGATATTCCGAAGACAGCATTCAGGACCAGATACGGACATTATGAATTTTTTGTTATGTCTTTCGGATTAACTAATGCACCGACAACGTTCATGGAACTTATGAACCGAGTCTTCCACGATATGTTGGATACATCGGTTATAGTATTTATTGATGACATATTGGTATATTCCAAGGACAAGGAAACTCATATCAAGAACCTAAACGCAGTCCTACAGCGTTTAAGGAAAGAGAAGTTATACGCTAAATTTTCAAAGTGCGAGTTTTGGCTAAGTGAATTCGCCTTCCTAGGCCATGTAGTATCCGCTGAAGGAATCAAAGTGGACCCCAGCAAAATCGAGGCTATTGTGAAGTGGGAAGCGCCAAAGAGCGTTTCAGAAATTAGAAGTTTTCTGGGTCTAGCTGGTTATTATCGAAGATTCATAGAAAACTATTCTTGGATTGCCGTACCTCTCACCAGTTTGACTAAGAAAGGTGAAAAGTTTGTGTGGACCGACAACTGTGAGAAGAGTTTCCAAACACTGAAAACCAGATTGATATCCGCCCCGATTTTGACCATTCCCGTTCCAGGACAGACGTTTACCTTATACACCGATGCGTCGGGACTAGGATTAGGATGTGTGCTTATGGAAGGAGAGCAAGTAATTGCGTATGCCTCGAGACAGTTGAAGGTACATGAGAAAAATTACCCCACTCATGATTTGGAGTTAGCGGCAGTAGTACATGCTGTCAAGATATGGAGACATTACTTATACGGGGAGAAATTCCAGATTAAGTCGGACCATAAAAGTCTTACTTATTTATTTAATCAGAAAGAGTTGAATATGAGACAAAGAAGATGGCTGGAACTATTGAAAGACTATGATTGTGATATCCAGTATCATCCGGGAAAAGCGAACGTGGTAGCGGATGCATTGAGCAGAAAAGCAATGATAAAATCTCAAGGAGAAGTTAGCACGACCGCAGCAATGTGTACCACCGGAATGGTATTCAATCACAGCAACGAGCAGTATGTGATAGATACAACGGATGAATCAGCTAACCAAGGGTTTATTCATCGGTTTTTAAATATGTTCGCGGCATTGAAGATTATACCGGATATAGTGGATGAAGTGAAGACAGACTATCAAAGCGGATCCTTATCCGAGAACAGTACAAGAAGATATTGAGAAAGATAGGACTAACCCCGAGTTCACCTTGGATGACGAGAAAGTCTTGAAATACAAAGGAAGAATATGTGTACCGAAACGAAAGTATGGACATTAGACACCGACCGATGAAAGAAGCCCATACCACCATCTACTCGATACACCCTGGAAGTACAAAAATGTATCATGATCTAAAGAAATTATATTGGTGGAGGGGATTGAAAGCGGATGTAGCTAAGTTCGTGTCTCAATGCCTAAATTGTCGAAAAGTAAAGGCTGAACGACAAAGACCCGCAGGATTGTTACGGCCATTACCGGAACCAACATGGAAATGGGATCAGTATCACTATGGACTTCGTCACAGGACTACCATTGACTCCTCGAGTAGTTGACGCAGTTTTGGGTGATTGTGGACCGTCGACTAAAAACGGCTCGCTTCATACCTATACGACCTCAATATACCTTTGGAAAGGTTAGCAAAGCCGTATGTGGATAATATTGTTCGGTTACACGGTGTACCGGAAATTATTGTGTCCGATAGAGATCCACGATTTACTTCCAAATTTTGGGAAGGACTGCAAAAGGCTATGGGTACAACATTGAAGTTCGATCTGCATTCCACCCACGCAGGCAGATGGACGGTCGAAGCGTACAATTCAGATTCTAGAAGATATGCTACAAGCATGTGTAATTGATTTCAAGGGATCATGGGATGAAAGATTACCAC
Source organism: Protea cynaroides (assembly GCA_028583415.1). NCBI lineage: Eukaryota > Viridiplantae > Streptophyta > Magnoliopsida > Proteales > Proteaceae > Protea > Protea cynaroides. The sequence continues at coordinate 35,346,202 of CM053271.1, forward strand.
CGATCGAGTTCGGCTTATAACAATAGCTATCGGGCTACTATACAGATGTCACCTTATGAAGCATTGTATGGCAGGAAGTGTCGAACTCCCTTGTTTTGGAATGAAGTTGGAGAATGTAGTATTATTGGACCGGAATTTGTTGAAGAGACTTGTCGAGTGGTTGATATTATCAAGGAAAGAGTGAGAACAGCTCAGAACCGTCAGAAGCAATATGCAGATACTCGACGAAGAGATCTGGAGTTCGCAGTAGGTGATAAAGTATTTTTGAAGGTATCACCCATGCGAGGATTGAAGAGGTTCGGATAGAAAGGGAAGCTAAGTCCAAGATATGTCGGGCCGTATGAAATTCCAGCTAAGCGTGGAAAAGTAGCTTATCAGTTAGCACTACCACCATCTATGTCAAGTGTACATGACGTATTTCACATTTCTCTATTGAAGAAGTATGTCAAGGACCCAATGCATGTTTTGACAGTGGATTTTCCAGAATTGACTGATGATTTGACATTTGAAGTAACACCAACAGAAATCACTAGTCGAAAGGTTCAACGTCTACGCAACAGAGATATCTACTATGTTAAGGTCATATGGAAAAGTAGAGACATGGAAGAAATTACATGGGAAGAAGAAAATGCTATGAGAAAGCAATACCCTTACTTATTTGATTCAGAAGGTACGTACAATTTCGAGGACGAAATTTTTATAAGTTAGGGGGAGTTGTAAGACCCGTGCCAATCTAACCTGGTCTTACCACCTTGAACCAGGTTTACCCACTATGGTCGAGTCAAATGGACCAAGGGCGTGAAGGAGATCGAGATCCTAGGTATCAAATTGACCCAAAAACACTTAAAATAGGGGAAGGGTCGCATACCCAGCTAAGCAGGGTCGGACCTCCCAAAACAAAAAGTCAGACCCTCAGTTTTGAAGGGAGGGTCGGACAACTTATACCCTCGGGTCGACGGGATCATCGACCCTCCCATCGACCCTCAGTTACCGCAGAAAATAAAAATTTGGAAATTTCCATATTTTCGAATGGGATTCTTTCCTAATCTCAAAGGGACTTATTTTAGGATATTCCTACTCTATTTAGAGGACGTCCCTAAGCCACTTTCACTCCTTTCACAACCCTAATCGAATTGAGAGAAAGAGAGGAAAAGTAAAGAGGAAGAAGAAAAGGAAGGAAGAGAAATTAAGCCAAAAGAGAAGAGTTGCAGAGAAAGATTAATCTTCTCAGGTATGGATACTAATTCCATGAGTTTCTACAGACCTTAGGCTAGTTAATGTTGAGAGTGTGATTTCGGAGAAACCCAAACCATCAATCCATGGTTAAGTTTTCATGGAAAACCCTAGGAGAATGCATGAAAGCTATCTAGGTAGATGATTCATGGTTTCAGACCATGGAATGAATGTTGAATGGAATGTAGAAGCAAGCCATAGGACCCCAAACACGAAGAATGGACTAAAAAATGGAAATTGGACCAAAGTGCACAGAGGGTCGCACCGAGGGTCGATGACCATCCGACCCTAGGTATTCCTGACCATCGACCCTCAGCATTCGGGAAGTCCAGAAAGAGGGGAGGGTCGATAGACCCATCGACCCTAGCATCGACCCTAGCATCGACCCTTAGTTAACAGAATGGTTTTTAAATCTGGAATTAATTCTAATTAAATTCTATCGACTTTGTTAAGTCTTCTAGCAATATAATAACATTATAAAGGTGATTTTAAAGCTTGGAAAAGTATCTTGTAGCAAGCTAAGGTGAGGAACCTTAACTCCAAACTAAATTGGTTAATAATAAACTGTTTTCTATTTCTTGAGTCCTATGCTATGCTTGATTCTATGCGAATATGTTTGTAATGTGCATACAGCATGCCATCCAATATTTCTATTACTTGTTCATGCATATTTACTTTATTGTTTATAACATGATGATGATGATGATGATGATAGGAATAGGCATGTGCTTGTATGTGTGTGGTTGGTGTACTTGATGCGAGCGAGTATCAGGGGAGGTGTGATGAGAACGTCAATAAACGTTAACCTTTGGCGGGTCTCAGCACTTTAGCTCTATCTCTAACTCAAGTCTTGTGCATTAGCATTGTCGTATCGCCATTACTTTAGCAGAAATATTATGTCGTAGAGTATCAGGGGAGGTGGTCTCGGTCCTTGTAGTGTCTGACTCTACCGGGGGGCCTTAGCTCTATCTCTATGGACATTCTGAGAGATGCTGGGGTGAGGCCTTGGATACACTGTTTGGCATTAAGATTGGTTAGTTGCGAGCCCAGTTTGCAGCCCTCGCCAACAGGGGCTTACGTGTTGGTATGACACTATATAGCAATAAACGTAACCTTTGTTATATAATGTTCATGATTGGGTGCATGTGAGTTGACGATAAACGTGATCTTCGGGTAACGTCACACACTCTTGTATAGAGGCGTAGTCAATAAACGCGACCTTTGGCTACCTAAACCTTTCTATTGCATATTGCAAACTTATATACCAGACCAAAGATATAAATTGACTTTTTGCATGCATATGTATTGTTGCATTGTTTTGGCTACTCACTGAGCCGTGTTGTGTGCTCACCCCTCGACGTTGAATATTTTTAGTTGATGATGCAGGGTATACTGTTGAAGATTATATGAACGCGTCCGCATACGGGAACGTGGCAGCAATGGAAGCTGGAGCTGAAGTAGATACACACGACTCCTCTTGCGAGTGCAACTCGTGTGTATTTGATTAGATATTTTATAGTTTTCTTTATTGGATTTATTCAGACATGTATTTGATATTTAATATTTATGTCTCAGATGAATACAGAATAATTTGCTATTAAATTATTAATATCATTTTAGTTTCTCAGTTCATCTTATTATAAGACTTCCGCTATTGTGTATTTACTCTGATTATGATTACGGATGTGTGTAAGTTTGGATAACGCGGGGATAGCCTATTTGAGATCCTGGTTGAACCGTTGATTATTTAGCGGTTCATCACACCATTCTGGTTAGACCAAAATTGAGGTGTGACAGTTAATGTCTGGTTGTCGAAACTCTCTACGAAAACGACGACGCCTCTTACGAAACGGGGGTAGCAGGGCTAGAAAGATCTTGAGATCGAAAGCTTTCATGGGAAAGTTCTACACAAAGCAAGTGCATAAGGAAGAAGATGAGGAGAAAGGAGGAGATATTTACAGGTTTCCTGTCCGGTGGGTCCCAACCTGGTAGTTATGATGATTCTTGGGAGTCATGACTGATGGGAGAAAGGCGGATATAACGCTTAATGGGGAAACGACGCGTGGACGGATGCGATGAACGATAAAGTGGCGGGAGACGGTCACTATTCGAAAGCAATGGCTCGATGAAAATAGAAACGGAACCAAGAGCATTGAAAGCTGAGACTAACCCTAATCATGAGGAGAACATTTTCAGGCGTCATTGTAGGAAAGCGAGTGTTCAAGTTCCAAAAAGTGGAACAGGTGGCGGTGATCGTACTACCAAGATAGACGGAGGAAAATCAACCGCGAGCACACAATATGAAAATTTTCCTTTAAAATGTGTCTCCTTCGGTCGAAACGACTTGCAAAGAGACAAGGGGGTTCTATTGGGGAAAATAATAGTCGATAGCTGAATCCAACCGTAGAAAAAGGAATTTCGGGAAGATTTCAGATGGTGACCACATGGTGTTTACCTAGAGATTGAGATCCACGATGTTGAAAAATGGGCGTTACAGAGAACTCATGTTCGACCCTTTGATCTGACTTTGACAAGATGTGACAGGTAGACAAGGGTGGTTGGATCATTAATGGATTGTCTTTAATAGCCATAAATGCTGACAACAACCATTAATGAAAGACATGCTGATCTGACCCGCCGGTTCGTAAGATCTCAGTCCAAATCGGCTGGGTGTCAGAATATTACTTGGTAGAAGCACAATGATAGAAACAGATATTTGGTGGGTATGGGGAACATAGCCCAAAAGGGGGTCGAAAAAGATCAAAGGGGGATCGAAAAGTGGATGACGTGACATTGTAACATGAGCTAAGGGGTCATAGGCCTGTTAACCTACCACATCCTAGGTAGCTAATAATCATATGATGGCAGTCCTAAGGCAGTGGGCCTAAGAAAGAAGGGTATACACTTGTGAAAATCTATATATATGTAACACGAAGAAATGGAAAAGGACAAGGCAAAAGGATATAGAAAAATGGGTATTCTGGTGAATTCTACGCGGGAACTCTCTCTCATTTTCTCTCCCTCTTTGTACCAATCTCTTTTCTCGTTTGTTTCCAATTAAGTTCTTCCAATATCCAAGTCCAGTGGGGAAAGAGAATTTCATTGATCAACAGTACCACAGGGAACCCTTATTCTGATAAGGAACTCCCTTGTTTCATTGAGAGTTCCATATTGTTTGTCTTGATTAATCCCCTTACGGATTACAGAGACAACAGACCTAAATATCTTAAATACCTTACCTTCAGTATTTTTGATTTCTGTGATGATCCGAGATGATCTGTGATGATCCGTGATGATCTGTGATGATCCGTGATCGCGCATCAAAAGGAATCAGTGTCAAATGGGTTTTGACAAGTACAAAGACCTTTCATTGAGTGAGGTCGGAGTGGTGGACGTTTACCGACTCTTACAGCAAAACACATTAAGGTACTATGTTAATTACTTTCAACTACTTTAATTATATACATTAATTATGAAAGTGACATTAATCCCTTTTAATTAAATTTTTAGAGGGGAATGAGTAGGAGAAAGTGACATTAATCCTTTTTAATTAAATTTTTAGAGGGGAATGAGTAGGAGAAAGTGACATTAATCCTTTTTAATTAAATATTTAGAGGGGGAAGGAAGAGGAGAAGTGATATTAATTCCTTTTAATTAAAATTAAAAAAGAGGGGAATGAGTAGGAGAAAGTGACATTAATCCTTTTTAATTAAATATTTAGAGGGGGAAGGAAGAGGAGAAGTGATATTAATTCCTTTTAATTAAAATTTAAAAAAAGGGGAGTGAATAAGATAAAGTGACAATAACGGAGAAAAAAAAATAACAAGGGAAAATTTTCACTTTAGAATAACGAATGTGACTTATTGTAATAAAATAAACTGAGTTATATAGAGTTCAACACGGGTATTATGTAATTAAGCATGAAATAATGGGATACAAGAAATTGAGGGCATTCGTATAAATATTTAGTTGTAGTTGGTTGTGACTAAGAAACTATCGGTTTCGCTTGGCAGGCTAGAGATGCCCGACTTATCAAATTGTCAGGTAAATTATTCATTCACATAACCCATGTTAAATTATTGTATTTTAAGCCGGAGCAATGAAACCTATTTGAAATGGATAAGTAAGATGTATGGGAAATCATACACCTTTTCCTATTTGCAAATCAAATGAAAGTTCTAACATCTAAATAAAAATAAATAAATAATTAGCAAAAGAATTACGAAATATATTGAAATTCTAATCCTTGTCGATAAAATCTCTGCTATAATTGAGAAAGTTTTTCTCCATCAACAGTGAACATTCACCTACCGCTAAATTCTCGTTATTACTCTTAATGAAAAATCCTTCTACTAAATATCTTAGAAATTTGATGTTAGATCATTGGTTAATTGAGTTTACACCTTCATGATCATGGTTTTTTTTTTTTTTTTTTTTTTATTTAAATCTGGATTTTCTTAGCCTAATAAACACCGATGATTGTGAAAAATAATAATTTGGATCATTGGATAAATAGTGAATGGGGTAGAATGTTCATATCAATTTTATGGCCAAAATTTGTTATATTCTCTCATATATATTGACATTTAACCTTACATTTTCAACCATCTGTTTTCCAAGAAGTTCCATCTCCATATTGATACAAGGCGTTTTATTTCATCATAAAAAAAATTTAAAAAAATACTGAAATTTCTTTTTTTATTATAAAGCCAATGTGATGTTGACTGAACAAAAAATCAAAACTTAGATCTGATTTTACCTATAAAGAATGAGGGAGGTTGCCCAAAAACCTGAGCTAGGTTTCCTTAAAAGATTCACTTATATAATGCAATACACTATTTCTCTCTCCCCTCTTAATCAATGGAATGGAACAAGTCTTTATCAAATAGAAACCCTAATTCCATGCAGCAATAGAGTCTAGGAGCTCTACCTTGCACAACCAATTGAAAGTTTAAATTCCATCTTGACATCAAGCAAGAATACTGACTCCATGTAATTTACCCATCAAAAAAAAAAAAGAAATACAAACTCCCCATAGTTCCCCATAATAGAAACCTTATCTCCAATCTCAAACAAGCGGGACCGACTGGGGATGTCAATCTATTGGTCTTGATTGGTTTCAATCAGACCTAATCGATCCCTGCCACTTTAAGATCTTGGATCACGATTTCCATTTAATTAATTAGTTTTCATAATTCAGGCATTGACCTATTTATAATCGATCAGTTACTAGTCTTGCATCCTTCTTTGCAGAGGTTTGACTTTTGTATCTTTCGGCATGTATATTGTAGCTCTAATGTGATTGCTCATGGGTTTACTTAGGTGGGCCCTTATATTTGAATTGCAAAGGGCATTTAGTTTTTTAGTAGAGCTCCCTTTCATACCTACCCAGTAACCATCCCACACCTATCATCGGTTCCCAAGGGTGTAGGGTGGTCACCACATGGAGAGAGGATCCAGACTCCTTTGGGTGGTGCAAGTTTAACTTTTATACCTCTTAGTGGGTAAATAGGAGATGTAAATTAATCATCTCCTCTCCTTGGAGAGGTGTCAGCATCACATGCCGAGTACACTCCAGTCGTGACTGTGGGAACATAGCTGGGGATCCACATCCTCTCCCGCCTAAGTTTGAGCGGGAAACTTGACGGCCCGGATGGATAATCGCCACATGGCTCTCGAGTGGATCCAAGCTCTCCATCCCAGCCGACACTTGAGTTGACAAGCTGAACCGACAAGGGAACATAGCTGGCAAGATGTGACAACTAGAGATAATTTTTATCAAGAATAGGATAGGATATCAATGCTTGGCAGCATTCTTTCCGCAGATTGGCTGAAAATAGCCATCCCAAGCATTTCAAGAGATGTTCGAAAAAAGGAACAACATTGTTCCATCTTAGAAGAAGAAACATACATCTAACATCAAAAATAAAAAATAAAAATAAAAATAAATAAATAAAAAGACAAATTGAAAACCCCCATCGTTCCATCAAAAATCAACTTTCTCCCAACACAAATAAAAACCATAGAACGGTAATAGAAGCCTAAAACCCAAGAAAAAAAAATGGGAACCCTAAACCACAATTAGATTTCGGAAAAATTGCAAAACCAAGAAACCCGGTTGCAGACTCGAGAGCTTGCAGAAATCCGTTGAGAGATAAAGAGAGAGAGAGAGGGGGGGGGGACATACCTACCCAAGAACTTGCGCACAGAGAGAGTGAAGAAGATGCGAGAAACTGAGGAAGAAGAAGATAACAAACGAAGGAAAAAGTCGAGTTATTTACCCCAAAAAAAGGAGGAAAAAATTGATTATCAGGATCGGTTTTGATTAAAATGTTCCCCAATTTTGTTCGAGAACATGCAGAACATGTGAAAGATGTTCTGCAATTTCTGTTCTGAGTTGTTCTTTTCAATCAGTTATTCTCTACGAACAAAAGAACAAATCAAAATTACCAACCACAAAAATGATATTTTGAACAATTATTCCATTTTATCAGAACGGAAGAAGAAGAACTTTTACCAAATGCAGCCTAATATGATTCCTGAGTTAACCAAGTAGGCCCTTCCCAAGGGCACCAAGATGGTTTTGGGAATGAGATATTATTTAGAAATTAGATCCTGTCGATCCTCTCCACCACCACCCCCACCCATCACCACCACCACCACCACCTTCTTGGGAGCCTTTCCACATTCTGGAGGTGGGTTCCACACTCCATCCAAGGGTGAAGGGTCCTAGGCGGGGAGAGGATTTGGACTCGGAGCCTTACTATGAAAGATTTGAAAATGAGTTCCTTCAATGTTGAGCAATCCAACTTCCAATTACCAAAACCTCACCCTATCATTACCAAACGTCCACATTATCAAAGCAGAGCACCCCTTTCTCTTCACTCCATCCCTTGTTATGGGTTTCAGCTATTCTCAACACATCAAATTCAAATATTGTATTTACCAAAAAAAAAAAAAAAAAGAAAAAATCTATTAACAATCAATCCAAAAACATTTCAAATTTAAAAAAAAACAAAAATTTCCCACATCTGTACAGAATTCAAGGTCTCACATTAGAATGATAACCTGAAGAAGAGGGGAAAGAAGCATCAAATCAAAGATCGTTAACCAACAACACCTGTTCTTTTTGTGACAGAACAACTTCTACTTCTTGGGTATTGCAGAAAATCAGTTCTCAACTTCAAATCAACACCAAACTCGCAAATCTTGTCTTCATCAATAGTCTGAATCACCTCACAGTTCTTCCTCCTCTGCATCTTCTTAGCCATGGTCTGAGCCTGATTTTGTTGCCTGAGTTGCAGGATTTCCATCTCCACTTTCTTCACTACATCACTTTTAGAATCAATCTCAATCTTGTGTACAGAATTAGCCTTGACCAGATCTTGAAGGTCATCTGCATCTCTGGAAGGAAAAGTCCTGATGGGTTGAGAGGGAAAGTAGATAGGAGTGAAGCCTATATCATCACCGTAGCTGGTCCAGGCAGCGCAGCTGTACATGCATTGAACATAGAAGTTCTTGGCTTTGCCAAGGAACTTGAAGGGTGCCCTGATGAAGCGCTTTAGCTTGCTTTGATTGCTTGGTTTGTTGCTCATACTCATATCTCACTTACAGGGATTTTGGAAAGCAGATGAGAAACAGAGGAGAGAGAAAATTAGATTGGAAGGAATGATGGTTGTAGAGATTAATAAGAAGAAACTGAAATTAAGATGGTGTTTGGGGAATGGGTTTCTTAAAGACGAGAGATAGAGGAAGAGTAGAAGCAAGAAGGAAAGGGAGAGAAAGATTACAGGGGGTGCTCTGTAGGGCTGATTTGTCTATGGGCGTTGAACCACTTTTGTAGAGAGAGAGAGAGAGAGAGAGAGAGAGAGAGAGAAATCCATTGGCGCACGGTCGACTCACGGTATGCGTGGAAAGTGTGCGGAGAGCACATGGAATCATGGATTAGCGGTTTAAGTGTCAATGGATGCTTATCAAGAAATGGATATTGATAAGACCATTTGGGATTAGCACTTTAAAAAAATCAACCTAATAATCATTTTTTAATATTTCTTTTTGGGGATAAATTTTTTAATATTATTTAACATAATAATAATTTTTTAATTCTAAACTTAGTAATCGTATCTGAATCAAATCGTTGAGAAATATGTATAGGCTATCATATTTTAACAAAAATGTCAAGTGGAAGGAAGCACACAAGATCACATCTTGTAGGGTCCACTGGAAAAATGATATGGTAATTCTAAGGGATTTTTGGATGTATTCAAATCCTCTTCTACGGTCCTGTCGCCTGTCAAGGGCCGGATTTCAGTTGGCCCACCTCCCAATGTATTGGTAGGTGACCAGACTGAACCCAAGTCTTTGGATCGACGGCAGGAGGTTCCTGCCGCAGGAGACGATTTGGATCCTTTTTGGATGGGTGTTGATTGGAGGATCCACATCCTTTCCTCCCAGCGGTTCGAGAGGAAGGTGATTCACATCAGTTGATGCTTGATACTTGGGTGTCGGTTGGATCTAAACTCTCTATCTAGCCCAATAAGGTGAGTCGATAGGGGTATTGACTTATGCATCGGTTCAGATGGAGGGTTCAGATCCAACCAGCACTCACGTGTCGGGCATCAGCTGGAGGGTGTCACCCTCCTCCCGAACCCTTGGGAAGAGAGGATTTGAATCGATTGAACGAATTAGAACAAAACCTTTCACCTCTCTTGTTTTAAATTTTGAAATTACTTTTTTATATATTTTTTTTATTTTCAAGATGATCCAATAAGTGTACGTTAAAAGGAATTGATGTCAAAACAATAGATGTCAACTAGAAAGATTCAATTCTAAGTAATTGTTGTAAATGCTATTGTGACCGGTCTAGGAGAAATTCTCGAGACGTGTGCTTGTTTTTGTCATGTGGCAATGTTAGATGGGTTGGGGTGAGGATGTTAAAGAGCTCAAACCGAAAATGAAAATCAATTGAAAAAGCTCGGATCAAACTGATCCGGGGTCTTATTAAGTTAGAATCGGGCTTCGTTTTCAAAGATCAATGAAAAGGCAAAACCAGGCTGGACCGACTCACACCAAAACCAAACTAGTAACAACTCAATAATGGACCAATGAGAGCCCATTAAACCCATCTTTTAAAAATTTTACATATAAACAACCAAAACCAAACAGGTAACAATTCAATATTAGACCGATAAGAGTCATTAATCCAATCATTTAATATTTATATATATACGAAATCAAACTAAATCAATAATAACATAATAATAGATCTAGAAGAGCCCATTGAGCCAACCTGATAAAACCAAAACCAATTTGGACGAAACTGGATTTTTCTTAACGAATTGGTTTAGGGTTTGCTTGTAGAAGACCAAAATCGATCTAGACCAGATCAAACTGACCGATTAACACCGTTAGATGGGGCTGAAATTTTATGTCCAAGTAAACCTCATCCCAGACTCTAAACCCAAATGGATCGAGTTAGTCATAAACTAAGGATTGAAAATTTAAGAAGCGTGTAGAGGCTGTGTGGACCACCGAGAGAGTGCATGAACATACATGAAAGGCTATATGATTGAATTTAAACATACAAATTGAGATGTGACTAATTCATGCCAAGGTTCAAGTAATCAGAATTGACAATCAGATTGGCTTCCATGGATTCTGATTACGATCTAATAGAATCGGCTAGAATTGACATGAACCCTAAAATTTTAGTACAAATCGAAATTAGAATCAAAATCAGAATTGGGATTGACCAACTTTATAGATTCTGATTCAATTCCTCAAACCTTGATTTGTACCATTTCCTAAACATCCAAAGACTAGAATTGTCATATCACCTACCACATGGTAGGTTAAACTACCATATCAATTCATTTTTATAATTCTAGCTGAAAATGAGTTGTTTAAAAGTGCCAAAATACAAAAGAAGCTATTTTATATGTTTTTATTCATTTCTATTTTATGGCGTTTTTAACTATTTGCATCAGACTTTTAGTCACTTTATTTATTTTGATTTAAAATTTTACTTTCAGATTGTTATGAGATCTTATATCACATGAATCCATTTATATAATTATGTTCATGTGCCATATAGTGAAGTATTGCACTTCACTGATCATAGTGAATCCTATAACTTAGGATGATTTTTTTTTTTTACTAAGGTAACAAAAGAAAATGTTTATTTAATCATGTGGTCAACTATATTTGGCGTTATTTACCTTTATTATAATAATAATAATAATAATAATAAATAAATAAATAAATAATAAACCCTCTACTTTAAGGTGGTCCTACTATACCCCAAAATTTGGATTCTTTCGACCACCTAATGAACCACATTTAAATACTAGGACCATGTAGGGACCTTTTCAGTTTGGACAATATAGAAAACCAAGGCCCTTCCACAAATACAAAATACATAGACAACTTAAAATGGTTGACCAGAACATCTAATTAATTAACAATTCCTATGTTGGATCCTAGGAGGCCAGAAGGTCCGATTCCCTATGTTTAGGGTCAGCAAAGATTCCAATATAATAGTTATGTTTTTGACATATGCATTATTTTTAAATGTAATTGAATCGGTTATAAGGTTTCTTTGTAATCGATTCTCTTTAATAAACACTCATTGGATCATTATGAAAATTTCAATAAGTGGTTTTGATATTTCATTTAAAATTGACACAAATATGATAGTGAAAAGAATTAGATTTAAAAACAGGACTGTCTAAGACTCTAAGGCTTTGTTTGGTTGCAAAGGAAATTGAAGAGAAGGGAAGTGAAAATTTTAAACTTTAAATGGATATTTTTATAGTTGTAGCATAACAAGATTGTATCTCAGCTAGCAGTTTCAAATGTCGTAGCTTTTAGACTCTGGTCTAGTAAGTGAGAGAGAATCCAAGGATCAAGAGATATATGAAACAGAAACCGGAGATGTCTCAATTGATGAAGCACATAGGGACCTAATGAATGAAATTGTATTAGCTGATAAAAGTATACAGGATCGTTCTGGAGCAGCTTTGCGAGACAAGAATAGTAAGAAGAAAAAACAAGAAGAGGTGTGGTCGACCCAGAACTAGGGGTGCGCCTAGTGAAGACAGTGAAGACAGTTCCCAATTATGAAGGTCTTTTCTGAATTAAAAGGGAGGCCGCCCCAAGGAGTGCTCCGGTTTATTATGGAACACCGTGGTGGTAGAGCCTCTAGTGGAGTGGAGCCTTGTAAATATCCTATGAGATTTTTCAATAATCTAGGATACAGTAGTTATTTTGTCCATAATAATAGGCAAAATAAATGACCTAATTTGTGGATTATTTGGAAGAGATCACTGTTTGACCAGACAGTTATACTACAGTCTGATCAACAGGTCACAGTTTCTTTCAGTTATCAGTCTGTTGATTTGGCGATGACTTTTGTACATGCGAATTGCTTTCGAACTGCACGTCAGTTTCTTTGGCAAGATATTGAATCCGTTGCTTGGAGAGGTCCATGGCTTGTTCTAAGGGACTTCAATGTATGCCTTTTTAGCCACGAGAAGGAAGGACCAAGTACTTTTAATATCCGTTCTACTGCTGAGTTCTCTACCATGGTGGATTCTATTCCCCTTGTTGGGTTGCCCAATAGAGGTCCAAAATTCACATTGATCAATAACAGAATTTCAGGTAATGTAAGAGTTGTTCTTGATAGAAGCTTTGGGAAATGATGTCTGGAAGTCTTTCTTTATTGGATATCAAAGAATCTTGCTTAGGTTAGCTTTAAATCATGCACCAATTCTTATTGGTGGTGATATTGTGCAAAGACCAAGGAATATCCCTTTTTGTCTTCAAAGATTCTGGTCTGAGCATTGAGATTACTTATCAGTGATACAAACCTCTTGCCAGGAACCAATGACAGGCTATCCTTTTGATCGGTTGACTCAAAACTAAAAAGGTTGAAGTCAGTTTTAAGGAATTGGGCAAGACATGCTTTCCCACGTATTGACAAGGAGGCAGAATTATGACAATCACCTCTAGGGGATCTTTATTTGGGCAAGCTTCTCTAGAATGACCATAGGCTCTACAAATGTCACCTCTACAAATGTCACATCTGGCCTGAGCATTCTAATATTCAACAACCTGTTTAAAAAATAACTGACGCCCATTCAGATTCCTTTGTACCATAATTTCCTCTTGACGGGGGCCATTACTCTCAGCTTCCAACTGAAGCCTGGCATACCGACCCAATACTTTATTTTGAGTATTATAGTCTAGGCGCAACTGACCTACCAATAGCTTTGCCCATGGAAAACAAAATTTCCTCATCCCAAAATTCAATGTTCAATCCTGGTAACTGAATCCACTGGAGGTAATGGGTAGCACAGTTTTTATTGATGTCAAAATCCAGCATCCACCATTGCAACTTCACTATTTTCCCATTAATATGGGTGGCACCCCTTCTCCACACTAGCATAACATCAGTCATTGTAAAGAATCTAAACACAAAGAATCCCTTACCCAAGGCAGTCATTTCAAAACGAATAGATCCTCATTGATCAGAGAGTCTTTTGTACATATCTTTCAACAGTATACCTTAGGTAAAAACCCTTCCAATAAGTGCAAGTTTGTATTTCTCAATTTGTCTATCATATGCAGCTTGGGGTATTACAACATGTGCATCCTCAATTGGCTCTGGAAGAGTACTCAGGTCAGGTAAAGCCGAAGCAACCGAAGCAAATGATTTATTCCCTAATCCACCCAAAGGTTGCCCTCCATTAGTTGCTACCTGTGCAAAGGATCTATGGTCGTTAACCTCATTAATACCACACCCAACAGAACCCAATGAAGGAAGACCAACACCATGAGTTTGACTACCTATAGCAACTAAACTAGATCCTTGCATAGACACACCATGAACAGCAGGTGCAGCTACAAACCCAGGCCCAATCGTAACTGGTGGAACGAAACTACCACTTGCAGATACCGCCTTTTCTTCCAGAATATCTTTACCTTTTTCTTTCCAGGACCATCTTCGCCGTCGTCGTCTACCTTCATAAGGATGATACCCTCTCAGTCCTAAAACACCTCCATCATCTGGCCCAAATTCGCACAATGAACCATTATCGGGTCCATCAACAGATCTGCCAACACCAATAATAGAATTCACTGGCTAAGCAAACCTAATAGATTTGCCAGTACCATCGACACCAGACCGCACCCCAGCACCTGTAGAAATATTGGCTTCCCATTGCATCAGATCATATGCAGCATCAGTATTGATTGATTTATCACTCTAGAAACTCCCCGATGCAAGTTGCAGAATGGGTTACCGGTCCAACTGCAACGAAGAGACGATGGCAACGACACCAAAGATGATCAACCCAGCAGAGAGCTACCCACACCAGGCCTACCCAGCTGAGGCAACATCGAAGACCTATCCGTAGTTGAAAAGGTTATCGGTGTTTGATAATCTGGGAATGATAATGAAGGCCCCGATGAAACCCTAGCAAGCGGTTGCTCCCTTGATGCAGAAGTAATAGGATCCTGAGGAGAACGTCGACCTTCCCTACCCATCTCAAAAGCATCTTGAAACTGGGACACCAGAATAGCATCCGTAACGATTCCACAACTAGCAGCATTAGCCACTGAGTTATCCACAACCCTAGTAACAATGGAATCACCACGGCCATATCCAGAAGTAGCTCCAATCACATTATAAGAAGGACTGACTACTCCAGGACCCACCATCTCCAACACGCAAACCCTAGCTGGCTAGAATTCGCATTCAATTTCTCTCACTAGAAACCAGAGCATCTCTTTCTAGAATCCCCAGTTCAATGTCATCAAGTGTATCGGATTGATACGTATCCAGCCCTATATCCATTTCCAAAGTGACCGATATCCATTTTGATACCATGGACATAAACCATGGTTGGACCTGGATTTTCAAAAACCCAATGAACTTGCCCAACTTGCATCAGTTGATAACACCAAAAGTTCTAGTCCAAAACACTCCTGCTTATGCATTAGAAAGGACTGAAAAAGCATTTGCAATGGGAACTACAAGCTTCCCACCGCATATTGTTATTGAAGGCATGAACAAATATGAACAAGAAATGGTGTAAGTTTTACTTTAATAGATCCTTGATGCGTGTCGAGCGTAATTAAAAATAAATTACTCTACCTACAATGAATAGTAATGATAAGTAAAGGTCGATCCACAGAGACTAGTTAATCAAATTGTTTACTTACCAAGAAAAAGGGGGGTTTTCTTCTGCAATTTAATTGACAATAAAATTAAGTAACAAAAATTCAATGGAAGATGATGTCAATTCAAAGAAATTTACTACAAATTGATCACTGACCTCATATATATATATATATATCTATATATATATTATTCTATATTCAAATATTTAACCAATGATTATCAAAAAGTCAGACAATCCTTACCTTCCCTAATTTCATTAATTTGAGTCCAGCACATAATTTAATTCTTATCAATAAATCAATTGGTATTAAGCAATCCTCATGAATTTACTGATAGCATTACACTTTCAAAGGGAGTTAAAGATGAATAACAATCTAACAAGCGTCAGATTATTTAATTCATCTATGTTTCCTTTAAGCAAATAACAAAAACTTGGATCATAATTGTTCTATTTAATTGCTACTTTTCCTGAACACCATAACAATTACGGATTATGGATTCAGGTTAGCAATAAATCATATAACTCAATCAATTAATAGACCTCTTAATAAACTGAATCATGCAACCATTAACTTGAAAAATCAAGAAACACAGATTTTTGAATAGAAAAATAATTAAAATTAAGAACAGAGTTTCACAATTTTACTAACCGGATTAAATTCTCCTTGAATCGACTAAAGAACTTAGCTAGACATGATAGAAAATAAAGACAAAAGAAATAAAACTATCTTCTCAGTAATTCTTCGATGCTCTATTACATAGCATTTACATTGCTTAAATAGCCAGAGTAGAGAAGATTAAAACTGGTATGTCTAGAATTGACAACCTTATTACATGAAAATAAAGATCAAACAAAATTCTCTTACCTAGATTAGATAGAGAATCATTCCATTATTAACCAAATGACACCCCTAGACGTACCAATCTTTGTAATATTTCATAGAGATATATATTCTCCTCAAGATTTCTGACAATTAGTCAAATCCTTCCAATAGTAAACCTTCTATGTTGGTAATCTTTCTTTTCTAGTTTGAATTCAAATCAACTTTCTTGATCAAATTTTTGGATCACGTTTGATTTCTAGAATTATTTCCACATTAAAAATCTGCATGAAATTCAGTGAAAATATCAAAATTCTTTTATTTTAAACATAAATTATCAATACTTTCTACCAATATCTTATATATAAGAAATCATCACAAATGAGTATCATAAGACATAATATGTTAAATAGACTAAATATAAGAAAAATAAATATATAAAATTATGAATCCATCAATCCTCTCCTTATAAGGCATCCCACGACAACAAATCTAGAAAACTGAAAATATATTTCCATAGCCTAAAATGCCCACAACGGAAACATCATTTGGTGTTGTTCTATAAGCTAAAATGTCATCACGCTCAATGCACAACGGAAAAGTGAGAGTGTAGGTGATAATATTAGAAAGTTTCCATGAGACAAGGATATACCAACCTTCAAAAGACTTGAAATAAACCAAACAGATTATGCATCTTCAAATATTCATGCATAGGAAGAAATAAAATGATATGTTAAGGTAACAAGGGTGATTACAGTAGTTGTAACTGTTACACGTTTACTGCCAGCCGGGCTTATTAGTCTTATAAGTCAAATGTTAAATAGGTCTAGAATCTTTTTTTTATGTAATCATATGTTTTTCTTCTTGGGTTCTGGTTTCTTCACCAGAAGCAGGGTATTCTTGGTTCTCAGGTCTCTTTCTTCATCAGCAATTCTCAAGTGTTTGATAAAATTCATGGTGAGTCATCAATCGTTTCTTCTTGGTTTGAGACTGCCAATTATATATCCGATGGCATTTGATGATCAATCTCAAGCCATGAATCACAGCGTGATCCCTCACCTACTAGAAATTCTTATCGTCTATATCCATCTGATAATCCGGTCACATTCTGGTGACTCAACTTCTTGATGGGAACAATTACGACACATGGCGATGGGCAATGCGTGTTTCTCTAGGAGCTAAGACCAAATATGGATTTGTTGATTGCTCTCTTCCAAAGCCGATCGGTCCTCCTTCAGATATCCAAGTCTGGGAACAGTGTGACCTAATGGTCATGTCCTTGCTATATAATAGCTTGATCAAAGATTTGCACATCAGTGTAGTGTATGCAGAAACAGCTCGCGGTTTGTGGATCAATCTTGAAGACCCTTTTCACAAAAGAATGGTCCGAGAGTTTATGAACTTGGGCCAAACATTTCCCTGCTTCAACAAGATCGTCTTTCGGTCTCAGGCTACTTATTTGCTCTCAAGGTTCTTTGGGACAAATTAGGTTCTTACCTACAAATTCCTCCCTCAACTCGGCTACCACTACTCAAATCGGCTGATTGACATGACCACATTTAACCCAGGCATAATACCATCAGTTGCTTTCATTTCTCAACTCTAAGTGTACACCCTCCTCAACAAATTTTGTAGGTATGTCTTCTTGTTTTAATGCTTCTCCTCATCTACTTGGGTTATCGATTTAGGAGCTTCTCATCATTTCAGTTCCACAATTACTCCTACTATGAATCATGTTTCTTCTCAATAGCATCTAGTGTGCTTAACAAATGGTATTAATCTACCAATCACCCATACTGGTTACAACTTCTGTCTCCACAATATCCCTCTCCAATGTTGTGTGTGTTACAACTTTTTCATTTAACTTACTATCTGTTAGCCAAGTCACTGCTTCACTTAATTGTGTTGTTGTTTTTTCCCCACTTTCCATATTTTTCAGGACCTGGGGTGAGGACCCTCCCTGATGCAGTCTACTACTTCACACATAATCCGGTTGCTGCTGCTATTAATCCAACAATTCCACCTTCTACATATTACATGTGGCTCAGGCATCTCTCCTACTGGTTCATCTTTTTCCTTAAGTTACTTTTCCTCCCAAATATTGTTGTGATATTTGTCTTATTACAAAGCATAATCAGCATCCCTTCCCAACCAGTACTACCACCTCCATTGCCCCTTTTGCTCTTATCCATTGTGACAACTGGGGACCATATGCCATTGTTTCTCTTTCTAGTGCATATCCTATTTTTTAACCATTATGGGTGCCTATACTCATAGTACAGGGTCTTTTTTTAATGAACTACTAATTTGTTCTACAATTTTTAGCCAATTTCTTTTCTATGGTCAATACCCAATTTGGTGTCACAGTCTGTTGCATTCGCACGGATAATGGAGCCGAATTTCTTTATCTGTTTATATGCAACAATTGTTTCAGTCTCATGGCATTGTTCATCAACACACTTATGTTTATCCACCTCCTTGAGGTAGTCTGTGCTTTAAGTTTTAAGCAGGCCTGCCATTACTTTTTGGGGATCATGTGTGCTCACTGCTTGTTACCTCATTAATAGAATACCCACTGTAGTTTCTATACGGGAAAAACACCTTACAAGCTTTTTTTTCGTTCTCCCCGTTCCTATGATCATCTCTTCGTGTATTTGGTTTCTTATGTTTTGCCCACAACACCGACCCTCACTGCCACAAATTCTCTCCATGTTCATTGCGTTGCCTTTTTCTTGGGTACCCAGTTAACCAACGTGGATATCAGATTTATGACATCACTTCCAAACGCCTACTGACATTCCTGCTTTGGTTCCATTCCCATTGCACACGACTGTCCACTTTCATCTCCCTCTTTCTTCGCAGTCCTCTGTTCCACCTTCCCGTGTTACACGTACCTTCTATTGACACACCCTCTGTTGCCTGTTCCACCTCCCATGTTACACCTTCTACTGAGTACACCCTCTGTTCCACCTTCCCACTTACATTTGCCACCTAACCCTATCCCACCATCTACTGTTACACCTATTCCACCATCTACTGTTACAGCCCCTGTCCGCTGGTTATCTCGACCGCATGTGCCCTCCAGGCGTTTACAAGAATTCATTTGTTCTACAGTTTATGGCAATGCATCACGGTCTCCCCCCTCTCTTACACCTTCTGTTGCTACAGGTACCGCACACCCCCTACATTGATATCTCCATCCCTCCACTCCTTTTATTTCTACCATTTTGAGTACAAAATGAAGGACCTCGAACTTTTACCCAAGTCAACAATAACTTTATTTGAAAATCTGCTATGGCATCTGAAATGAAAGAAAGCATTGGAAGATGATCATACTTGAGACTTTTGAGCCTTTGCCGCCTGGGAAGCATCTTGGATGGAAATGGATGTACAAAATAAAATTACACGCCGATGGCATAATTGAAAGGTATAAGGCCCACTTGGTAGTTAAGGGCTATACTCAACTAGAGGGTTTTGACTACCATGAGACATTTTACGTCAATTTCTAAATTTGCTACGGTGTGTTGTATTCTTGCCCTTGCGGCGTCAAAGAAATGGACCCTCTACCAACTTGATGTGAAGAACGCCTTTTTGCATGACGATCAAAATGAGGAAGTTTATATGACAATCCCGGATTTGAGAAACCTGGAAATAACCTAGTTTGCCACTTGCGCAAGTCCTTATACGGTTACAAACAAGCATCCCGTCAATGCTTTTCTATATTTTTATACTACAAACATTTCTATGGGTTTTAAACAATCAGCTACCGATTATTCGTTATTCACGCTTATTGCTAGTTCTTTATTTACTATTGTGCTTGTTTATGTTGATGATATTGTCATTACAAGCAACAACATTGATCACCTTAATCATTTTATGACTGATCTTATACACCATTTTCGCATCAAAGATTTGGGCTTACTCACCTTTCTTTGGGCCTTGAGGTTTCTTCCTCCCACTGATTAATTCTTACTCACCAAAAATATACACTTGACATTCTACAAGAATCCGGATTTCTGGGATGTGGGCTTCTAGCTTTTGGAGCAACATTTTCGCCTTACACCAACTGATGTTGATTACACCAACTGATGTTGATTTGTTAGCGGATCCCTCTGAATATCAACGTCTTGTTGGTCGTTTGATTTACTTAACCATTACTCGTCTCGACATGTGTTTTTCTGTTCATATTTTAAGCCAATATATGAGCCAACCCCACATGTTTGTTGGCAGCTCAACCAGTTTTTAAGTCTTCTGAATCTTCATTATATGTCTCAGTTTATTGTGATTCGGATTGGGCCGATTTTCCATTAACATGGCCATCCACAACTGGTTATATTTCATTTCTTGGCAATAGTCCTCTATCATGGAGAACTAAGAAACAATCTACAGTTTCACGGTCTTCCATAGAAGCCGAATATCAGGCTATGGTGGCAACCACCTGTGACCTCACTTGGCTCCATGCTTTACTTCCAGATTTTAGTATTGCCCATCTATTGCCTATGTATCTATATTATGAAAATCAAGCTGCGCTCCACATTGCTGCTAATCCGGTATTTCACGAAAGAGCTAAGCATATCGAACTTGGTTGTCACCTAATTCGAGAAAAGATTCAATCTGGGCTTATATGTACACTGAGGATATTTGTACATCTATCCAGCCGGCTGATATATTCACCAAAGCTTTGGGCCACTCCTCATTTAATTCCTTAATTGGCAAGCGGGTATCTGCTCTTCTTCCCCTCCAGCTTGAGGGGGCGTGTTACATGTTTACTGCCAGCTGGACTTATTAGTCTTACAAGTCAAACGTTAAATAGGTTTGGAGTCTTCTTTCATGTAATATAGTTTCATTTGCTTTTCAGTTCCAGTATAAAAGAAACTGTTACTTGTAATTCATTCATTACGTTTTATATGGAAATCACAATTTATCAGTAACCCCTTTTCACAATCAAATGAAACATCAAAACTGCTCTCTGTATATTGAGATTTCCCTGATGGTCCAATGAATGTGTGTTAAAGGGAATCGGTTACTTATTACATTCAGGCAGACCCAATATGTTAAGGCTCTCTGGACCCTTCCAAGCAAACACAGCCACCTCCAGCACTCAACAACTAAGGACCTTACCAGATAACACCACCAATGATCATCTACAAAATTTACAACTGTGCTTAGTACCATAACTAAGCATTTAGGGAAGGGTGGAATGGATTCTCATTTCCAACTCCAAGCCACCCTCCTCAGCATACCTGATTGCAATGTGGGTTTTGCACACGTACAATTAGGGTACCCATGAGCCTGAGTTTGTAACCAAAGGCAAACCAAGGCCCATTCAAAAAAATTAATATGAGGAAGCCTGCATAGAGCCCATTTAATACCATTAGTGTCCATTATCAAGGCAGTAGTTTAGGCGTTTAAAAGAATTCCTACTATTGTGGCCAACACCTACAAGTTTTTCAAGTGTGAACTAAAAGATAGACTCAAGGTTTCATTGTAAACTTGGAAAAAGAGGAAGGAATTAAAAGAAATCAAAAGAATCTTGCTTTAGGAAATCAAGCTTCACATGGCAGCAATGTGAAAGATCTGTTTGCTTTCTTCATGTATAAATTACAACTGCATGCATATCCAAAACAAAAGCAATCAAAAGCTCCTGATCACCTGTTTCTTCCACCACATTGCAGGATAGATATGGAGTGCCATCCTGCTAATTATATTGAAGACTTGATGTCGACCCTGAACTATATTTGCCAAGAAGGTATTACATTATATCAGTATGCCTTAGATTCATATATATATATATATATATATATATATATATATATATATATATTGGTAAGAAGAAATTCATTCATTAACGTGTGAAAAACTCAAGGTACACGTTGTAGTTTAGACTCTAATTTAATTACCTTGATTAAATTAGAGTTGATTATGGTAAATATTTGCTTGTGATTTCTATCTTTAGATCTTTGTTGTCCTTGTTCTTCCTCTTTTGGTTTTATGGGTACTTAACTTTCGTTGCTTCGGATGATCACTTTTTCTTTCATTTGTATAATACCTTTCTCCTTCCTATGGGTAAACATTTTGTATTATTAAGTTTTGCCCTCATGTATAGTCGCCATTTATCCCTCCTAGCACACCTCTTCCCATTTGGTTTTGGAACACTGAATTTGTCTTACAGGTAGAATTGGTATTTTAAGAAGTCATAGAAGACAATGCCACAGTGAACAAAATGGTCTAGTTCAATTGTCCACTTGACACTAAATGCCTATGGTTGAACATTTAAGTCTGAGATTGGTTACAAGGCAACTAAAGGGACATACTATCACATAACTTTGTAACTAACTCCAAATCATTCTATATTTTGGTAATTAACCTACACTTTACATCCAAATCCCTTGTATTCGAAAAGTAAAATAACAATTATATCTATAAGTATCATAACTAAATATGGTTAGAAATTTAAATATTTATACAATCATGTTAAGTAATGGCTATAAAATTCTTTTTTAGATTTGAAAATTTTCACTTCCCTTTCCTTTAATTTCCCTTGCAACCAAACTAAACGAAGAAATTGGAAATCCAAAAATTTATGGATCTATGGATTTGAAAGGAACTTAATGTAAATGAATTTCCCTTCCCCTCATTTTCTAATAATAAACATTGATTTACAGCACTAGATGATGAAACAGCCACCACCATAAACATAGAGGAAGCAAGTTCCCGGATACAGAAGGTTCCTGCACTGCTGCGAGAGGTCCCACAGAACAGGAATTGCTATGAACCAAGGCTGGTCTCCTTTGGTCCTTACCACCATGACAACCCAAAGCTTAAGCTAGGAGAGACCCTCAAGACCAGACTAGTGCAGCAATTCATCACTAACTATCGAAACACTCAATCAGGTAAAAGCATCAACAATTTCTTCAACCAGGACTTTGATCAGGTAGCCCACAAAGCACGAGACTGTTATGCCAATTGTTCAACAGATAGGTTCAATGAGCAAGATTTCAAACGTTTGATGTTCTTTGATGGTTGCTTCATTGTGTATTTCATTTATTGCATTGTGTGTAACAAGCAATTGAATAAGAGTATGAAGAATGACCATATCGTTTTTATTACGATGGACTTGTTCTTGCTAGAGAATCAACTACCTTACATGGTTCTACAAGCATTGGTGACCAACTTCCTGCCCATAGATAGTAAAAATATCTTTGGTAGGTTCATGGAACTACAAACTAGAGCAACAGGCAGAACATCATCCACAAGCAAGCACAGGTCTCAAAAGCTTCCTAACTTTATGAACAACACAACCACAACACCCAAATGCTCTTCTTCCCTGGAAGCTCAAAAGGAACCACTTCATCTCCTGGACCTTCTCCGAACCAGATTCCTTGATACCAGATCTCAATCTAGAAGGTCTCAAAAAGGAAGAAGAATACGTTTAGATGACATTGATAATGACAACTGGCAATCATTCCGTTCAGTCCAAGAACTCAAAGCCACAGGGATCAAATGCAGTTGCACAAGTAATTGTTGCGTAAAGGATGTTGAATACATACACCACAGCCTTTATGGAGAACTTTCACTTCCAGCAATTGTTGTTGATGACTCCACCAAGACAAAGTGGTTAAACTTGATAGCCTACGAAGCATGCCCTGATTTCTTAAATGACTGTGCCTTCACCTCCTTTGTCTGTTTCTTAGACTCACTCATTGATCATGCCGAAGATGTGAAAGAGCTGCGTTCAAAGGGTATACTCCTCAATTCACTTGGCAGTGACCAAAAAGTGGCTGATCTTTTCAACGATCTGACCATCGACTTGACACCAAATCCTAGTGCATATATGGAAGTTAAGCGTAAGATTGAAAGGCATTACAAGAACAAGTGGAGTGTTTGGATAGCTGAAGTATTGCAGACTAATTTCAGGACGCCATGGACTACAACTGCTTTCTTTGCTGCACTGGTTGTCATTATTCTCACATTGCTTCAGACACTTCTCGCCGGTGTTCAGACCTACTCGGAGTTCAGACCTACTCCCAAATAGTCCCAAACACCAGCAACGAAGCTCCTACTCATGCTCCTGCTCACATGGCCATCTCCAAAATCTACCATCTCTTCTCCTCACCAAGGATGCCACCAGCACCACGATGAAATTTACCACAAGCTTGGTTTGCATGCAATTAATTACTGTTTAGTGTGGAACCCCTCATGTAGGCATGCTGTACTTGCATGTCCCCTACAACCCTACAATTCAGATTTCAGTATCGGCTATGTTTTTTTTTTTTTTTTTTTTTGGGGGGGGGGGGGGGAGGGGGGGGGGGGGGGGGGGAGGGGGGGGGGGTGGTTATGAGTTAAAGTGGATAACTACTAATGAACTATGTCTGGTTTGTATTTGAAAATTTTTGGATACCTATCTTGGATCCAAAGCATTGTGTGAATTAGTATTCCAAGATTCCTAGGCTTTGAGTATATTATAGGTCTATATTTCGTGTCAAACTTGATCATGTATGATCAAGGCTAATCTAGGCCAATCAAGACCCAGATCAAGATTATTAAATCATATCATTAATGCCATCAGGTATGATCTGGATACAATTTTCATGATCAACATTGATGAAACACTGAAAAAATAAGTATGGTTGGTCAAGCTTAGATAATGATTCACAGGTTGTTTCAGATAAGCTGTCGCTTCATATAAAGTAACATTGAAATGATACACAGTAATAGATTTTTACCACTTCATAATAGTGTCTATTCAATAATTTTAGAAGTTTTAAAACTCAATGACAGTAAATGAAATGTGTAAACCCAAATAAACTGACCAAACACAATATAAAAAATTCCAAGCCAATAGCGGGCTTTATTGCTTGGGTGTGCTTGAAATAGGAAAGTTCAAACCCAATGTCGGGATGGGCAGAAGCTAGGCCTGTCCATCCACCCCCCCGGCGGGCGCGGCCATGGTAAGAATGTCCTTTGGGGATAGAGAAGCAAGCCATCAGTGTTCAGTAAAGTGTGCAGTCTGAACCCCCTATGGATTCTTAAACTAAGAAACCTCATTGGCTGACTTTATATTTTTTTTATTTTCAAACTATTTAACAACCACATTAAGCACAGTCAACAGGAGCACTTTCTAGATATGCCCATGAGTCAGTGATCCCCGGCGGATCTGCAACCCTAGTGAAGAGTGAGGAAAGAGATATGAAAGGAGGAAAGGGATGAAGTTGGAGAAAGAAGGTACAGAGGTCTGGGACCATCAAAAGAGAATCGGCATAAAAACAAGCAACCCTTTCCAACTAGAACAATTATTGGAATTAGGTGACGGAAAAGAGGGTTTCAACACATTCAATTCAAAGATCCCTCTTTACTGCAAGATCTTATCACAGTCCAACCCAAATTTAACCTTTAACAACAAACAAGAATTATTGATTTAGACCAATAATTCCCCAACTTCAAATCTGATCGTCAGAATGCTTCAAAATTTGAGATCCTTGATCCTTAGGATATGAGGAATAATATTCCAGAAGATGAGTTTGAACCAACAGGTGGGATTGAAACCAATCTTGTCGTAGGTCTCAAACAGGTATTTTAACAGAACCAGAATTGTATAACGGTAGAAAAAAGTTACTTATCTTAGAATCTAGCCGTTGGAAGGTTTTCAAACTTGGAGGGGAAGTACTCTAGGTTGTGCTTGATAACATATCCAAATTTGAAAGTAATCCAACCATGGATGAAGAAGTTGTGAATTTTTGAAAAAACTACTATCATTTAAAAACAGGAATGAACAGAATAGGAGTTTCGATTGAGTCTCACAACCCAACTAAAATTTAATAATAAACTCTGGCCAACTCTGCT
Source organism: Protea cynaroides (assembly GCA_028583415.1). NCBI lineage: Eukaryota > Viridiplantae > Streptophyta > Magnoliopsida > Proteales > Proteaceae > Protea > Protea cynaroides. The sequence goes on from CM053271.1 coordinate 35,372,281, forward strand.
GCCAACATCTTCTTCCTCTTTATTTATAATGCTGAAAGGACAAAAGATAGAAGGACTAGTTCCTAGAAGGAATGTCCAAAAATTAAAAAGAGAAACTTTCCTTTATAACTTTTAGGAAAGTTTCCAAAACAAATAACATCTATAATTGACTCATATGATAATCAATTTTAGGAAACAAAACAAATTTAGAAAACAAAACTAATGACTAATTTTATGGAAATAAATCTAACTTATTAATTTAAGAAGAAGACAAAACTTTCTAAAAATTTTGTTGGTACTGTTCACAATGAACAGTACCGTTAACAGTGTTCTTGGCTTTTGGGGCTTGGCTTTAGGCTGGTTCCATGGACCAATTCTTGGACTGCATCAACTCCCCCCCACTTAAAATAAACTCGTCCACGGATCGGCACACATCTTTCTTGGATATTGGAAGTCTAATTGTGCTTGAAAATTCAGAAGAAAATCTGCCACCTTGAGTCCACTCTCTTCAAAATATTGGGGAGGTATCACAAGATCAATATGTTCAATATCTTGAAAAGATTCAAACATTCAAGGGATGTCCATGGGGATCACCACATATAGCTATTTGTTTTCCCCAGTTGCTTCCTCAACATCTATGGCCTCATGATCACTGTGACTCTCATTATCAGTCAATGGAACTGCACAAGGAAGATTAAGATCACATATGTCCACCTCATTGACTTAAGTAAAATCATCCACATTGTAACTGATTTGATCTTGAACTACAACCTCTTCAATGCAAATTGTTACAATAGGAACATCAATGCTGGTGTCTCCTTTGTTACCATGGATTTTGTGAAACTTGTTCTTTATTTTCCTTGACTTTAGCCACTAATGCTCCTAAAACGGTAGATGGTATTGGAGTTTTCGTTGGTGGTGCAACAGTAGGTACCGCCTTCACGTCAATATCGTTAGCATTAAGCTTCCACCCCTCACTAACTTGCGAACTGAATTTTATAGATGGTTGTGTCAGGTTTTCTTCAGTTATACATGTCACTTGGTGGTAACTTTGTCGATGGAAAAGCCTTATTTGGATATGTTCAGGTACGTATTCTCTAGTTAATTCGTACTTCATATCTTCCCAAGTCCTAGGCTCTCGTTCTCGAACTCTGAGCTTCTATTCATGGACTTTCCACCACTCACAGGCAACTCACAAAAGTTTGGACCGTGCTAATTTTAATTTTCGTGATTCGAGAAGATCAAACCAATCAAAATAATCATCAAGTGCACACAACCAGTCACTAAAGGCTTGTGGATCTTGCCTACCATAAAAATATTTTAAGTCCAGCCTTACTTTATGTGAATTTTTATATCGGGAAAATCTCCCATCATTACTCATTGTCTGCTAGATCTTGATAGTCCTCTCTAAGGACTCTTTGGAGAGCCCTAGCATTAAGTCTTGGCACTAGGTTGGCTATAAGAGCTTCTCTTCTAGGGACTTCTCTTCTAACCGACTTAGGGATAATTCTTTCCTCCAAACTAATAAATTTATCATTCATCTTCCCTTTCATATTATCTATCTTTGCATTCATATTGGCCAATTATTGGAGAACCAAATTAATAGGATCATTGGGGTTATTGGACTGATTAGGGGAGTTAGAACTCTCCTCAACCATGCTCTGATACCAATTGATGGCAAAGAGGGTTTCAACACATTCAATTCAAAGATCCCTCTTTGCAGGATCGTATCATAGTCTAAACTAAATTTAGCCTTTAACAACAAACAAGAATTATTGATTTAGACCAATAATTCTCCAACTTCAAATCTGATTGTAAGAATGCTTCAAAATTTGGGATCATTAATCCTTAGGATATGGGGAATAATATTCCAGAAGATGAGCTTGATCCAACGGGTGGGATCGAAACCAATCTTGTCCGTAAGTCTCAAACAGGTATTTTAACAGAACTAGAATTGTATAACGGTAGAAAAAATTACTTATCTCAGAATCCAACCGTTGGAAGGTCTTCGAACTTGGATGGGAAATACTCTAGGTTGTACTTGATAACATACCCAAATTTGAAGGTGATCTAACCATGGATGAAGAAGTTATGAATTTTCGAAAAAACCACTATCATTTGAAAACGGGAATGAACTGAATAGGAGATTCGGTTGAGTCTCAGTTTAATAATAAACTCTAGCCAACTCTGCTGCCAGCATCTTTTTCCTCTTTATTTATAATGCTAAAAGGAAATACAAAAGATAAAAGGATTGGTTCCTATAAGGAATGTCCAAAAATAAAGAAGAGAAACTTTCCTTTATAACTTTTAGAAAAATTTCCAAAACAAATAACATCTATGACTGAGTCATATGATAACCAATCTTAGGAAACAAAACTAATGACTAATTTTACGGAAATAAATCTAACTTATTAAATTTAGGAAGAAGACAAAACTTTCTAAAAATTATGTTGGTACTATTCAAGGGAACAGTACCGTGAACAGTGTTCTTGGCTTTTAGGGCTTGGCTTTAGGCTGGTTCCATGGACCAATTCTTGGACTACATCACTGGGTTTAACCATATGTCAACAAATAGTATATAAGAATCGTAATCTTCCTCTCAGAAGTAAGGATGTAAATGGATAGCTAAAAATCCGAATTCGATTCAAAATCCACACCAGTCTAAGGGCATCCGAATCCGAATAATCGGATTGGAGACAAATGCGAATGGAGAAGATTGGATGTGGAGCCAGATTTGGATAGCACTTAAATGGACCGGATTGTATCCGCTCCGATCCGTTTAAGTGTAACATATCATATATTAGTATATTATATATCTATATATATAAAGGATAGAATTACGTTTCTTTCAGGTTAATCATATTATATATATTAGTATTTATGAAATTAATCCATAATTTGTTGAAGTGTAACATATCATATATTAGCATTTATGAAATTAATCCATAATTCGTTGATTCGCAGGCATTTTGGGAATTGGTGGCCGAAAGCAGAAGGGATTTGAAGTCCAACGATGATCAAACTAATTGGAGCCGTTTCTCTTGAGTTCTTTGTTTCAATCTCTGGTTTTCTAAAAGTTCTGGTCGTGGGTGACTTCTTAGGGGAAAGTTGCAGCGCTTAGGGTTTTCTTCATAGCCTCTGTTCTGCAGCTGCTGCCGTTGATCGCCGTCGCCAATCTGCCGCCGTTGATCGCCGCCGCCGATCTGCCGCCGTTGATCGCCGCCGCCGACCTGCCGCCATCCCCCGCTGATTCCCTCTCTTTGAATACAGATGCAAAGCAACTAGGGAATGCTCATCTCTAAAGGGGCATTGGTTTATCTCGCACAGACCTTTTGCACTCTCAAAAAAAAGTTTGTTTCTTCTGCTGCTTCTCCTCCTTCTTTCCCATCATTCTTCTCTTTTTTTTTGTTCCCATTTCGCACGATGGCAATGAATGTCGTTGCAATATCGTCGCCCTCAGCTATGGTTTTATTAAAGAAAGAAACAGCAAGAACAATTTGATCTCTTATGATTACTGCAAGGGATTTTTTGTTTTCTTTTCACCTCCAAACTAAATCGGGAATACTGCTTTCATTTCCAGTTTCTCCTCTCTTTTTTTCTTTCTTTTTTTTCTTTTTTTTTTTTTTTCTTTTTTTAATGCTTATGCTTTGTTGATTTGTTCCATAGGAACTGGATTACCGAGTTGTATAGTCTGTAAGGTGCATCATTGTAAATCAACCCTTAGACAGATGTAGAGAATGTTTCAGTTCTGATTCAGATCGATTTTAATCGGATATCCTGTTAAAATTCGAATACGAATTTGGATTTAATTTATAGAAATCCACCGGATGCGAAGGCGGATTTGGATAGGCTGTTTATAAGTCGGATTTGAATTCAGATAGTAGTCTATCCGTGCCAAATCCAATCAGTTTACATCTCTACTCAGAAGTGCCACCATGATTTTCTCAATCACGGTACAACATAAGTGGTGAAGTGTATAGCTAGGATACAGCTTAAGGCTAAAGCCCCTACATGCCAAACGGATGCTTATTGCGAGATCCTTGATGAACACTCAATCATCTGCCACTGTTTCTTCCTCCACTCCCTTTTCTCTCTTCATGTCTTCAATTTCTGCGCTGCTCCCTCTCTCCAAGTTTTAGTTTTCCACTCAGCTAATTGTTTAATATTTACACCCAAAAAAAAAAAAAAAAGAATGAGAGGAAAAATTTTATGCTCACAAAAAAACTTTATCACAATGAAAGTTGAAAAACAGAATAATAAATATGAAAACCCCATTCACTATCGTTCTTATTGATCAAACAAAATTAGCAATCGGTAAAATGGGAGATGGGAAATGTTGACAGACCAGATCAATGCATATGTATGCCACCATATCATGCACAAAGCAGGAATCCTTGTAATATAATTACCCCCTGTAGCTATGACATGCTAAGCGATCTCAATCAATCTGGAACTGTCCTATATGACATCTATAAGGTCTTACTGAGGACAAGGTTTCACTAACCTTCTATTCTTCCTCAGAGACTGCTATGCGCCTATAAACTGCTTGAAAAGTCTGACCTCCATTTCGGGCCACTTTCTGCCCTTCCTCAGTAGCAGAAATCAAGAGACTCACAATTGGGTCGGCTTTAAGCTCTTCTTCTGTGATTGCTTCAAAGAGAGGATGACCCTCCAAACAAGCCTTCATCCACTCTCCAAGCTCTTCCACGTCAGTAATTGTGTATATAATACCCCCAACTTCAAGTGTGTAAGCATACTCGTCAAGCAAGTGTGGGCTTATCACCCGACGACGATGATTCTTCTCCTTGAAATGAGGATCTGGAAACAAGAAGAACATTTTCGACAGTTGTCCTTTCTCAAAGAAATTTGGAATATATTTCATTGAATTAGTCCGAACCACAGAGATGTTCTGGTACTGCCCAAGGTTTGCCTTCCTCAAGGCCAAGATCCGTTCTCGGACATATTCTGTTACTTTATCCCTAAGCTCCATTCCAATCATTAGAGTTTCTGGAAAGAGTGTTGCGAGGTTGACAAGTAAGCCTCCAAAGCCACAACCAATGTCTGCAAACTGAATTTTTTTTGAATGGACACCAGAAGATGTTGCCTGGTGTGTGCTGATCACATCATTGGATGGGAAGAAATGTGGATAATGGAGGGAGTAATCTACATGCGAAGGTGTGATGGGGACTGGAAAATGAGAATCACTCAGTGGGTTGCTATGTGCCCTAGCTCGGTAAAAGCGCTTCCGAGGCAGGTGAGTTGACTTGTTCATCTTTGGGTCTGGCCTGTTATTTTGAGACATGATAGCTATGATAAAAACTTTCTATTCCCAAGGCTGAATAGCTACAGGTTAAGATCAGTATTACAAATTCGCACTTGAGGTATCTCAAACCTTTAATAGAGCCAAAAATCCGATCCTTTGCACTTCTATGCTGTTCTTGGGCAGCATCTATCCCTCCTGGAAGACCAAACAAACCTTGTTAGGCCAACACCAAGATAAATAAGTATGAACTCTGAAAAATCATAAAGTAATTAGAAGCATGATATAGACAAACCACAAAAAATTCAACAAAAGAAGTAACAAGAAAATATTCAAAATAACTCAACAACAAGAAATTTTCAAGGATATTCAACAGTAGTCTCCACAGATATAAAAGAACAAGGACTTTGTTCCACTAACAATAAATACAGTAAAAAATAAAATAAAATAAAATTTGACTTCAACTACAAACGATATGTGGAATGTCCTAAAATCTAGCTAAGGCTTAGTTTGGATCCATTTTTATTTCTGTTTTTATTTCAATTTTTTGCTTTTTTAGGTCTTTGGTATCATTTGTGGGTTATTTATGATAAACAAAAATGAAAATAGGGTCAAAAATCAATTTTTATTTTTGCCCAAAAACGATTTTTGGTTGTTTTTGTGCATGAGTTTAACGAGCACGTGGATACAAATCTTTCAAAGGAAGAAAGGTGTCCTCTCATCTGAATCGCTGAAAGGAGTCTCTCTTTGAACACCAAAGTCAGCAACATCGGCTGTACGAACACACACACCAGAGAGAAGCCATGAATTTTTCCAGAACGGCATAGCTTATCTTCTATTCAGTTCAGCCTTTCTGAATCCTCTGAGTTATTGATGACGACCAAGAGAGAATGGCCCAGTGAATCTCTTCCCGTACTAACAAAATCCCTTTTTGTTCTAAGAAGTCTCAAATCTGAAATGTGAACACACTGCCTGAACCAAAAGCAAAACACATTTATTTTTCTTCCCCTCTCAAACCCAATAATTCAATTCAAAATTGGAAAAAGTTTTTCCATTTCAATTTCAAGTCTCAACCAATCTCATCAACAGCAATCAACAAGACAATAACAGCAACAACAACAGCATCGACATTCAAACAATAAGCCCGGCCAGCCACCTCTCTGCCCCCTATGTTTTCCCTTTTCCCTCTCTTTTCTTCAAATTTCTTCCCTTTTTCTACTGTTCTTTGATTCTCTTTTACTCTGTTGTGAGTTCAAATTCATCTCACCGTTCTCTTTCATAATTCTCAATGATTAACAATAACACAACATTCACACAGATGCCTTTGAAGCTTGAGCTTTCCTCCTTTTGAGAAATATCAACATTCGCCTTCTTATATGTATAAAGAACATCCGGAAGAAAAAAAAAATATGATTCTGGTGGCCAGAAGACCATGAGGGTTGTGGAGGGAGCTGGGATGGAGGAACGAGGTTTTTTTTTTTTTTTTTTTTTTTTGATACTTGATGGAGGAAGGAGTTGCTGAAGAAGATCATCAGAATATCTCAAATGGCAACAGCAGGAAAGTCGAAGAGGGTGTTGCGTGGAACTAAGAAGTTGTTTCAATCCTCTCCTACCTCTGAGATTTTGAAAGAACAGATGGAGCTGAACTTTGTCCCTCCAGTTTTCTCAGCAGAGGATAAAGAATCCTATGGTAGTGTGATGCTATGGATGTGGCTGATGAAGTTAATAAGCTCAGTTCAGCTCCTGTGGGGTTTTTCTTGAGTTGAAAACCAGGCTTTACATATGTTCAATGGGCTGTGGAAAAAATATGGAGACCGACCGGAACCATGGACACCTTCCTTCTTGCAGATGATAGCTTTGTGTTCATCTTCTCAGAGCTGGAGGACTTGCATTGTACCATGGAAAGAGGTGTTTATCAGATTGGGAACAAACCTTTTTTCATTCGGTCTTGGGTTAGAAAGCTGAGACTGAACAGTATTGGAGTCAAAATCGTGCCCCTTTGGGTCTCTCTCCCGGGTCTTCCCCTCCAGCTATGGAGTAGGAAATCTTTAAGTAAGATTTACTCCATGTTGGGCAGGCCACTACATGCCGAACATACCACTACTCTCAAGGAAAGAATGGCCTTTGCCCGGGTCTGTATAGAATTTTCTGCAGAAGATGTTTGATGGACAAAGTGAAGATTATTGATGATCTAGGAAATGTCTTTCACCAGGCTGTTCAGTATGATTGGAAGCCTGACAAATGATCCTGCTGCAAGGTCTTTCTTCGGTCGTAAAACATTGTCATGCCCATGGTGGAGATAGGAAATTATTCTGGACATAGAGATATCAAATCTATGTCTCATTCTACAATCTATTTCTGATTGTAGCTACCAAACAAATTTTTATTTTTTATCAAAAATGATTTTTGATAAATAGATAAAAAAAAATAAAAAATAAAAAAAAGAAATAAAAATGGATCCAAACTAAACCTAAGTTGCGATCACATTTTAACAGTGCTTGTACGTAGATGCAGGTTGCCTTAAGGAGCTTCATCAAGCAATTGTCTTTTATCACCAAAACATCAGAAACAATTTAACAACTCAGAAGGACGCACACTATATGAATAAAAACCTAAAAAATAGACCCATACTTCAGTACTTAAGTACTAACAGTGAATCTGATAACGGTAACAAATGGGTTCCCTTTCTTTATAGTTCAAACTCAATGCCATTCAATATTACCTTAAACATAGATATTAATTAAAAAATTCCTGTGTTTACTAATAGAGCATTACTTCCATTGCCATGATCAACTACTTCAGTATCCATCTGACCTTTGAAGGTTTAAAACTGTACGAAACAAATCCCACAACAAGAAATAAGGAAACCTAGTTCAAAAATACTAACCTGGTTGGTCAGTTCCTCTGTTCTTCTCCTCTTTTCATCTGTATCAGGTATTGGAGAGATGCAGTGGTAATGGCGACAGTGCCGATGATAGCAGCAGCAACGGTGGTTCCTCCTCTCTGGTTCCAGCCCTATGGGAGTTCGGGTAAGTAATTAACCCTCATCTCCCACGACGGTTGCGTTTGGTGAGCTTAACTTTAATGGGCTTTAGAGCCTAACCCAATTGATAGTTTATTATGAAACCCCGCACCCTGAAAAGCAACAAATTTTGGGGGTGTCAAAACCGAATCGTGTACCAAATACGAATTGAATTGTTTAAATCGAAACCCTGAAACTGATTACTAAACGGTTTGATTCTGGTTAAAAAAAAATGAAATTCTTTAGTTTAAACGGTTTGATTCTTATTTCAAAAATGAAACCATTTAAACCGACTATTTAGAACTGCTAAAACTAATCAAACCTTTATTTTAATCTTTTACTGTTAAATGTTTATATTTATAGAGATTTTTTTTTTATGCTTTCCATATAACATATTTCTAAATTTTAAATTTACTTTCATATATGATTAAAATTATTTTAATGTTTTCCTTTTTCTTTTCTCTCTACTTTGTTACTAACTCTCTTCCTCTCCTTCCCGGCAATGAACCGTTTGAAATTGAAAAATCGAACTCGATTAATAACAAGTTTTGAAAGTATTTTAAAACCGTTTAATAAATGGTTCAATTTTGGTTTTATTCATTATACATCAAACCGAATCAAACCGCAACGTTAAACCAAAACCACACCACTTAACATCATTAATTAAAAGGGAACGGAAAATAAAATTTTAAATTAAAAAAGAAAACTTTATAACTATAATACAACATGATTGTATAAATTACTTAAATTTCTTACTATATTTAGTAATGATACTAATTAGATGTAAAATTTATTTTACTTTTCAAAGGCAAAGGATTTGAATGCAAGGTGAAATGTATATTAAAAATTAAATATGGAATTATTTGATGTTAGTTATATGGTCATTTGATAGCATTGTTGTAATGATTATGAAGTTTCTTTTTTAATTTAAAAACTTCCATTTCTCTTCCCTTTATTTCCCTTGCAATCAATCAAAGTCGGATTAAATGAGACAAAAATTTTGTGAACTGATGATTGAATTTAAATATAAAATTTGATATCTTTTAGATCTTTAATGGTCATATTTGTCCCATCACATGAAAAAGAAGAACTTTTGGTTACTAATTTGTTGTTGAATGTTATTACAAAGTATTAGAGGATCGAGCCATCAAGGATTATGATAATGAGATTCAAAATTTCAAGTTCATGACTCACTCACGAGTTAGGGTTTCAAAGGAAGAGCCAAAAAGACAAAAACCAAGAAGGCATTTGGAAATATGAAAGTTTGAACTTATTTAAGTTTTTTTGTGCTTAGAAATTATAATTAGATTATTTGTATTCTTAAGAATATATATTCAATTATTTGTATACTTAAGATTTTTAGATATATTTGACTATTTGTTCGATATTTGAAGGAACCAGAACCAAACTGTCCCGTAATTAAATGAAACCATATCCTAATTTTGAGACCGTTTAGTAAAAGTGCATTTAGCTCTTCATCATAGTCTCTCAATATGTTTGTATCGATGGAGTGACATCTGGGCTTATCCCTTCCCCCCATGATCCCTCTACTTGGACTTGAACTAGCATCTCGTTACCCCGTTTGATACCCTTACTTGTTTGGAACCATTAGATTGGAGTTTATAGAAGTAGAAAGAGGTTAATGATTTATGCACAAGTGGTTAGGGAGGGATTTCAAGTAGATCTAGGTTAGAATGGATTGATGAGTATCTTCAAAGAAAAAAAAATCTCATTAAAAATGCTCGACTAATCATTGGTAACAAGTAGGGATGTATACGAATCAAATTCGCGCATTTGCATCTGTTTATGTTCACAGATATTTAAATTTAATTCAAATATCAATCATATATCGAATATCCTAACATCATCAATTTTGAGAATTTGATCCCTCATTTCCATTTTCTTCTTTCATGTTTTTGTCATCTCTTTTTATATGGGTCTCTTGAATGTACCCTGTCTCTGTCTCTTAGTTGTCTTAGTCTCATGATTCTCTTTTTTTCAATCTCTAGAACATGTCGAATCTCTACTCATTGGTAACAAGTAGGGATGTATACGAATCAAATTTGCGCATTTGCATCTGTTTATGTTCACAGATATTTAAATTTAATTCAAATATCAATCATATATCGAATATCCTAACATCATCAATTTTGAGAATTTGATCCCTCATTTCCATTTTCTTCTTTCATGTTTTTGTCATCTCTTTTTATATGGGTCTCTTGAATGTACCATGTCTCTGTCTCTTAGTTGTCTTAGTCTCATGATTCTCTTTTCTTCATTCTCTAGAACATGTCGAATCTTCAAAAACCCCATAGATTATTAACTATTTAATTTGTCATTATTTGTTGGATATCTATATGAATCAGATAGATTATGTTCTATTATGTTATGTATTATCCGAATTTGTACCCGGATACTGCTAAACGAATACCAATGCCAATTAAATCTGAATTTTCAACTATCCATTTACATCCCTAGACTAATAAGACATATTTATTGAATTTTTAAATCTAATGAGATGGTACAAGGTGAAACCCTATGATAGTTATGCTATTGGTACTTTTTTTTGGTGTAAATTATGCTATTGGTACTTGGTAGAACATATGTCTGCTCTAGAGGAGGGCTAATTTGAAATTCCTTCAGTAATATAACAAGATAAAGATAAGGTTGCTCTTTCATACTTTTGCTACAATATTAGCAATAATACTTCACACTTGCAGAAATAAATAATACCTTTTAAGTGCATGAGCAATTTCAAGTTTCAAATATGATTTTTTGCCCCTTTTCCTAATGAAATGACATAATTTCATCAGACTAAATGCTAAAAGTATGGATCAGCTTTACAATCTAGTACAAATATACAGATATCAACCCTATCTTGACTATGAGTTGGTAACAATCCTGCATACTGTTTCCAATAATGTTAGAAAAAATGCAAAATAGGGGTGAATTTAAAGAGTAAACACCTTAAAAACAGAAGATTTATGAAAGCTAATCCAGGAGAGAAGCAATGGTAATAACCCCTTAACGGCTGGTAACTGGTAGTACATGAGTGACACAACCATGAACACTGGATTAGTACAGCAGAGGAAATGGCAACACTCAATTTATAGATCTCCAAAGTAAGTTATTATCTGCAGGAGTTCTAGAACTAGTTTGCTTCCTCTTTTAAAGTCTTCAATATATGTTTGTAATGGGCTACAAGCCTGAGCATGAATTTACTATTAATTAACATGGCTGCTGCCTTTTATTTCAACTGTGAGATTCAGTTTTTAGTGGTGAGATGTTGCTAACCTAGTAAGATGCTAGAAGGGTTGATGAGATGTCAACAAGTGCTTAGGTGGGATGCCTAAGGTCCATATCTTTTCTTTCTATTTATGTTCTTCCATCTTCAAGGAAGTAATTTTCCTGCAATTAATTCAGTTCTGTTCCATCTCCATTGATTTCTTTTATTTTCTACTTTCTGCATTCTCTTCATGCCATCAATTCTACCCATCCGTCCATCATTAGTATGTACTGAATCTGTTATTGGCTACACACATGACATCGATTTCAGTAATGTTATGTTGTTGTTTTTCACATCCATTACACCCACCTCCATTAAGACACTCCCATATCTTTCAATCTATCCATTAGATCATCATGATCTTTTAATACCTTGTTTCTGTCCTCCAGTACAGCATTGTTACATTAGCTGATCATTCTTTTATTGGTTAGATGATTCTGCTGTTCTAGTTTCCATCAAAATTCTGCTTGCATCCTTCCATTAATCCTACTGCATCTAGGATTGCTCATAACTGTCAATTCAGCCATTGGATTGCTTTGATTTTTGGATATATCGTACAGTATCATATTATTTGTTTGTGAACTAATCTGTGGAGTGGATCTTCAGATATATACATTACCCTTATTCTGGTTCTAGCCAGTTCACTGTGATTCTGGTTTTTGGGAATTTGTCCCTCATCAATAGGTTTTCCCAAGTCACATATCAGACACCCCTCATCAGTCTTTTACAATAACTTTGTGGGATGATTCATGGAGACAGTCATGAAGCAGCTGCTCTCTAACGTGGGAATGTTTTCCGTGGACTATAACATGGGCAGGGCAAGATGTGAGCATTAGGTTGCAAAGTCCTATATAACCTTCTACTGGTTCTGTGGACCAATTAAACTATTTATCCTCCAGTCTTCTAGACAAAATTAGCTACATAGCTTTCTACTGGTTCCATGGACTAACAGGCTACAAATTTCTGGCAAAAGCCAAAGCCAATCTTCGGCCATGTACAATCTCTGTTGGTTCCATGGACATAGTGAATGTTGGATTTGGTTAATCACCAATGGTAGAAAACTGCACCATGTATAATAGTAGTACTGTGGGTTAATTATCTTAAAGACCCTACTGAAACCACTTCTCACTAAAGTCTGGAATGGGTGATGAAAATACCTTGACAGAAGCAAAATCCTGGGTTTGGTGTTTTATGCACATTATGGGAGAAACGACCTAAGATTGCATCATGCAAAAAGCTTACAAATTGTTAGCAAACCAAGAATTTCAAGAAGCTAGGCAACTAGAGTTGATGGAGGACCTTATCAAATATCTCTAGGCAATAGAAAATATCAACATAGATGTGCTCTTAAAACAGAGGATAACAATCCCACATTATAATCTTTTCAGACCTCCACAACAAAGATTATTAACAACACAGATGTATCTAAAAATCAGTTAGTTGGCTCCAGAAAGTAGAAAACACACCCATAACAGTGCATCTAATAAGAATATACAAGAATGATGGAATTCTGCAACTGTAAGAAGTGACAAAATTTGGGGTAAAAAAAAAAAAAACCACTCCATGAATCGAAGTAACTGTTCAATCACGTACGGAAGCATTTGCTTTCTTCATTAAACACATACCATACATTGCACACTCATTTTGAACCAAACAAGGTCAATAGACCTAAAACTTTGGGAAGCAGAAGCCAGTCCATTACGGCATGCAATTCTATGATACTACTGATAATTGGATTTTTCTTACTCGTTCCCTCATGTAAAAAAAAAAGGTAAGAAGTTGGGGAGGGGAACAAGAAAAAAGAGCAACAGTAAGCAACCTAACCTGTTGAGATTGTTATGCCATTGCAAGAGGTAAGTATATGGATGGAATTAAAAACTTAACTCTAATAACAACTTCAAATGTAAGAAAGCAGCAACTGTGATCATATGCCAATCATGATGAAACAACTTCACATAAAGAATAGGTTACAAATTAGCTATAAGCATGAAGAGTAAACCAATACATCTAAAATTTCAGGAGACAGAGCCCATCCATTATGGTATGCAAGTCTATGATTCTGTTCAGTATTCTTCCGGATGAATTGGGGTTTCCGTTCAAGCAAACCCCTTCCTCACATGAAAAAACTGAGATGTGGGGGAGGGGTTTAAAAATAAGAGCACCACAGAGCAAGATAAGATAACCTGTTGAGGCGGTTATCTCCTTTAAGCAGATGGATGGAACTATAAACTTAAATAACAAATATGAAAGTAAGAATCTTGCAGTTTTGAATCATGCAAGGACCATGATGAAACAACAGCACATAAAGAATATGTTCTACATTTCAAAATTCAATTATTTTCTTTTCCCTCCCAATGAAAATTAAGGAAGAGAAATCTAAATTTCATGATTTTTACAAGGAAAAATATAGGCAGAAATATTCAAGATATATCTCCAGTAATCAATAAATATCCATAGTTGCTGTACCAAATAGATTTAAAAATGCCTGGCTTCTGACTAACCGTGGCCTCTTCAATAAGCATTTCTGTACAAGCCTACTCTTAAACCTTTGAAGCTAAAATCATTGAGAAGTTTACTCCACTAACTCTCACAAATACTGAGATCCCCGAGCAGCCTTCGTAGCTGTGGCACGATGAATGAACTGCTCCCTTGAAAGCATTCTAATGTTCCTCAAATACTGGTCAAATGGCACCGACCCTTCCTGAACTGCTTTATCTAACGAATAAATCGCATCCTCAATAGCCAAATCCGCCGCAGAACATTCAAGCATCTGCCTCGAAATCCTATCACAAGGCTCAAAAATTTCTTCAACTTCCACAGTCCTTGTCTTCCGTACCCTCTTTTCATTCTCCCTCAGCCAAGACTCCAACAAATCGGTATTCATCAAAACCATCTGCAGTTCCTGTTCTAAACTCTCCTTCTCCTCCTCTAACTTCCTCATCTCCTTCGAAAGCAACTCATCTCTATGCCTCAAAACCTCCTGCAAATCAAACAACTCTTCCACATCACCCGTTGTAGCGTTCTTCAACCCCTCTGCATCAACTTGTAACTTCTCCATAAGCTTATCAATCGCTTTCTTCCGATAAACCTCTTCCAAATCTTCCGAATGCTGTGGCGACGAAGAATACGATGGAACAGTGGATGGCAGTGATGAAGAACGTAAATTGGGTTTCTGGGTTTGGTCACGAGTATACAGAGGTGGGTCTTTGCTGAAGATATGGCTCAGATTACAAACCAAATCAACAAGATTCGAACTCGGGTAGATCCAATTATGGAGATAAGCGTGTGAAACGAGGCCAGAAGGGTTGACATGAGGATGTGGACGCTTGATGGTCATGTCAGGAGTTGGGGTAACATATACGCAGGGACGATGACGAGGGTAGGACTCCATCAGCCAGATGATAACAGGGATGTAATAAATCACGTTTTGGTAGGACATGGGGACCGTACCTTGAGCATGAAGGAGGTTGACTGTTCGGCCATCGTTGTGGGTGAAGGCAGAGGTCTTGAGTTGGAGGGATGGGTAGATGTCGATTAGCGCTAAAAGATGTTGGCGGATCACCCATTTGACGTCTTCAGTGTAAGGGAGAGATGAAGGGCCGCATTTGGAGAGGACATTGCTTAGGAATTCTTGAAAATTTTGGGTTTCAGTGGTTGATGCTGCTGTGGAGATTGGGGCAGAGACCATGACTAGTTATAGAGCTTGAGAAGAGAAGAAGAAGGTTCCGTTAAAGATTACAGATTTGTGAGTGATTGAAGAAGTCTGTGTATGATTGTTTTGCAGAGAATTGATTTCTGGGTTTGAACTTTGAAATACAGTTTGAATAAATAGAAGATGAAGACGAAGATGGAAGGATTTTGCGTGTACTATTTGATTGAATTTGGCCGCGTTGGCTTTGTTTCCTTGTTGCACACGGTCGGGAAGACTTGGGACTTGGAAGTCATCGATGGCGGTTTGCCTATTTGCTTCGGGGGGAGGAGTCCAGAGTTTAGACTCCGTACGCCGTAGTGTCTTGAAATATAGTGAGGCTGTTTGATTAAGTATTTTAAGGGTAGATTGGAAATTTTCTTAAATATTTTAACGGTTGGTATGTTGACACCTAGATCTGATGAGTAATAAAATTATATTAAAATAGTTCAACTAACAGTCCAACTGTCAGGTATTGAATCGGAGTTTCATAGTCTTGAAATCAGTAACGAATCGGTCAATTCAACCGACCTAAGACAGATACATTTTTCTTTGTGGACCCCATTCAGATACTTTGAACCGGGCTTTACTTAAGAGTTATAAGACTCGCGAAAGGGCGCCAATAAAATGGGAATGGGTGCGATGCATATATACCCAAGGGGCTAGGTAAGGGCCGGTGAATCAAACATTCGTCTCTATACAAAAAAATATAAAAAAATCAAACATTCGTCTTTTAACAAAAATAAATAAATCAAACATTTTTTAATTAAATAAATAAATAAATAAAAACATTCGTCCATTCGATTTTGGAGAGAATGTCAATACATAAAAAATAAGCAAAAGTTTATTTTTATTTTTATTTTTTATTTATTTATTTATTTATTTTTATTTTTGGTAAAGAAGCAAATGTTTATTTGGGTAGGTAGATCATGTATCTAATACTACTAATATCCATTCCAAAATAAAAAAAAGAATCTTGCCGGTGGTAAAAGTATAATGAACCCATCAATCAGAAAAAGACATGAATCCCAACCATCAAAAGACACGTGGTCAACTACGTGCAAATGCGTAAGGCTGCCACCTTAGATGTCAGCTACCCCAAAATTTGATCATGAAGATCTCGGGATGGCGATCATTGTCTGCTGAGATCGCCCATGTCTCTTCACTCCCAGGCTACCAATACACAACCAGTTGAGAAAGTCAAACCAACTATAAGAATCTCATAGTCACAATCAGCACAATCTCTAGAAATCCTCATCCAACGACCGACGACTCATCTGCCCGTAACCAACTTGGAGATATCCAGGATTGAACTGCAAGCACTCACCAACTCTCCTTGTCTAACCCGCAACTCCAATCCACAAGATAGTTAACAACTTACTCAGTGGGGAGAAAAGTTCGGGATAAAGATGACATCTACGAAGATGTCACAAATCGTATCAAATCCCTCATGGGTAAATCAGAACTTACATCACCCGATGTCTCTCCAATATATATAACACAATCCTAAAAGTAAACGGATCTAATTCTTTATTCTCTAAATCTCCCTCTACTAAACTCATGTTTCAGAAGCTCGCATTCCTATACCGGGCACCATACTGCTTGTGCTCGGTTCTAGCTTACGCATCGGAGTGGCCTTTGGGTTTCCGAACCCGACCTTACTTGCCTTTTTGCTTCCTCCCATGTAGGCCCAACCAGTAAAGGAAGCTCGACCTATTACCGATAGCAACAATTTGGCACCCATCTTGGAGCCAGAAGTAATGGGATCCGTGTAAGTACCTTACACTGCACTAGCCAACTATATCAATGGCTCCCTGGAGAGATCGTAGCTACCAACTCCATAGCAATGACAATGCCAATGAGAATGTCCACGACGAGGCGGACAACCTAAGTAACGAAGTAAACCAGAATGAGTGGCCCGAGGTTAGCCAAGACCTTCAGTCCTTCGTCATTCGTGAGTAGTTCGATGCAATAACACAATAGATCGCACTACCCACCCATCTCCTACAGTCACCACCACCAGTCGACGTCAAGGAAGTGCCACTGCATCCCAATGTAAAAGGCACATCCCCACTTGTCGAACCATCGAAACCTGCAGCATCACGATCGTACCGAACCAAGCTGATCTGCAAGGCCAGCGGCTTCCCTACACCATCAGCTAGACCACAGTCGGCACACTCCGTGCGTTCAAGAGAATAACGTCTCGCCTTTGCTGGCCAACAGTGTGCAGGCTGCATCCACCAACCACAATCACAACAATCTGGAGTACTCTCGAAGAGTCTCAGTTCATGAGAGGCTCAGGCACCTTGTGGACGCCAAAGAAGACATTTAGACGAGACTCGATGCAGCTCAACAAGACCGAGCTACCACTTCACCCTCTACCACCTCCAGTCAACGAGCTACAACAATAGCTGCAAAACCTCAAACAGTGTATGTAGCAGATCGAGCAGGGCCAAAAAGCCCCCGCCTGACATGAGTACAATACCGATACGGCCCTCTCAGACGTCATGAGAATATCACTACCGTCAGGTTTCATCATTTCAAACGTCATGTTGTATAATGGCAGCACCAATCCCAACAGCATCTCAACAATTTCATGACCAGTACCAAGATTCCATAATCTGCCAAGCTTTCCCATCCACCCTTAGGGGAGCCGGTTGAATATGGTTTAATAACCTACTACAGTGCTCCAATGACTCTTTTAGAGAGCTCATCAATAGGTTTCTCACATACTTCCATGGCAGCCGAGTGCAAAAGAAGACATCATCCACCTGATGGTTGTCAAACAGCAAAAAGATGAGTCCCTCCAAGCATTCATCATTAGATTCAACGCTGAGGTGCTAGAGATAAAAGACCTCGAGTTCTCAGTCATCTTCACCGCATTATCTGTCAGAATAAGAGATGTGTGCCTTACTTTCTCCTTGGCCAAGAAGGCCCCCTCGACCACACCGTCCTACTAAATCGGTGTGAAAAATATGCAACTACCAACAAGGCCATTGCAGCCAAGAAGAAAGAGTCGGGTAGCTCGCCTTCCAACTCGGATAAAAATCGAGCTGAGCAGCCAAACAAAGCTTGGACTACGGGCCAATCAAGCAAGAAGCAGTTGTCGGGGAAAGAAGCATACCACGGTAAACCCGCATACAAAACGTAGGAGGATTACTGTAAGACCCGCACTCCATGAACCCGATCTAAACCTTGAATTCATGTCGTAACAGGTCTTCCAATCATCACTGGGCCAGACGGGACGAGCGGATGACAAACAGGTACGAAACGGACCAAATTAAGTATGAATTAATTCATACCAGTCGATGGTACTGGTCTTGGTACCGGTCGACCGGTATAGCCTGCGCAGCAGACCACTAAGATCCATAAATGGATCTCTGCAGGTCCCACTTTCTAAATTTCAAACCGAAGGATTTTCCTAATGCTAGGAGACTTCCTAAACCTAAACCTAGTCTATATAAACCCCTATAAACCTCCTAAAACCTCTTTTATGATCCTCACAAACCCTAGAAAGGAGAAAGAGGCAGAAGAAGGAGAAGAAGCTAGGAAGGAAAGGGAAGAGCCGACTTTTCCGTTCGACGAAGAACAAGTTACCGCAAGTCAACGGTAAATGCTCAAACCTTCCTCTACCATAAGTAATCTAGAATGGTTAGTTATAGTTGGATCAATACCATGCAAAGCGAGGTATTGACCTAAACCCTATGTTGCCGTCAAACCCTAATTTAGTCGATAAACCCTAGATTCAAGTTCTAGGTTGAGATCATCGAAACTAAGACTTGAATGGAGTTGGAAACAACTCTAACTCAATGCTTAGACCTAGGATGTATAGGAGAAACCCTAGGATCAAGAGAGGGTGACCGACGGAAGGCGAGAACCAAGTGTATGGTCTTCCGGAGACATACCGGTCGAACCATACCGGTCGCACCATATGCGACCGGTACCGCGACCGGTACCTCTCGGGGACTGGTCTATGGGGACCGGCCGACCATACCGGTCGCAGGTTTTCTCCACAGTGCTGCGACCGGTACCTGTGACCGGTCAGCTCTATGAGATGTATTTTGTGATTGTTGGTTTCTGACCAACGTAAACTTATTCTAACTAAACCCTAATATCGTGTAGGACCTTGTGATAGCACGTTTGGACCTTGTGACGCGAAGCGAACTATCAAACAAGCGTCAGGTGAGGTAACAAGACCTAAACTAATTGGATAATAAAAAACTATTTTTGCTTATTGAGTCCTATACCATGATTGATTCTATGCGTGTATGTATGTATTGTGCATTTAACATGTCATCCAATGTTCCTGCTATTACTGTTCATGTATATTTAATTTCGTTTATTTATAACATGATGATGATGGTGATGTTAGGAATAGGCATGTGAATGTTTGTGTATGGTTAGTGTATTTGATGCGAGTGGGGCATCAGGGGGAGGACGTGATATCGTGGAGTGTCCTGGTCACCAGACTCTAGCTCTATCTCTACTCAAGTCTTGTCTACTAACATCGTTGTATCGCCATTACCTTAGCAGAGCTATTACGTCGTAGGGCATCAGGGGAGGTGGTCTCGGATCGTGTAGTCTCTGACTCTGTCGGGGGGCCTTAGCTCTATCTCTATGGACGTATTGAGGGATGCTGGGGTGAGGCCTTGGATACACTGTTTGACATTAGGATTGGTTAGTTGCGAGTCCAGTTTGCAAGCCCTCGCCAATAGGGGATTACGTGTTGGTATGGGAGCATGTGGTACTTTAATGTCGATACCCATTGGGTACACTGTTTTCATGGTGGGTGCATGTGGGACAGCAATGTCGATATTCATTGGTGGCTTCACACACTCGTGTATAGAGGTGAGGCGGCCTCCGAACCTTTCTATAGCACATTGCAAACTTATAAACCAGACCACAGATATAAATTGAATGCATGCATATGTTTGTTGCATTGTTTTGTTTGCTCACTGAGCCGTGATGTGTGCTCACCCTTTTCGACGTCGAATGCTTTTAGTTGATGATGCAGGTACCACGGTTGAAGACTACATGAATGCTCCTATGTATGGACATGCGACGGCAATGGACGTTGAAGTTATGGTGGAGTCGCATGATTCGGCATGCGAGTGCAACTCCTGTATTTTTTATTAGACTTTTATTTGGATTATACAGAAATGTATTTGAATTAATTATTTAAGTTTATGTCTCAGTCTTTTTGAAAATAATTGGTTAAATTATTTATTTTATCACATTTAGTGTAAGATCCGTATCAAACTAACCCGGTCTTACCACCTTGAACCAGGTCTACCCATGATGGTCAAGCCAAATGGATCAAGTACGTGAGGGAGATCACGATCCCAGGTATTAAACTGACCCAAAAACACTAAAAATAGGGGGAGAGTCGCACACCCAGCTAGGCAGGGTCGGACCCCCCAAGATAGAAAGTCAGACCCTGAGTTTTTAACTGGGGGTCTAACATTTTAGAACCAGGGGTCGACGGGATCTCCGACCCCCTCATCGACCCCTAGTCTGCCGACAGAAACCGTGATTTGGAAACTTTTCAAATTTCAATGGGATTCTTTCCTAATCTCAATGGGACTTATTTTTGGAGTTTCTACTCTATAAATAGGACGTCCCTAAGCCTCTTTCACTCCTTTTAGAACCCTAATTGGATTGAGAGAAAGAGAAGAGAAGGAAAAGAGAAAGAGAAGAAAAGAAAAGTGGAGAAGAAGATCAAAGAGAAGGCTTCAGAGAGACAAGCCTAATTCTCAGGTATGGGTACTATCTCCATGTAATTCTACAGACCTTAGAATGGATAGTAAAGAGGGAATGATCTAGGAGAAACTCAAATCATCCATCCATGGTTAGGTTTTCAAGAAAAACCATAGGGGAAATCATAAAAACCATATAGGTGAATGAACTACGGTTCTAGACCATAGAACATGTGTGGAATGGATTGTAGAAGCAAGCCATAGGACCCCAAACACGAATGAATGGACTGAAGGATGAAAGTTTGATGAAACCCACAGGGGGTCGATGGCCAATCGACCCCCACAAGACCCTAACAATCGACCCCCAGTGTTCGGGAAGTCCAGACTGTGGGTGGTCGCACCCAGGGTCGATGGAACCTCCGACCCTAGTATCGACCCCCAGTTAACAACAAGCTTTTTAAAATCAGAATTAATTCTAATTAAATTCTATCGACTTGATTAGGTCTTCTAGTGTTATAATATCGATATATAGTTGATTCTTAAAGCTTGAAAGAGGACCTACGATCAAGTAAAGGTGAGGGAACAAGACCTAAACTAATTGGTTAATAATAAACTGTTTTACTCTTGAGTCCAATGCCATGATTGATTTTATACGTGTATGATTGTTATGTGCATTCAATATGTCATCCAATATTTCTATTATTACTGTTCATGCATATTTAATTATTGTTTACAACATGATGATGATGATGATTATAGGAATAGGCATGTGGATGTATGTGTGTGGTTAGTGTGCTTGATGCAAGCGAGTATCAGGGGGAGGTGTTATAGGTGGGGCCTCAGCACTCTAGCTCTATCTCTAACTCAAGTCTTGTCCACTGACATCGTCGTATCGCCATTACCTTAGCAGAACTATTACGTCGTAGGGTATGAGGGGAAGTGGTCTCAGACCGTGTAGTCTCTGACTCTGTCGGGGGGCCTTAGCCCTATCCCTACGGACGTATTGAGGGATGCTGGGGTGAGGCTTTGGATACACTAATTGACATTAGGATTGGTTAGTTGCGAGCCCAGTTTGCGAACCCTCGTCAGCAGGGGCTTACGTGTTGGTTTGGGCAACGGGTACAACAATAAACGTGACCTTTGTGTGTACATTGTCTATGGTGGGTGCATGTGGGTCGACAATAAACGTTACCTTTGGACGGCTTCACACACTCTTGTATAGAGGTGCGACGTCAATAAACGTGACCTTTGGCCACCTATCATTTCTATAGCACATTGCAAACTTACTTACCAGACCAAAGATATGAACTGAATGCATGCATATGTTTGTTGCATTGTTTTGTTTGCTCACTGAGCCATGATGTGTGCTCACTCTCTCAACGTCAAATATTTTTAGTTGATGATGCAGGTACTACAATTGAAGATTATATGAATGCTCCGGTGTATGCGTGTGTTACTGCAATGGAAGCTGAAGACTTGGAGGATACGCATGACCCCTCGTGCGAGTGCAACTCATGCGTATTCTATTAGAATTTTTATTTGAATTTATAAAAGGATGTAATTGATATTTTATTTATTTATGTCTCAGTTGATACAATAATAACTTGATATTTTAATTATGATTATTACATTTAGAATTCTCAGTTCATTTACTATAAGACTTCCGCTATTGTGTATTTACTCTGATTATGGTTGTGGATGTGCATGGTTTTATTTTTAATGGATACCACCTATTAGAGATCCTGGTTGAACCGTTGGTTTATTAACGGTTCATCACACCATTCTGAATGGTACAGAATTGGGGTGTGATAACTTGGTATCAGAGCATCTCAGACGTTATCTGTGAAACCGTATACTTCCACAAAAGGTCGTGAACTGAGATAGGATAAAAATTTAAAAGATGTAATAATAACACACTATAAGCATCTGTCTTGTTTGAGACTAAACTGAAAGAGAATAATGTATCTATTAAATGAGAAACAAATTTATATACAACCAAAAAGGAAGAACAAATGTTTGTATATATATGATTAAAGCAGAGTACAGTCCACAGTCCGGACAGTTACTCTGAAATATAAAAAGAAAAAAAATAAAAGAAGTACATCAAGAAGCTGGAGGTGATGGGGGAGGCGGTGCCTCACGGTCTCGATCATAGTCCTCAGCGTAGACTCTAGTCAACAAAGCGATCTGAGTCTGGGTCGTCTGGAGACCAGTTGTGAAATCAGCCACCCGCTGGTCAGTCACACGCTGAGCCTCTAGAAGTTCATCCATCCTCAGCTGAAGATGATAAAATCATATATAAATAATGGATTAAACTATTTACGTTGAATGTTTAGGGGGTTTGGATGTGCGCATAGGCATGAGGGGCTAGGGATTTGGGGGTTTGGATGTGGGCATAGGCATAGGGGTTACGGATTTTGGATATGCACATAGGGGCAAATTGTAAGACCCGTACCTTACTAATCCAGTCTTACCACCTTGTATTAGGTCTTCCTATCATAGTTGGATCAGGCGGATCAAGTGTGTGAAGAAACCACAATGCTAGGTATGTAATTCGAAGAAAAAACCATCTAATTGAGGCGTGTGGTCGCATACCTAAATAGGTGTGATCGACCACACCTCAGAATATTGAGACCACTCGAGTCTGGGACGTGTCGTCGCAGTTTTAAGAAGTGTGGTCGATGGATTCACCAGAACCCCATGTGTCGGCCATCCAATGAAGACGTCCCCCTCCTCTTGAACCTCTGGGAGGAGAGGATATTGATCCCCTAGTTAGGTATATAAATGAATTTGATATTTGATATATGACAATTAAAATTCTCACATCACCTTTCAACTTGGCTCCACCAGT
The DNA here is from genome assembly GCA_028583415.1 of Protea cynaroides. Lineage (NCBI taxonomy): Eukaryota > Viridiplantae > Streptophyta > Magnoliopsida > Proteales > Proteaceae > Protea > Protea cynaroides. Next base: position 35,396,063 of record CM053271.1, read on the forward strand.
TATGTAGCCAGTTAATTGATTGCTCTTTTATTTGGTCCTCTGTTTTTTGGGCTTAGATTGAGACTTATTTATTAGCTAATGAGACTTGAATTATTAGCTATTCATCTCAAGGTGATCAGCGAATCTATATTTATCGGTTTGTTGGCCTCTGTCGATCAGACTGTTTTAATTCAGGAACTGATTGTTCGATTGGTCGAGTCATTCTATATTTAGTTATTAATTTATGTTTTATTTTTACATCTAAATCCTTAGCATTTAGCATTTGAAAAATCAAATAAAAATTATATCTAAAAAATATCATTACTAAATATGATAAAATTTTAAATAGTTCATACAGTCATACTAATAACAATTATAATAATTTCTTTTTTTTTTTTAATTTAGAAAATTTCATTTTTCTCCCTTTCATTTTCATTGCAACCAAACGGTCCAAAACACAATATTTGTCAAATGAATTTAAGCTGCAAAGAAAGAAATGTGCCAACGATCCACACCGGCCTATGCTGAACCTGAATCTTCGGAAAAAGTAATCTTTATTCTTTGTTTGGTCTATGCATTCCACTTAAAGCAATCCATGGCTAAAGGAAAAGTCAAACCAAACCAAATCCATCAAAAAGACAGCTTAATCAGCTGTACCCAAAAAATATATAAAAAATAAAAAATAAAAAAAAATTCAAAAACATTAAGTCTTTTATTTTCATGTGACTATGTAAATGACACATCTATATATCTATTTAGAATATGTTATTTTTGTCCATTGATTTATTCGCAAAAGCTTATTAGTCAAAAGAAAAAAAAGATTTTTCAAAAATAATTTAAAAGTAATTCATCATTATACCATATACCATTTTCAATGACTATCATTGTTTTGCACATTTTCAAATGATTGGTAATATTTTTTTTTTGTCCTATTATTATAATATATATTTTCTTTTAGGGAAGTGTTAGAATCATATCCTTTCACATATGTATTAAAGCAACGTATAAAACAATGATAGGCCTTGAAAATGGCAATGATGATAAATTGTTTTAAAATGGATAAATTACACAGACACCCCCCGTGTGAAATTACAACACTACCGCTTCAAAAGTTACCGGATCCCCTATAAGATGGTATCATCACTCATCCCTACCGTTAGTTTCAACTTACGCGAGGCCTTTTTAGCGAAAATACCCTTAGTAAGGGTAAAATGACTAAAACATTTTTGTCGGTTCTCCCTCCACAATTCTTTTCTTCCTTCCGTTTTTCTAGGTTTTTCTTCTCCACGGCGGTCTTTGGAACCTCAATCGTCTTGAAGTCCCGTGCAATCTCACGAACAAGCCTCCGAAAGGAAGCTTTCGGTCAAGAGCTCCGTACTCTTCGGTACTTCCCGATTTCCCTAAGAGCCACCGTTCCGGCCCGATCTATGGGGCTTCTTCCTCCTCCGTAGCGGAGCGATTTGCGGGCTTTCGTCGCAAGTTGCTTCCTCGGCCTGCCTCGGATTTCCTCTTTGCTTGGTTCTAGTTGAATTGAAGCCGTGGAGAAGAAAAAACCTAGAAAAAAACGGTGAAGATAAGAAAGGCAAGAAACACCTTTCGAGTTTGAAATTAGTGCTCTCCATTCTGCAACTACAAAATTAACTCTTTCTCGACGAAAATTCAAGGACAAAGGATTACGTGATTATCGATTTGGATCTATCGTCACCCATTCTTTGGGATAATCACGGGTTATCATTGGATCCGATCACCAACAATGAACGGATCGTGTGCCTAATCATAGAAGAAAAATGATTTGAAATACCAACGCTTTAATCCAAGAAGAAGATGATCGTTTGCTGATTAAAATCAATGAAAGAAGTACTATCAACTGGAGATAAATGAGAACCACCGCCATCACTCTCAATCGGTGAAGAAGGTGGTGAATCGCCCTTTTTTTTTTTCTCGTTCTCTGTTTTCCACCGACTTGCTAGTAGCGGGGGAAGATGTCGGAAATTAAAACTAGTGGTAATAATACTCAATCAATCGCTCTTTTCCTCTCCCCGTCTCTTTTCGCAAATTCAAGTCACCCGGTGTTTTGGAAGCTAAAGGCGGTCTCAAGAACAATCCCCATTAAAGGACAAGGTGAACTGAATTGAAGCCGTGGAGAGAAAAAATCTAGAAAAAACGACGAAGAGAGAAATTTCGTGGAGGAGAGCCGACAAGAAATGTTTTAGTCATTTTCCCTTCTAAGGGTATTTTCGTCTTAAAAAAAGTGAGCCTCTGCCGTTAAGTTGAAACTAACGGTAGGGATGAGATTGTATGATACCATCATTATAAGGGTATTCTGTGTAACTTTTGAAAAAGCAGGGTAGTGTTGTGTAATTTCACTACTGTAGAGGGGGTATCTGTGTAATTTACCCTTTTAAAATTAATTTTGAAAACACTTTTGATTTAAAAAAAAAATAAAAAAAAAAAAAATTTAAGGAATAAAATAATAGAGAATCAAAAAGGAAATTACATATTATAGAAATGTTATTTAGAAAATTCCTTACTTGATAGGATTCTATTTAGAGTCTTAATAATTCCTGTTTCACTTAACTGTTGAAAATGCTAAAACCCCAAATGTGCAATAGCATATGGTACCAAATAAGGAAGGTAATGCAATCAATACGTACCACCAGATAGGTCCCACATTACATGTCACCCAGTTCAGGACATAGGTTTTGTAAACTGTGTACACAAATATACTTTGATTAAGCACCCAGATCAATGGGAAGGCGAATGCAGTGGCGAATGCAGTGGCGAATGCAGTGGCGAATTGCTTATATCAGATGGATCAGTGGCTGAATACATATCACACACTATTGACCAATGATAATAGATGGTTCAATGGTTACCCAGATGAACCATCCTCAAGGTACAACTAAAAGGGTTAAAAGGCGTTCCAATGCACGAGACTCCAGCTATTGTAAGGTCTGGGGAGGGACAGTAGAGAGACTGTTTCTGTGTTTCAAACCCATGACCACCAGATTATAATATAACAACCTTATCTTCACACCAAGACTCATCCTCCCTCATCAAGGCACAACTAGTCAGACCTAAATCAATAATCTCAATGCAAGCTTGCCTTCACACACCCAAATACAGCTACTTAAAATGTGTGTTGGAAAACCCACCAAGTTATGGGACATGGAAGGGTAATTCGGCAGGATGGACAGGCAATTAGATACGGACTGGCACATATCAAGTTTTACAGCAAACTGTAGTCATTTGGCAATATTGACTGGCAGTAAGATATTAGAGCTGTGTTTGTCACATTCTTTTGAAGTGTTTCGGCTGTTTTTCTTTTCATTTGAAAGAATGTGTTTGGTACTGTTCTTTTGAAATAATTCTATTTCTCTCATACAGAAATATCTCTTAGAAGCAAAATCATAAAAAAAAAAAAATTAAATAAATAAATAAATAAAAAATATTCTGAACTCAGAAACATTTTTAAAGAACAGAAACATTCGTCCATGTCTAGCATTTCCCGCTTGTGGTTTCAATTATCCATTTCGCCTTTAAAACTTCTAATGAGTTTTCAAAACCTTCTTCTGCCATGTGTCCAACTCAATTTTGTGTATAAAGGACCCTAGGCCAAACTTCACAGAAATGAGCACCACTACCAATGCCTTACAAGGAGACATTTCCTAGGTTGAGCTATCAAGGAAACCATTTCCCAAACAAAACAAATAGAAACCTTTTTGGGGGAGAGGAAATGAAGATCTTTTATGCTGAACACAATGGTTGTGTGTACCATTTATGATAGTAGCATACACCTCAATAGGGCTTTTACCATATGGCTAAACTGGGTCCCAAAAAGATTATCAAAACTTTTTGAGGATCAAAGCTTTCTCCTTTCTGGTATTGATTTCAGCAAAAGAGCCAAATGTCTTCAAAAGTTTATAAAATATGATTACCTGCTCTCAACGACTTATTTCAGGACCAGCATGAAACACAATTTACTATACAACTATCAACTGTCAACCATTAACCCTTTGGCCTAGACTGAATCTCAATTGATCGGTACCTTCTCATGATTTTCAGGGTGTCATATAACCTGGCTGGCAAACCAAAAAACAGGCTGAAGACCAATTACTCTCTCGAGTGACCATCATCCAAACAACCCAAAAATGCTTCTCCCCAAGCCAATCTCTCTTGTTAAATTATATAAACTGTCAACTCAAGGACTGACTGAAAGAAAAAACAATCTCGTATTGGAAGAAGCACAGCAATCTCATGTCCTGCATCCCCTTTTAACTGTTGTGTAACTCATCAGTTGCTCTTCTCCGCAATAGGTATCTGACAATAGAAAAAACAGCAACCAGAGGTATCCCAAACTGCTCAGAGCTACTTGTTTTTATACAAATCTGCCCCATATTTCGGCTGTTCAAATTTGCATTAACTGACATTTTTGAACCCCGGCCAATGCGGAAATCAGATTGAATATTACCCCCTAAGACCATCTCCTTATCAAATGAGAGAACTGTCATAGCAAGGCTCAGTTTGTCATTCCTGACTGGGTAGTCTCTTCCTCTTAAAGTTGCTTCCAAGCTTCCCCCATAAGCCACTTGTCCAAGACCTCCCATGCGACCAGCACTCAGTACAAATTTCACCCTGTTCCCAACTGAAAAACTGTCTTCAAGCTTGGCACCAAGATAATATTTGTTCCTAAAAGACGTCATAGAAAACCCACAACCAGTCATGTTGTGCTTGAAGTTCCTCAATTTTGTGTCTCCACGAATTGTACAAACCAGCTCTTTACCAGCAGTTTGAATGTCTAACCCCACATCAACAGTGTGCCCTTTTGGATCTTTGTATGCGGCAGCACAATCAGTCTGAATACTGAAATCCTCCTTGTCCTTGCTCACCTGTCCCAATATTGAGGCCTGCATATTCCTTCTTATGCCAACAGCAGTCTCCAAGTTAATACCATCGAAGCCCACATCACTATCCCAACCATTAGGATCCAGAACAGGTCTCACAAACCACCGCTCACTGGTCACAAGGCAACGGTATCTATGTACAGGGCAATCAGAGTGAAAACTTGGAGGGATTGTCATATCTGGCAGCACGACAGCCTCTGGAGATGTCTCTTGGGGATCAAAATTATCATCATTGACAGAGGTTTCATCTTTAGAAAGCATGCTTTCTCTCCGTCTCTGAATTTCAGCTTTCCACTGCTTTTTAAGAAAAAGGGTTTCTCGATAATCCAACTCAGCAAGATAATCATCCTTCTGAGTTTTTGTTAACCTCTCAAACTGAGACTTCGTCAGGATGCGGATTGGTGGTAGTTGATCATATTCATCTTCATCCTCAATGTCTAAAATCTCCTCAATCTCTTCATCCATGCCAACTGTGCTAGTTACAGAATGGGGTCGAAGAAGAGATGAAAGTAGATGGGGGAGCGATGGCAGCCGTGTACTACCTACTGGTCCAATTTCAATGTCATTCTGAAATTTCAGTAAGGTATTAGCATCTCCAAGAACTTTGGTACATATGCATAACAGAAAGAACTGAGACCTCCAAACTTGTCCATTGGGTATAACTTTCTCCCCTAATATATTTGTTTTACACTGGGGATGGTTCTCCACCAATAAGACAGGGTTATCAAACCTTGAATCAGACATTGCCTGGTGTATATAGTGTTGCACCAAATTGGTGCACTGATCCACAAATGAATCATAACTGACTGGATGTCCATTAGGTCCTTCAGGTAGAGCTGAAGAAGCATGAGTCATCACTAGGAGGGTATTGAACCAGATTGCGGGACCAAAAACATCGGTTATAAGCTTCAAGAGGGGGAAATCACTATAACCCATGTTGATGAGGTCTAGGCGTTCAAAATATAAGACAATATCCGGTGGGGATTTTCTGATGAACCTCTTCACGGAAAGCATGATCTTCCTGTTCCTGCGTACATTACTTGTAGAGGAAGGGAAAAAACCTGGGGTATCAATGAAGGTTACTTTCATTCCATTGATAATCCCTGAAACTTCTTGGATGCAATCAGTGGCAGGTTGAAATGCATTGGTCGTGGCCTTAGCTTGATCAAAAATGGAATTTATGGTAGCACTCTTGCCAACCCCTGTTTTCCCCAGGACAAGTATCCTAAAAGAAAATTCCAAATCCGGTTGGCCGGTTGCCTCTTGCTCAGCTGCTATTGCTCTAGCTCTATCACTCATACGACTAGCTCTTTTCAAATCTGATTCTCCTGCCCGTATCAAAGTCGCAACATGTAACCGATACAAGACCTGTCTAACCATGAGATTGTCTAATGATAGTGAAAGCCGTCGACAAAGGCGCAAGAATTTGATTTGGAGTTCTTCAATCACAGCCAATGGGTCCAACTTTCTACCACCAGTGTTATGATGAATTTGACCAGAATCCTCAACCTCATCATGTTTCTGCAGAGAAAGCTCGGCTTCTTCATTAGTACTGGACGGGCGAGGAGAAGCATCTGTTGACACTGATGGTGCCGACAAATTGTCCGTAGGAGTCGAACCTAAAATTACGGTGGAAATGCACTCATTAGAAAAAAATGCATAAAGGTAATCAGCTGAAAACAAGCTCAATACACAGCACAACATTCAATTCAAATGCACGTGTGTGTGTGTGTGTGTGTGTGTGTGTGTGTGTGTGTGTGTGTGTTCGTGTGTGCACGTGCGCACGTGTTTGGAGCCCTAAAATGATACCCAACAGCCATTAAATCCAGCCATGAATAGGCATTTTTCGTCTCCAATATCTTGGGGTTCTCTCTAAAATAGCAGTCAGTTAAAATGGGAAGGATTTCATCCGATTTTCTATTTTTTTAAAGGTTGAAAGCTCATCAATAAACCACTCTCTACAGGTTTTACAAGAGATCCTAGCTGCTTGTTGAAGGTACTTCGCAGCCATGGCCTCCAAGAAGAAGACATCCCAGGCTTCATGAGCTATCTTTAAACAAACCAAATTCCATTTGCCTGCAGACAAGGGTTTTTTATTTTAATTTTTTTTTCCTTGGTGCTTCCAATACCGATTCTACTCTCTCTTAATTTAGACAGAAACAACTCAAAAAATATCTGAAGATCCCCTAAAATTCCTTATGAATATCTAAACCCAAAGAAGAGAACAGACCATTCTAAAATTATTATTTAAGGCTCCATTTGTTTCAATAAATTTTTTTTTACAGGAATTGCATTAAAAGAAACAGGGAATTGCATAGATACAGGGAAAAAAAATACTTATTTCACCAAAAGCATTAAAATAATTCGGAAAACAACTTCCAATATAATTTTTTGAATGTTTCAGAAAAAAAAAGGTAGCGGTATCCTAACCACACAATGCCACCCATGGAAGACATCACCCACATACTAAGGATGTTAAACGGTGTGTATTCGGTTTTTATAAACCAATAGTATGATTTAAAGACTAGTTTTAAATATGACCATTGTTTTTTTACCAAAAACTCTTTTTGTTAGGGTACGACAATTTTCAGAACCTTTTTTGTTTTTATTCAAAAAACTTTAGTTCTGACGTTTCTGGCCTTTTCTAACATAACCTTTTTTTGTTTTGTTTGTATTCTAGGATTTGACTTTTCTATTCTTATCCACAGAATATCTTGGACTCTGATACCAGGATTTGCAACGCCCTTTCTTCGAACGACAGAAATTAAGAACGGCGTCCGGATCTCTAATCAACTTACTAAACTTAGACCCTATGTGTTATGGGTCTGTTTACTCAACTGGGATATCAGCCAGAATTTCACTTAGGCTGTTATCAAAATCTCGTCTTAAATTTTTGGGTGTTATTTATGAAAAGAAAAATAAAAATAGCCCAAAAAACAAAAAGAGTTCAAGACCTTTTTTTTTATTTTTGGCCAAAATAGTTTTTGCTTGTTTTTTGCGCGAGACTTTAATGAGCATGTGTTTAAGTAATGGTAAAATTGTAAAACCAGTATTTAATGAGCATGTGTTTAAATGATGGTAAAATTGTAAAACCAGTATTTTTTTATAACATTAGCTTCTCATCAACTCCTCTTTCTTTCTCCCTCTTTGTTTCATGGATTTGGCTACCATAAAACACTTTTTCCGTCCGTCGAACGTTCGATCCATTCCGTTGGATGTCAAGTATAGCAAACCATGGTAAGGGTCTCCAAATGTCAAGTCGATCGGAGAAGGAGATCACTAGACAAGATTTGAAAATTTCTGCAACTTATAGAAATCCAACTCTTGTTCTTGTTTTCGGCCACCTCAGTTGTATTTTTCTGGCCGTTCAACCTCCGATTAGATCCGTTGGATGTCAAAACCAGAAAAAAGCAGTAAGGGTGTCCGAATTTCAGACTGATCGGATAAGAGGATCTTACAATATCAATGCTTAGAAAACTCTACAACTTGAAGAAATCCAACTCTTGTTCTTGATTTCGACCACCTCAGTTTTACTTTTTTGCCTGTCCAACATCCGATCAGATCCGTTGGATGTCAAGGCCAGGAAAAAAAAAAGATAAGAGTGTCCAAATTTCATGTCAATTAAATAAGGGGATCACAAGATATAATGGCTTGAAAATTTTGCAACTTGAAGAAACAAAGACAAATCTTTAATCTTAACAGAATACCAAACTTATTTCTCATTTTACAATCTATGATATATAGTATCTACCAAACAACATTTTATTTTTAATCAAAAATGATTTTTGATAAAATAGGTAAAAAGAAAAAGTAAAATGATACCAAAGAGAGCCTAAGACCACTGCTACAACAATCTAGAGATTGCCGACGTCCACCGTAGAAAGGCTCCTCGTGCTTATGCCCTCAACAACCACTTGCCTAATAGGTTCACTTGCTACAGGAATTGAGGACCTATCACTTGCTAAGATTGTGTATAAGCTAACTCTCACTTACTATTTTAAACAAGCTTCAAGATATGATAACAACATAAAAAATTTTATTCACTGAGTCATCACAGGTTACGGAATAAACCAACCTGAACCCAGGAGTTTTGGCAAACCCAAAAGCACGGATAAACAACTAGTTATCCGGGTAGTTTTATCTAAAGCATAAGGCATCCCGTTCTGGGAAGGATAAGACAGAGAGTGCAGTGCTAATCAAGGATATCCAATCCTTTCAGGGAAGTCATAGAGAGGTGTGCCCCGAATCAGTTAATCCAGATAGAACAGAATCAACACCACTCAATAATCCTGGATTATCCCACCAAGCAACAGACTTAATACAAAGTCTCTGGTCTGCTTTTCGCAAGAATAAGCGAAAGCAACTTGGAAAGTAATCACTCAGTTAATAGATTACATCTGTTACCTCAAAAACAAGGGGGAGGGAGTTACTTCTGGAGAATTTTTTGCCCAAATTGAAAAATTAAAAGCAAACTATGGCAAGGTTATCTCCAAGCTCAACTAATGAAATATTAAAGAGGCAAGAGATAGGATAGAAACTTCTAGTCTTACCGAAAGAAATGAAAGAAAAAATTATTGAAAAAACCAAAAGAATTTGATTTTGAGGCATGGTTAATTGATTATCAGTACCATTTGATTATATATGTGGGATATTTGTCAATAATTATGGAATCCCATATGCTTAACACGACTCCGAATGAACTCGAATTAGTTTCATGGGTTCAAGTGGATAGAGACAATATTGGTCAGTTAAGTCAACCCCTAGGAATTATAAGGTTTGCATTTCAATCGCTTGGCTTCACAGCCTCTACAAGGGTCTGGATTCGACTTTATGCAACTCTTGTTGAATGAGATGAGTAAGCATAATACTATTCTCATTAGATTTAGCATTTAACAGAGATTATTAATCTTGAATCTTGTACCAAGAGGTGTACGATGACGACGGATGATATTCCCTAGACTAGATAAAGTTAGAACAGCTTTTTTCGGTACATGCCGAGTATTGCTTAGCAACATGGAACTAGGGAATGAGAAAATATCTCTTCAACGGTAGAATCATTGTCATCACTTCACCAGCAATAAAATGGTTAATTGAATTAGACAAATTCAAAGAAAGTAAAGATCAGTTCCTCCAGTGGTATAGATACGTGTGTGTGGACAACAATAAATTGCCACATACTTGAAGAAACAAGGACACTCTGGAAATCAGCACTCACAATGATGTGTTGAATATCGTAAGCAGTGACAATAAAGGATATGACACAAATTGAGATGCAACCCGTGTTTACCATGGTCCCTACCCACGAGGAATACAGTATGATACTTTGTGGCGAAAGTATCTTGTGTTTTATCTGTTGCAAGCATCTGCTTATTGAACAAAGAAAATTTTATCACAACCGAATAAAAATCTGTCGGCAGAAGGATATAGGGGTGGTCCACACCTTTCACATTCACTAAAGTTTGGCGCACAAATTTGCAGCAAAATACAAATGTAAAAGTTATGATTTTGTTTTTTTCTATTATGGTTCTAGTGGTCTCATTTTGCTTTAGAATTTTGGCAAGAGATTCATTTGAATCCTCTTTGTCATGTAGCATAGATTTTAATTTCATGCAAGTTGTACTTCCCTTTAGTCTATAAAAGGGAAGAAGTTGTTAGTTCGTATGCAGATTTATGTACGAGTGTTTTATCTTCCACAGGGTTAGCAAGAGTCTATGTGTGTTAGTTTCAACTTTCAAGTCCGTGAATAAAAAATTTTACGTTCTTATCATATCTCGAAGCTTGTTCAAAAGAGAGAGTGAGTGAGTGTTAGCCTATACACAATCCGGTTGAGAAAAAGGTCCTCAATTCTTATAGCCAGTAAACCCGTCAAGCAAGTGGCCGTTAAGGGCGTAAGCAAGAGGGGCCATTCTACAATGGATGTCGGCAATCTCTAGATTCTTAGGTATATAGGTCAACCTTGTTTCTAGGCTCCATGAACGATATAGACTTTGACTTAGAATTTAATTTAGATTTTGAAGATAATTTGATAAATCATAACTTCCAGTAGTTGAAGGAACTACTGTAGACCTGATAAATCCCGAGTAGGCAAAGGAATCCTCTAGTTAAGAATTCCCGAAGGAATTCTCAAAAACTTTCAATACTCAAAAGGAAGTATCAACAGAAACAAAAAAAAAAAAAAAAAAAAAGAGGACCATAACAAAAACCATATAGGAGAACTCCCTATATGTACAAGAAAAGAAACTCAATAGATGAGATATTTTATCTTCAAGAACTAGTAGAAGAGTTTTATAATAAAGTGAAACAAATAAAAGTTGGAAACGCCAAATCTTACTGTCTACACCATCTAACACGATTGAGAGAAAACTTAACACGAGTTTTGACAACAGTCTAATTGAAACTCTAGCTGATATCCTAGTTGACTAAACAAACTCATAACCCACAGGGTTTAAGTTTAGTAAGCCGATTAGTGATCCAGAGGCTGATCTTAATTTCCGCCGATCTAAGAAAAGCATCGCAAATCCTAGTAGTATAGCCTAGGATATTCTAAGGATAAGACAAAAAAGTTAAATCCTAGAATACAAATAAAACCAAAAAGTATTGTTAGAGAAGGCCAGAAATGTCAAAACTAAAGGTTTTACAAAAAAAAAAAAAAAAAAGGTTTTGAAATCGTCGTACTATAACAAAAAAAAAATGGTAAAAAACAGTCATATTCAAAACTAGTCTTATAAATATATTAATGGTTAACCGAATACACACCGTTTAACATCCTTACCACATACTATGGCTGGATTCTGTTCATCAACAAACCCTGTTGAAGTATATGCTTCAGATGAAATGGGTTGTTAAGATTTAGCTTATTTAAGAAGGGACAGGATACTTACAAAAAGAACGGTTGACACACTCAGACACACCTCAGAGCCCTTGTGACAGGGACATTTAACGGAAAGATAGAAATTTAACTAGGAAGAGAACATGCCGTCCTAAAGGTGATGTAAGGCCAACAAAAGGAAACAACTTCAAGTTGAAGAAACTTGATATAACAGATAAGAGCTAAGGATAGCTGACCCTTCTCATAGGAAATCAGGTCAGGTATTTAATCATACAAAGTTGAACAGGGAATTCAAACAAGGCTGATTAGAGGGAACATTATAGAAGAAAGCTAGGGTATGGAAAGAAAACAAAGTGGTTTAGTAACAGAATCTGGACAGAGTTGCTGCGAAACGACAGAGTTCTCAAGTAATCTATAGACTATAGATTTTCTTGGTATATCCTAACAGCTTGTTGGAGAGACAGAATGTATAAATCTGTGAAGGTTATGGTGGTGGGATGCTAGATATCAAATTAGTGTTAAGGATAAAAAAAAAAAAGGAAAAAAAAAGGCATGGTCATAAAAGAATTTTGAAACCAAAACAACGACATAATATGGAGAAGAAGTAAGTCTTTCAAAACTAAATTCCACTTACAAGACTAGATCTAAAGCTGTTCCTTGAATCCAGTAAAAAATTTCCCAACAGAAAAAAATAAATATTATTTGTATAAGATCTCCCATGTTTTACAACTTGATCTACTCTCACTTTATATTTAAGATTGAAATTAAAATTATAATCCTCAGACTGCTAGGTATTATGCTCAGACCCATGGTTTTAAGTATCGAAATGATACCCCCCATATCCATCATACGTATCCATATCGGCAGTGGTCGATACAATACTCTTCGATACATATCTTTTTTATTTAAACAGAAAGTGTATCCACATGTATCGACAGTATCGAACCGATACGGCTCGATACACTTTGATACAGTCGATACACTCAATACAAATCAATACACTTAAGTTTCTATTCTCGCAAAAAAATAAGATACATTTACTGATACATCTCGATACACCTCGATACAAACCAATACGGCTCGATACACCTCGATACACACACATAAAGCTAGATACAACTGATTTTTTTTCACTTTTCTGGTTTTCTTCCTTGCTGAAAACCTACTGAAGGTTGTAGCTCATCAAATGTCATCAACCATGTCTTTAATCCTTAGAAGTTGGAAGTACTTCAAGATTGCTTATTATAGAGTTTTTATGCTTAAAAATTGTGTTTTGCATGTTCCGTAATCATTCTCGCATGTATCTCGATCCGTATCCTAGTGTATCCACCGTATCCACGATACAATATGATACAATACATCTCTTAAAATCACCCCACCGATACACTACCGATACATGATAAATTGTTCCTATAAACTTCAAACATCATTTAAAAAATAAAAAAATAAAAAAAGGAAGAGGGTGAGGGGGAGGGGGGGGTAAGGACCACACCGGAACCCATACACCACCTAAGGAGAACCAACCTATAGCCCAGACCACACCTAACTCAAAACTCAAAAATTCAAATTTATAAAATTCCTTTATACCCCCGAACAAAAGACATATGAGGTGCAATAAACTATGGATCATTAAACTACCTAACTACTTGCAGCAGCCCCCACAATTAAGGCCACCTTCCACTTGAAATGGTTCATTTAGATTGAGAATACATGAACCCCCCAGAAAATTGACAAGGATCGATCAAGTAAAGAAAGGGCTTACCCAGTGCATGAGGCTCCCGCCACTGCAGGGTCTAGGGAAGGACTTTTATGAATGCAGCCATATCCCCGGTTCGCAAGAGGTTGTTTCCAGATTCAAACCAATGAATCCATGACCACAAGGTCACAACGGAGCAACCACATGAATGGGAGTTTTCCTTTATAATGGAAACTTCATAAATGATTTCTTGCTTCCTAACCACGCTCTCACTCATCCAATAAAGCTACAAAAAAGGCCTAGATTCAAGGGAAAAAAAGACAAGAAAATATAAATATGCTACTCTATCAATATAAATATGCTGCTCTATCAATATAAATATGCTGCTCTATCACTTGGTCCAATCCAGCATGAATAATTGAATTTGAGATAAAATGAAAGAGTTCCAAAATCTTGAAGATGAACAAGAACTAGTTTTGGCCCTCCTTATGTTCATTGACCTGAAAATTAGAGGGCTTCAAAACTTGCATACATGCAAGAAAATTGAATCCATCTGACTCAAGTCAACACAAAAACATCTTTTTTAGTTAATTTCTCTTCGTATTTATTTTCACGCTCAAAATTTGTGTATATAGGATGAACACATGACAAATCAAACAGTATTATAATAACGAATCAACCATAGCATTATATAAGGTGCAAGTTCTCCCAATGCTCCCTTCCACAAGTTTTCTTTATTTCATAATTCATAAGAGACTAATATGCTTCTTTGCTAATGTACCTATGAATCTACAACCCATTGTATATAATATGCTGAAACAACACCGAAATATAAAACTTAAATATTCCAAGTTGGGTTGTAAGCACTGAAGTTTGCAAAGAGGAATATTTATGTGATCTATCAATTGAAAGATATAAACTCCCAGAATAGGAAATCCAAAGAAAAATTACAATTAACTAAAACAAATACAACCATGCCAGACAAAATTGAAATTACTAAAAAGAAAGGGGGCAGAAGTCCATACTCATTATTCTAACAATGTTTCAACCAAAAGGAAACAAGGCACAAAAGTAAAGTATTCATACCTCGACCATCAAACTCTTCATCCAAATGTTCGTCAACAACTAAACTGACATTGCATGGTGGTGGTCTTGACAAGAGCAATGACTTTGATACCAATTGGGATGTCCAATCCTTCATACCCTTCATCCTTTACGCAGAAAAAAATGGTCAGACATCAGAATTGAACAACTAAATTGTTCCCAATGACCCCAATCTAATCAGATGAGATCATTTTTGTGTGAAAAAAAATGGTGAACAATTAAAAAACCAGTTTCTAAGTGTTTAATTTTGCAGATGAATGGCACACTAAAGATAGATTAGTGACCTACATATTCACAGTTCAACAAGCAAATTCTTCTACAAGACTCCAAAGGGGGTGAGAGAGGAAAAAAGAAGATTTAAAAAACTCACGCTAATTTCCTACCATTAAAATGTTGAATAAAAATTTCAAGCAGTTCCATCCATTAACTTTCTAGTTTCTAAACAAGAAAAAAATATATATTAAACAACAATGAAAAGAAACAAGAACCAACAGTAAACTACATTACATTGTATTAGTGACATAATAATAATAACTAACTACTTTGACTTACCTAAGTCAAAGCAGTTAGCAAAACCGTGTGGACTTAGTCTCCTTTTACTTTCTATTTTGCCTGTGTTAGAATCCCTTTACTTTCTATTTTACTTGTTAGTCCTTAGTCTAGTTTACTTTCTATTTTACTTTCTAGTATTCACATAAAACTAGGACTGCTCTGTCATGTTACATGTGGCAGTCCTATCTCCTTAAAGTATTTTACTTCTACTCCTATAAATAGATATCACAGGGAGGGAAAGAATAACTACTCTCGATTCTGCTCTCTCTAGCTACATCGATTCCCTCTCCACTTTCTTCTCCGTTCTTTCTTCTCTTTCTTTACTTTGTTACACATTGGAAGACAAGTTCTGAAACTCTATAATGTGTGACTCCCCGTTTTGCTAAGTCATCCAACTACTCATTAACATTTCTCAAGTTCCATGAAATGAGAAGTGCAACAAGGATGGGAAAATTTGAGTCTAATGTAGTTGAATGCCAAATAACATTTCCAGAATCTTCCTCTACCATCACATTGTTGACAATGTACTCCAATCCCACCTTTGAAACAAATCAATGATACTTGACCTGACTGGCCGACTCCCTCCAACAACTGCAATACTCGAGAATGTAATAGTTCTCCAATTCCCAAAGGATGCATCCCAAAATTACCAAGAAAAATTATGTTTGCTACTCCTAAAGGAGGTGATGCAGTTGCATTAGACATTAATCCCGTATATAAGCCTATGAGCAAGCTTGGGAGGCCTACCAGGTGCTAGTGGCAACCCAATAGGAAATTGACCTTTCAATAGTTATATTATAGCTTGGGCCTTTTATTTTCTTGGGTTTCATTTTAATGGGCCTAATTTATATTTATAAACCTATTAAGTAGATAAAGTTAATACACGAAATTAAAGTCTCAAGTTAAGTGTGTGAGTTAGATTAAGATACTAAATAGCTATTAAGAATTTTGTTGATCCAGTGGCAGATCCACAAGATGAGACGGATTTAGATAGGAATCTTTGTAGGAATTTATTCTACTTGGGAAAATCTTGTAATCTTTTATTTTAGAAATTTTCGATAGGATTTTTTATGGGAAAATTTCACATAATACCCAAATACTTTGAGAAACATCACCTATCACCCTAAGGTTTCATCAACTACCACCCAAAATTCCAAAACGTTTATCAAAAAGACCCAAACCGTTAAGACGGAGCCGTTAGATGTTGATGTCAGCTCAAAACCATTTTTGGATTGACAGTGTTGCCCTTCCATTCGTTTTTCTGGTGACTGGTTTAAAGTGAAGTGGTTCGGAAGAGCAGCTGTGGTGTTTCAATCTCTCATCTGTAGAAAAATCGTAAGATCTGTTTTAGGTTTACAAAATGAGGCAAGAAATATGGGATTGGGGCTCCGGCACGCTTAAACTCAGATTTGTGACCTCTCCCTTGCACACTAGAAAAAACCCTAATTTTGCTCTTTCTCAATTCTTCTAGTTGTTGAATTTGGCTTTGGATGTAAAAAGGTTGAGACGAAGGACGATGGTGAAGAGCAAAAGCTTCAGACTGCAGTGAGCCATGTCTGAAGCTTCCGCTTCTCGTAAGGTCTACAATGGCGAAGAGCAGAAGCTTCAGACTGCGTTGATGGTTGCTGAAATTAGAGAAAAGAAGGGAGATTGAGAGAAAAAATAGGGAAGAACGAGATAAAATAGGGAGTGTGCGTTGATGGTTGCTGAAATTAGAGAAGAGAAGGGAGATTGAGATAAAGAATAGGGAAGAACGAGAGAAAATAGGGAGTGAGAGAGCTTGCGGAGAGAAAATAGGGAGTGAGAGAAAATAGGGAGTGAGAGAAAATAGGGAGTGAGAGAAAATATCTCACCCACGATCTGCCCTATCTCTCATCGTTTCTCTGTTTTTCATTTTTTTTTTCTGGTTTCATATCTCTGGATCTACACACATCGTTGGTCCTCTGCAAATCCCCTCCCCAACTGATTTTCATTTGTCTAATTGGAAAAAAAAAAATGGAATCCAACATTTCTACAGTTTAATTGTTTGTTGCAGGAGGTTCGGTTTTGGCGGTGGTGGGGCTGGTTGAGAAAGAAGAACAAAAAAAAAAAAAAAAAAAAGAATCTAGGTGAAAATGAGAAGGGAATAAACCTCAACAAAATTTCAACTCTCTTCCATCAGTTAATGGGGTGCGGTTGATGTTTTCTAAAACCTTGGGGTGGTAGGTGATGTTTCCCAAATTATTTGGATAGTACGTGAAATTTTCCCCATTTTTTATTTACTTCTATGTTTATCAATTGTCAGCTATTAGAGTCCTTTAGATTTGCTTTTATTCCACAGTTGAGTATTAGCTTAGGATTTAATTTCACAACATGGTTTTCGTAATTATTTAAGAGTCTTTTGCTTTATTTCTCTTTAAATACACACATCCCTATGAGCAGGGACTCTCCCTTCCCCGGTGAGTTCCTCCCCCCCCCCCCCCTTTCTCCTCCCTTCTTCTTTCCCTTTCTCTTTTATTTTCCCCTTTGTATTTTCCAGTAGGGTTTTGCTGTTGCACCCTGCTCCTGGCGGTGCTTGCTGCCCACCAGAGTTGAATTGAACCCTATTGATTCATCCACATTCCTTCCTGAGATTCAGACTATGAGTCTCTATACTTTGGGCAACTTTACCTGCAGACCCCTAGCCCAAGCCCTTGCTGAAAACCAGAGTTTCACACTGAAACTTAGATCTTCTATTGCTTCGGCTGAACTGAGTTGCAGAATTCCCCCCCCCCCCCCCCCAATTTTAACCTCACCGATGGGCTCCAATATCAGTAGCAAACAGTAGGACTATGATTTGCAAATCATCTCATGGAGTTTCAGGTCAGTCTGTGACCCCTTGGAAGAGTTCTCTCCCTTAGAACCTGTCCTGGTTTCCGCCTCTTAACTTCTGTCTTGAGGTTGAAGACAGCCTCCCCTCCCCACGTCATCCCCACTTATTACTTACTTTTGTCATTTTATCTTTTCCCTTTTAGCTGGATTTCCTAAATTACCCTTGCCTTTTACAACAATTCTGTCCTATCCCATCCCTTACATTTGCTTCCTAGTCTACCCTTACATTATAATTCATGTACCCTACATATCCCCTTCTCTTTAACCTACCTATTCATCTTTACAAATTCTAGTTATATATGAGTTTGTCATTGTACCTCTTATTCGAGATTGTTTGTTGCTTGGGTGGGCCCAATAACAGATCCAAAGGGTTTTCCGACCCCGGTCCCGCATCATTTGTATTAAGTTTATTTACTTTATTGAGTGCATGAGAGTGATTAAGAGTCCTTTTATGAGTCAAATTATAAATTTTGGAAGGTCTTTATATATGTAATGCACATCCCCCCCCCAAAAAAAAAAAAAAAAAAAAAAAATTAAGCATGTTGTGATTAAATATAATATGAGTTTTTTCAGAGAGTTTTGGAGCTGTGGAACTTGGCATATGGAGTGGTATCCTAGGCCTAACTCTTTTCATCTCTTCTTCTCCATTGATTACAAGGTGTGATCTTTCCTCTATCTTCATCTCTTGTGTTCTTATTCTAGTTCTTTTAATTTCTTTCTAGAATCTGTCAATTGCTTCTGCAGCCTTCCTACCTCCAATATGATTGCTTTGTAACACAATCTATCTGTCAGAATTAGAACATCTTTTGCAAACACATTATTTGACTGATCAGAGAACCCTACCTGAATATTATGCAGATCAGATTTCTTTCAATTGATTTATTCAATTTTCTCTTAATATGGTTTGTCCTATTTCCCTGCGATCCTATCACAAGCTATCTCCCATTGGAATTCTCCTGGTTTGGGATTAGCACTGCAGTATTTGGTATCAGAGCTTAACCTTGTCAAGGATAGCTTTCTTTTCAAGACTAGAGTTTGTTTGTCCAATTGAAAAGCTTGCTATTTTATTCATAGATGAAGAGCGGAGTGAGAATTTTGTTTCGCAAACTATGGAGGATGAGTGTTGGAACTTGGAACGGATGAGTTTCTTGATGGAGGCATGGTAGTTTCTTCATCACTTTTTTGTTTTCCTTTAATTTATTATTATGATGGTATTTGGTGTCAAACATTTCCATCTTCAAATCGTGTTATCCAAGTGGGGAGATGATGGTTGGAAGAACATGAAGATAGGCTTGTTCGTGTAGAAAACCTATGCTTTACGCCCCTTTACACATCACATAGAACTGGTCTTCGCAGATGCCTAAAGATGAAGTATAGCCTAAAGAAGAACCTACTAAAGAAGTGGCATATGAAGAAAATCCTAAGCTTTCTACTGAAGTACAGCCATCGAAAGACAATGACATTGTTGAATACAAGCCTACATGTGAAAAGTGCAACCAAAGGAATCAAGGAAGCTAATGAAGACAGGAAGGTAGAAATCATGTTGAACAAGTGATGCTTTTCACTGATCATTAAACAAGAAGCACTTTCTGATTTTATCAAAGAAAATTCAACTATTGAAATTATCCTACTGAATTATTTCTTGATGAGAAAAGGCCACACATTGCTGATTTTATATGTGTGCAACAAATTTTCCTCCTCATACTGAACAAGGAGATGGATGCTGATCATGACATGAAGACTCTTCAACACTTTAAACTCAAGGACGAGTTTTTTCCAACACCGGGGGGGAATTGATGCAGTTGCATTAGACATTAATCCCGTATAAAGGCCTACATGCAAGCTTGGGAGGTCCACAAGGTGCTAGTGCCAGCCCAATGGGCTAAAATTGACCTTTCAGTAGTTATATTATAGATTGGGCCTTTTATTTTCTTGGGTTTCATTGTAATGGACCTAATAAGAAGCCCTTAAAGTGGGTATAAAATCAGTACACGAAATTAAAGTCTTAAGTTAAGTGTGTGAATTAGATAAGGATACATAATAGCTTTTTAAGAATTTTGTTTTAAGTCTATTTACTTTATTGAGTGTAAGAGAGTGATTAAAAGTCCGTTTATTAGTCCGTTTAGGAATTTTATAAGGTCTTCATATATGTAATACACCCACCCCCATCTATTAAGCATGTTTTGAATAAAGAATTGAGTTTTTTCAAAGATTTTTGGAGCTGTTGAACTTGGCTTGTGGGATTGGTATCCTAGACCTGATTTGTTATGCTCTGTTCCTCTCCATTGATTACAAGGTGTGATCTTTCTTTCCTCTCTCCATCTCTTCTATTCTTATTCTATTTCTTCTACTTTCTTTCTTGAATTTCTCAATTGATCTGCAGTTTTTTGGCTTTCCCTCCAATAGGAGTGCTTCATATCTATCAGATTAGGTCATCTTTTGCAGACACATTATGTTGACTGATTAGAGCAACCTACCAGAATTTTATGCAGATCAAATTTCTTCTGATTGATTTATTCAATTTTGTCTTAATCTGGCTGTCCTATTTCCACACTATCCTGTTGCAAGCTAATCTCCCATTGAGATTCTCCTAGTTTGGGATTAGCACTGCATTAGGGTGCAGCCGTAGCAATATGGCCTTCTCAAACAACAACTTCAAAAATCAAATGTCCCCAGTGCCAATGCAGTAAGTCTATTGCAATGACTCAAAACATACCACCACTTGCCACCCACTTGACAACTTTGGTGATAACATTGCTAATGACCACCTGTGTACTACAATATAGTGATCAAGGTGCTCCCTCCAATAATATCTAAGGTGTGAAGTGCCAATGCTATATTAAACTCCTTCACATCATTAGATTACCAGTGGTATCTGGAAAATAGCCAGAATATGGTGCCAAATTCATTGTTAAAGGAACAATAAATAAATAGATGGTCAACAAACTCTACATCGTCACTCATAAGTCATACGTAAGTATAACTCCTAATACCTATGAGTAAGACCTTTTCAACGGAAAATTCTCATCCCAATGCTCTCCATCTTCATCCCACAGAATCATGACAAATGCTCTCTGTTGACATCACCAACCACCTCTTACCTTCCTACTTTTGATCATGGTTCTAAATCTCGGCTTCCAGCTACACCTATATGAGATGAATGGTTGATACCAAAAAATACCAGGTTTCGGTGGTTTCGGCTCAAAGATGATCAAACCATGGCTAGAAAATCCCATGTTTCAACAGATTTCGACCATATTTTTCTGGGCCTTGAAACCTTGGTTTCAAGTTTCACCAGAAAAACCCAGGTTTCAACCTGGTTGCGGTGGTTTTGACCCACATCTCAGTTTCAGGCCGGACCAAAACAGACCTCAAAACTGAGATTTGGAATCTTGCTGTTGATATTCTACTTCAGTCACTTACGTTTGCCCTGAAACCTATGCTATCAAAACCATAGACCATGAGTAGCCCCACCATTCCACCCTATTAAGAAACTCCATTAATTCCAGTGACATAATCTCCAGCCCAGAAAGTCCAGATGTTTTCAGACTTAGCATGCCCCTTGTAGGAAAAATTTATGATCCAAAACAGCATTAACTGTAGCATCTTAAAGGACACTTCACAAATGCTCCTCCACTATACTAAAAGAAATCTCCCGTTTCTTTTCAACTAGAAGTTGTTAGATGGTTTGACCATTTGAATTTAGTCCTTTACAATTCACAAATTTGTCAAAACCTTTCATGCCTGATGATACATTTGAAGCTATTAGCCCCTTTCTTTTAAGACACCCTTAACAGCACATAAAATCACCACCCTGACCCTTATACCTCCACACTCACTCCATTCATCCTAGTGGAAAATCTATGCACCATCCTCTTTGGATATTATAATCGCCTGAGATTGGAAATTCTCCCACCAAAAAGTCTCTATAATCTACCATTTTATTATTGCTCACAAGGTCACAAACATGGGCTCAGCACAAGGGAAACTGATCCTACAAATACAGCCAGATGTTAGCCAGGTTGGAACATTCTCAACAGATATAGTTATACAACACATAGTTTTACTTTCATATATACAACAAGAACTCTGACACAATTGAAGTTAGAGTATAACCAGCCTGTATTTTATTTATTCTATATAAGGGATCATTTATTCTATATAAGGGATGATAAAACAAGCAAATTGCGAATTGCAAAAAACTTATGCACTCGCAGCACTCCCAACCAGGGCCTCAGCAGATGTAATACATTATTTATTCACACAGGACTTAATCAATAGGAATCTCAAGCCACTCCAGGAGAACCACTAATAGAAAATCCATAGCATGGGAAAACCAACCGCATGAAACTGGATTTACTGATTTGTTTGTCATTTTCTTGCTCGACGGCATAAAACGACCCAACGTAGCTCCCATTTATCACCTTGTTCTAAACTTCTAATTATTCAGCTTCGCATAAAATCCTTCTTTTGTTTGGATAATTCGATAAAAAGTATTCAAAGCTAATACATAAAACAATACTTAAGTACTAACAATTCAGAATTCACGGCGATACATGTTCCATACCTTGAAGAAATTCATTCGCCAAAATAAAAAAACCGAACAAAATAGAGAGTTCAACGCATACCTGGATTGAATTTTGAAGAGTGAATCGCCTGCCATAAATGAACTTGTAAAAGCTAGTTAGACCCTAGGTTGTGGTAGACAACTGCATTGCATGAAAGTTACCAAATCATCCTTCCAAGACGTTGCAGGACTAAACCCATACAATAACATGAGATTGGAGTACTTGAACATAGAAAGAATCAAGCAGAAGACAAGAAGATTCACTATTTCAATCGAAATTTAGGGTTTCATGACTAAGAAAGTGTGAAAGAGAGAAAGAGATAAGAGTCTTCTCCACCAACCACGGGGGAGAATGGGTTTTCATTTTGTCCTGAGCGAAATCCCTATAGAGTTGATTTGACAGGAGAGCTCAGATCAGCTTGACCACTTGATCTAAGCGTTCTTCTTTTGTTCCCTGTCGTTCATCGTTCAAGTAGTCGACTCGGAATCTAGGACGGCACCATTGGGATTCCGTGTTGGATCGGTTTAGATCGCCCCCTAGACTCGGTCAAGTACGTGCCCGAATCAACGTAAATCATGTGAGATTCGTGGATTTGTACACCAACGGTTTAAGGGTTTATTTTTTTTATAAGCCGGCGGTTTACTGGTTGAAAACCGATTTCAACCCATTTATTTATATGTAAAATCAAAATCGAACCATTTAGTTTCGGTTCAATTTGACATTCATGATCTGATTTCGGTTCAATTTTTTTCGTTCTGATTCCGAATTGACACCCTTACCTTAAGCCATGTTCTGGTATATTAGAGTCTAAAGACGTTTACAAAGCTAAAAGGTATTTTAGTTTTGAGAAAAGATTTCCATGCTGGAAGTGTGGAAGGGAATCTCCCACGTTTTATCAATGATGGAGAGGAAGAAGGTATCATTTAGATAGGATTTCTATGATTAAGAATCAATAGAAGAGACAGAAAATAAAAACAAATAAAAAAAACTTGTATTTATTATTTTATTTTTTTTGAGAAAATATCTGTCATACCTCATGTAGGTTATCTTAATCTCATCTACCTATCATCGTTTGCGATAATATCCCTCACAACCCCTGAAGACACCCAAACCTTATTTAGATGCTAAAAAGATTTTTTTTTACTGGCGACGGAATAACTTGTCGTTCTTCTCCGACCGAAAGAGGAGGTTTGTGTCTTCTTCACCAAAGCCTTTTTATTTCAGTCGGCATACATACTTTCATTTCCCTTTTTTGTTTTTTATTTTTTATTTTTTGCAAATTTTTTTCCTCTCATGAACGATAGTTGCAACTCGATTGGTTTCAATTTCACTTTCTTCTCATCTCTAAATCTCACGGCTGAATCAGAAAGTGGATTGACAAGGGACCTGAAAAGCCCAATGTTACTTGTTTGATACCCCCAACATCCATTGGTCTCTGAAATCGATTCTCCCTACCAACAAACTGTTCATGCTCTTGGGACCCCTCTCCTATGCAGCCATTAGTCTCTCCGTGAAGCTCGATGGACCAAAGCCCGAAACGAGCAGGAACATGCTGGCGGTGCTAGCCTGGGGTGTTCCTCTGTTATGCTCTGTTTTTTTATTTTCACAGATGTAGAGCATTCACAAGCTCTTACTATCGAGGAGGACTGGGTGCTTTACTTGTTTACGATATAACACAGAGACCAACGTTTAATAATCTAGCAAAATGGTTGATGGTGATAAGAGAGTTTGGGGATTTAGATATGGGGATTGCTCTGGTTGGGAATAAAATTGATCTGGGTCATTCCAGAGAAGTCAGTAAGGAAGAAGGACAAAGTTTTGCAGAAAAATGTGGTCTTTGTTTCATGGAGACATCTGCAAACCAGTTTCAGATCTGTTTTCAGTTCTACCATATAGACTGATTTCAGAGAATTTTTTTTTCTCTCATACGGCTTTTATTTGATGCAAGGTTGGTTGGGTTTGATAGCTGATTAGTTATGTGCCGACCTTTGCAATTTCAATCCCATTCGGGTCGATTTGAAGACAGTCCGACAAAGAAACCCTAATCTAGTTCACCGCCTCCCTGTTTGCTCAAGGTTGAAGACAACCTTATTCTCCTGATATACGTTACTGAAATAGATACAGAGAAGAAGAGAAGTTATCAAAAAAAAATTCAAGAATCAGCTCACAGATTAGTGAATCAGGAATTTTCAAGAAGGAAGAGAAATTCACCAGATCTGTTCATCAGATGAACAGAGATGAACAGATCTGAAAGAAAAGTGTGGTAAAAAAAAGAATTAAACTAGATTTGAAGAGTACATGCAGACGAAAAAAATATCAAATCAGACTTAAATAAACACTGGATTCAAAGATCAGAGGAAACAAATGTACCAGATCTGAAGAGCAATATACAACAGATTTGAAACCAAGAAAGTGCAGTGAAGAAAATAAAAATTGAACACATGGTGAGAGTTAACAGAAATCGCCAGTCGTCGGAGGTTAAGGAAAATTTCGTAATATGTAATATATAATATGAAATAAAGAAAATAAATTTTTAAATTGAAAAAAAAGAGGAAAATTCTATCATTTATTATATTAAAATGGTACAAGTCATCAATAAAATGACGTATTTTAAAGGAGGGGTCAGAGGGATACAATTTTTCAAAAGTAAAAAGTGTTAAAAATATTATTGTAAACAATGATGGGTGGATGAGATTAAAACAACCTATAATAGGTGTCGTAGATATATCTTTTATAATTATATTTTTTTTAATAGCATGAGTAACCTTTTTGCCTTTAATAAATCAATGGCATAAAGGTAGCTGCGCGTGCAACATAGCACTAACGCCAGTGCGTTGATAAGGCTTGTTGGGTTTCATTTTCAGCTTCATAGTGATGAATGTTGACAATTGTTGTATATTTATGTGTTTTATATGTTTTAGGACAATATTGTTCCCACGTACCTTAAAAAAATAATATAAGATTCTAATATGTATTTACTGAAATATTCTTCATGGACCATGTTCCATTTACTCTTCCTATTGGGTAAAGAAAGAATGAGAAAAATTTCCATCACCTAGAGAGAAGGTAACCAAGGGATAGGATCTAACATTTCCTCTCATCCTTTCCATGTTGAATGTTGGTAAGTGTTACGGTTGGAAATCGCCCGTCGATCCATGCTCTGAATGACCTGCAATCACAGAGATGAGACAAAGGAGGGGGCGCCTAAGCATCGGGTACTCTCTGATGCCTAAGTTAGATTCTCAAGGTAAACAGTCAAGAGATAGCAGAAAGCTATCTCCAGTTTAAAGAGTGGGACATTGAGAGAGTTTGAGTGATAATAGCTTGTAACTTGTGTCTGCGTAAGGGTTTACCTTGAGGGGTTGCCCTCTACTTATAGATTGTGAAGAAGCATGGAGGTACCAGGACTCAGGGGAGTAGACTGCCAAAAGGATTGCCAAGTGTCGCTCTGCGGGACACTCATGTGGTAGACTCCGAGTAGGAGTCGGAGACCTTAGCCAAGGAAGCTAGGTCGATCAGCTCTGAGACTGACACGTGTCAACGTGTGAGTAATGGTCGACCGGAATAGTCGGTGTCGTATCAGACTGAGAGAAGGACTCCCCGGAGGTAGCATAATCACAATGGGACTCTGGCTCCCAACTGAGAACCGTAGCTGAGTAGGACTATAACTCCGAGCGCTACCCAAGAGGTCGGGCGCACGAGAGGCCGTGTGCAGGACGGGCAGTCCATGATGCCGAGTGCGAGACACTCCGAGCGCTCAGGCTCCGAATGCGCAATTTGACACGTGTAAGATTTTAAATGGAGGGGATTTTTCTCTCCTAACAGATGCCCCTTGCGCTGTCGGATGCAACGAATTCGGCAATGCAATAAGTTTAAACCGTTGAGAAAACCTGCGCCGTATGAGGCCGATTGCTAGATTGATTGATGCATTGAATGATTCCGGGTGCTCCTGAGTGGGAGCGGTTCCATCAACCGCCTGCACGATTGATTGAGGCACGGGGCTCGAGGCGTTAAACTCGAGTTTCGCAAACATGTTCGACCGTCGATCCCTTGATTTGACGCGGATCGACCCTTGATCCGATGGCCACCAGGAGGCGGTGTGCCTCGAGAAGAAGCGCCATTAACTGCCGCTCGTCTTTGAAACCGTCGAATGCATCGGATGGTTGAGATTGAAAAGACACGGATCGACATGTTGATCCGACGGCTACCAGGAGGCGGAGGGCCTCGAGAAGGAGCGCCATCATTGCGCATGACGTCAGGCTATCACGTCGCGTCCGGCGCGGCAGACGACGACCAATAGAGCTGGGGCACGTGTCCGAAACCCGAAGGGACGGTTCACGGTCGCAAGGCCTATAAATACTCTCCTACTGCATTCATTCAACCATTTGCTTCAGCTGTCATCGGAGTTCTGTCAGAGCACTCGGAGTCCAGTCGATCATCCCTGTTTTCGAGCTTTGCTTCTGTAATCGGAGTCCAATTCCTCCCAACCAGTAAGTCTCCCCACTCTTCCTTTCTTGTTTGTTCATGCTTAATAGTTTTTCTTCCAACAGTATCACTTCTTCCGGTAGAGTGAGAGTGAGCGAGAAAATGGCCCTTTTTAGAACTTCTTCTTCTGAGGGATCGTCCTCTTCCAGGGAAGGATGGTCCGCTGCCTCTAAGGCTTCCAATACGGTTTCAGAGGAGGAACTCGAGAAGAGTTCTTCTGAGGCTGAAGAGCGTGGTCGCTCCGCGGGCCCCACGACTCAACAGGCTTCTCGTCAGAGAGGCGACCGACCGTCAGTAACCTCGTTCAGCACTGTCCCAGCATGGAAGGTGCCGAGTAAGATCAAAACCGAAATGGCTTTGTTATCGGTCTACCGGGCATACCAGCTCGTAGAGCCAATGACGGATGTCCGCGTTCCGCTCACGACCTCCAATGAGCGGGCCTGTATCGTGAACACATCGGAGATTTGTGTGTACGAACACACCCTGAAGTCAGGGCTCCGGTTTCCCCTTCACCCCTTAGTCGTAGAAATTCTTCAGACCTACCGCATCGCCCCCTCCCAGCTTGCTTCGAACGGGTGGCGATGCATTTTTGTCTTCATCCTGTTCGTCTGCCGACTGGGTGAGACTCCGACCTTGAACTTGTTTCGGTCGGTCTTCTAGTTGGCCAGTCTGACCGAGGCCCGGGCCATGACCGGGTGGTATTTCTTTAGTCAGAGGGGCGGAAAGAAGCTTCTGGCTATCGCCCAAAAGCCTTCATCCATCCATGGGTGGAAGGACAAGTTTTTCTTCATGGGTCCCCCTGCAGACGGCTCAACTTTTCCTTTCTCGAACGTTTGGCTAGTGGTCGACGCCACAGGGTTCAACAGAATCCCCTTCCTGACGACGGATGAGAGAAGGACTCAGAAGAAGATGATGGTCGGGGAGACTGTGCGCCTCTCCGACTTTGCGGATCCCGTGCAGTTGGTCGAGCACGGTCTTCTTGGTGAGTTTAATAACATTAGGAATCACTATGTACTACTACTATTTTAATGTCGTCACTAACCATTTTTTGCTTGCAGTGAACTTCAAAGACGACAAGATCGTTGCCCGGATCATGGGCAAGCGGAGGGCCGAAGCCGCGAAAGGAGTTCAACCGGCGGGAGGCCAGGCTAGCACCTCCTCACGGAAGGAGCCGAAGGCCATGGTCGAGGCAAAGGGCAAGGGACCCATGCCTGAAGAGCCGCTTAAGAAGAAAATAAAGTCGGCCGCGGAGCTCCCGTCCGACATATACAAGACTAGGCCGGCACCCAGGCTCAGCCGCGGAGAGGAGGCAGTGGCGGGGACTGCGGCGAAGGGAGCCCAGCCCCTTCCTGTGGTCGCCGCGGAGGCAGCCGAGGCCGATCAGGGCGCGGTGAAGCCTGCAGCGAAGAGGGCTACCAAAAGCCCAAGGTGGTTGATCTGACCGGGGCCACTGGGGCCTCCAAGGGGGAAGCCGAGCGTGCGGCCTACCAAAAGGGCGAGACGCAGGAGGCTCCGAAGATAGCCTTTTCCCCCGAGCTCCGATTGAAGTCGATGGACTTGGTCTTCAGGAATACAAGGGTGGCTAGGATCATAGTCACCGAGGGATGCCTCCCGGAGGATAAAACCTTCACGTCCACCCTCACAAACGAGGACGTCTTCAACCGGGCATTCGTAACATGCGCCCAGGTATTGTTCGGTATGTCTTTTTCTTTCTTTGTTGGATTCCCACATTTATAGTACTAACTGCGTTTCCCTTGGTGCAGGTTAGCAATCTCCTCGCCGAGGTCAGCGAACGAGCATGCCGCGCGTTCTTCGACTTAGATGAGAAGGAGGTCCTGGAGATCTCCCTGCGCGAAGCTTTGACGTCCCTGGGCAAGGTCGAGGCCGCTCTCGACGAGGAGCACAAGAAAGTGCATTCTTCGGAGAAGAAACTTCGGGTCTCCGAGGATAAGCGGCGAAGGCCAAGGAGGATCTGCAGGCTGAGGTGCAGGCGAAGCTGACGCTAGAGGAAAGGTTTCGGAAGACCGAGGAGGCTCACCGGGAGAGTTTGGCTCGGGCCGTCGATGAGTACAAATCTTCGGCCCAGTACGACGAGGACGTTGAGGAGGCCGCCTGTGGATACTTCGAGAGGGGGGTCATGTTTCTAAGGGAGCAGCTGATGGATAAGGGGGGCCTCAAGGTAAACTGGTCGACGATTTCGATTGTCGCTCAAATTGAAGGGTTGGGGTCCTCGACACCCATAGAAACTCCGCATATCACTGAGGAGGGCCTCGCGACGCCGGCAACAGCTATGGAGGCTGATCCGATGCCAGAGGACGACCTCCCCCCTTATGAAGTGCCGCAGACACCTCTCGTGGAGCTCCCCGATCTTGCGCCGCCATCCGAGGATCAGGCAAAATCGCCCGCTGAGGAGAAAGGGCCTTGATCAATAAACTTCCCTTTTTTGTATATCTGTTGTCTGCCAACCTTTCTGTTGTCTGCCAATCTTTCCTGCTCGACCTTCGGTAGGCTAATGATAAGTAATTAAAGTAGCTAGGGCCGGTAGCTTGTAGTAGAGTCTGAAAACAAACGATGCCGAATCCGGCTGCAGACATACCTTAGAAAAATGGCAAAGGCATTGTTACAATTGTTGTCCTGACTGCCTCTTACCCCGGAAGTGTTGTCGGCTTGGCATTTAGGCTGGCCGAGAGCACTTAGGTATATCCGTGCAGTGATGTTTGGGAGACGAGTATGGTTTGCCCCAGCCGGGCTACTGATGTCCGATCGCGTCGTTAGGTAGATGTTGTTTCCTGCCGGATTCGGGTCTGCTTGTGGACCATGGTAGGAAGATACGGGTGCGACCTTTATGCGACCGTGGTCTGCTTGTGGACCATGGTCGGAAGGTACGAGTATGGTCTTCATGCTACCTTGGTCTGCTGGTGGACCATGGTAGGAAGATGCGGGTGTGACCTTTATGCAATCGTGGTCTGCTTGTGGACCATGGTCGAAAGGTACAAGTATGGTCTTCATGCTACCTTGGTCTGCTGGTGGACCATGGTAGGAAGATACGGGTGTGACCTTCATGCGACCGTGGTTTGCTTGTGGACTATGATCGAAAGGTACGAGTATGATCTTCATGCTACCTTGGTCTGCTGGTGGACCATGGTAGGAAGATACGGGTGTGACCTTCATGCGACCGTGGTCTGCTTGTGGACCATGGTCGGAAGATACGAGTATGGTCTTCATGCTACCTTGGTCTGCTGGTGGACCATGGAAGGAAGATACATGCGAGTGGTCCGACCTTTGGACCATGATCGGAAGGTATGACGGTCGCTTATGGACCATGATCGGAAGGTACGAGTATGGTCTTCATGCTACCTTGGTCTGCTGGTGGACCATGGTAGGAAGATACGGGTGCGACCTTCATGCGACCGTGGTCTGCTTGTGGACCATGGTCGGAAGGTACGAGTAAGGTCAAAGTTTGACCTACGTCTGTATCAACAGTTGGGCCGGAAGGAATGGCTAAGGAACAATTGCTGAGATTACTGAATTATATGTGCTGTTCTGTATTAAAATAAAAACAAGCGGATCCCCTCATGGGGTCCGGTATACAATTGAGACTTAAAAATTGACAAAAAAGTTTCTGATTAATGATAATATTTTCGAAGGTTGGTGGCATGCCACGTCCTCGGAATTCTTCATCGTCCATGGTGGTCAGCTTGTATGAGCCCGGGCGTCCAGTTCGGAGCACTCGATATGGTCATTCCCAGTTCTGGGCCATTTTCCCTTGATTTGTGGGATCGGAGACTACCGTTTTTCTAAGGACCAGATCTCTGACTTTAAATTTCTTTGGTCGGACTGTCTTGTCGTAGTGACGGGCCGTCGCCTGTTGGTAACTTGTCATTCGGAATGCTGCCGATTCCCTTACGTCTTTGATGTTGTCGAGGTTCGTCCGTAGATCTTCAGAGTTGGTGTGCTTGTTGAAGTTCAGCATCCGGAAAGTTGGATGGAAGACTTCAGCAGGGATGACTGCCTCCGTGCCGAAGGCGAGCATGAAGGGCGTCTCTCCCGTGGGTGTTCAGCTGGTCGTCCTGTACGACCAGACGATACTTGGTAACATATCCACCCACTTTTTCTTTTGTTCTTCTACCATCTTTTTCAGGCCGCACAATATTATTTTATTGGTGGCCTCGGTCTGGCCGCTTGTCTGCGGATGTCCGACTGACCCAAATCTGTGGTTTATTTGGAATTCTTCGAAAAAGTTTGTGAAGGATGCGCTGGCGAACTGAGTGCCGTTATCCGTCATAAGGACTCTCGGCACGCCGAACCTGTACATGACCGAGTATCTGAAGAACTGCTCCACTTTGGAGGTGTCGATCTTGGCTACGACTTCGACTTCGATCCATTTGGTGAAGTAATCAATGACAACTATGACGTATTTCCGCTGATAAGTGGCTTGGGGGAAGGGCCCCATGATGTCCATACCCCATATGGCAAATGGGAGGGGACTTGTAATCGGCTGTAGTGGAGCGGCCGGAGCATGTTGCACAGGTGCATAGAACTGGCACTTGTCGCACCTGCGGACAAGTTCGATGCAGTCGTCGTGCATTCTCGGCCAATGGTAGCCTTGGCGTAGGATCTTTTCGAAAAATGATCGTCCACCCTGGTGTCGGCCGCAGATACCTTCATGTACTTCTTTCATAACGCTCTCGGCCTCGTCTAATCGCAGGCACCTAAGCAGCGGTAGGGTATAGGATCTCCTGTATAGTACATCATTGTGTATGGTGTATTGTCGAGACTTGGCTCGGATGCGGCGAGCATCTTTCATGTCAGTCGGGAGGGCTCCCGTCCGGAGGTATTGATATATGTCATCGTACCAGCTGGATGCGACCCCGACGGGGGCTACGACTTCAACAGAGGTGCTGGCGTGGTCCAAGAATTCTACGTACACGGTAGAGTCCATTGCATGGATGTCATCTAGGGATAATCTGGATAGCTCATCCGCTTCGGTGTTCTCCTCGCGACCGACGTACTGCAGCTCGATGCTTTGGAAGGTCGCGATGGCCGAGTTCACCTTATCGAGGTACTTCTGCATCCCGGGCCGTCTGGCCTTTTAGTCTCCTTGTACTTGGCGGATGACCAACTGAGAGTCGCCTTGTATCACTAGCCGACGGACGGCTAGGCTTTTGGCCAATCTGAGTCCGGCTAGTAAAGCCTCGTACTCGGCCTCATTGTTGGTCGCTCTGAATCCGAACCTGATGGCAGATCGTATTTTAAATCCTTCCGGACTTTTCAAAATTACTCCTGCCCCTGCTTTGTCTTCCATGGAGGAACCGTCAAAGTTCAGGATCCACATGGCCTTGGCTTGCTCCGAAGGCGGTACCACCTGAGGTTCTGCAAAATCCTGGTCAGGTAAGGTACTTTCAACGATAAAGTCCGCCAAGGCTTGTGCTTTGATGGCCGTTCTGGGGACGTACTTTATGTCGAACTCACCGAGATCTACCGCCCAATTGATGAGTCATCCGGATACATCGGGCTTCGACAACACCTTCTTCAGTGGTGTGTTTGTGAGCACTGATATCGGATATGCCTGGAAGTACGGTTGGAGCTTCCGTACGGATGTGACCAGGGCAAGCGCTAGTTTCTCAATCGGCTTGTACCTGGTCTCAGCGTCAAGCAGTACTTTGCTGAAGTAGTAGATCGGCCGCTGGACCTTCTCTTCGTCTTTCAAAAGAACAGCGCTGACAGCGCGGTCGGATACTCCAAGATATAGCTGCAACTCATCCCCCGGGTTTGGTTTCACAAGCAGAGGAGGCGATGATAAGTATGCCTTGAGGTCTTCAAAAGCTCTCTGGCACTCTTCAGTCCACTCAAACTTTCTGGCTCCCTTTAGAGTTTTGAAGAAGGGGAGACAACTTTCGGCAGACTTAGACATGAAGCGGCCGAGTGCAGCTATTTGGCCATTCAACTCCTGCACTTGTTTACCCCTGGTCGGTGCAGCCATATCCATGATGGCCTTTATCTTTGAAGGGTTTGCCTCAATGCCCCTCTGTGAGACCATGAATCCCAAGAATTTTTCTGATCCGACTCCGAAGGCGCACTTTGTCGGGTTGAGCTTAATGTTGTGTCTTCGGAGGACCTGGAATGCTTCGCTGAGGTCGGCAATGTGCCGGTCGGCCTGTTGACTCTTAACAAGGAAGTCATCGACATATATACTTTCATGTTCTTACCGATCTGTCGTTGGAAGACATTGTTGATTAGTCTCTGATAGGTGGCTCCTGCGTTTTTGAGGCCAAAAGGCATGACCGTATAGCAGAAGAGCCCCTGATTGGTGACGAAGGAAGTACATTCTTCGTCTGCCTTTCGCATCTTTATTTGGTTGTAGCCGGAGTACGCGTCAAGGAAGCTTAGTAGTTTGTGTCCGGCTGTAGCATCTATGAGTTGGTCAATGCGCGGCAGCGGATAGCTGTCCTTCGGGCAGGCTTTGTTGAGGTCGATGAAGTTAATGCAAATTCGTCACTTGTCGTTAAACTTTGGCACCATGACAACGTTGGCCAACCAGTCCGGATAATCAACCTCCCGTATGAAGTTGGCCACCAGCAGCTTCTGCACCTTCTCGTCTATGGCGGACTGTCGAGCGGGTGCAAAGCTTCTCTTCTTTTGTCGCATAGGCTGATGTTGAGGGTTGACGGCCAGGTGGTGTTCAATGACATCCCTAGGGATCCCAGGCATCTCAGAGGCCGACTATGCGAAGACATCGAGATTCTGCCTTAGAAATTCAATCAGCTCTTCCCTTTGTTCCTCGAGCAGCAAGGAGCCGACCTGGAACATCTTCTCTGGCTGATTGTTCGCAATCGGGATCTGTAAAAGTTCCTCCGCGGGTTCTCCTCTGTTGGGAGAGAGATCCTTGGGAACATCCACCATGTTCACGTGTGCGGATTTCAAGGCCCGTTGACTGTTCTTCAGCTCGGTGGCATACCACCTCCGTGAAGTGTCTTGATCTGTTCGACACTCTCCGACTCCGTCCTCGGTCGGGAATTTCATCACCAGGTAGTAGGTGGACATGCACGCCTTCAGCTTGTTCAGCGAAGGACGACCGAGGATGATGTTTTGCACGGATGGCTGATCGACCACCATGAATTCAACCATTACCCGCCGCTGCTTGGGCTTCTGGCCGAGGATGACAGGCAATTAGATGCCCCCCTTAACCGTAACTGGGTCTCCGGAGAAGCTGATGAGGTCGAAGGTGACGGGTTGGAGCTGGTCGTCTGTCAGCTGCATCCTCTGGTAGGCATGGTAGAATATAATGTCCACCGAGCTCTCGGTGTCTACCAGGCACTTTGCGACATCGCAGTGTCCGATCTCGGCCGTGAAGACAAGGGCATCCTCATGGGGGACCGTGATGTTGACAAGATCTTCGTCACTGAAGGTGATGACTTCTCCAGTACAAGCTCTCTTCGACGGCCACTCAGTCTTGGCCACCAGACGTGAGTAGGTCTTTGCCGACCTATTGGAGATGTTCCTGGCGGCAGGTCCTCCTATGATTGTGAGGACTGATCGGCCTTCGGCTTGGGGACCCTTGGTGATGGTGTAGACCCCATTGTCACCAGGGATGCGTAAGCCCATTGCTGTGCGCGGTCGGTCCTCTGGGGGTGGACTGCCGACAAACCTGCGCTCGGCCTTTCTTCTCTTTGAAGTCTGGTGAGACTTTCTTCTTCTTTTTCCCCGGACTTCTGCTTCCGACCAGGAAGGGTATGGGCCTGGATTGGGTATGATGTCGGCCTCCCAGTCTTTCTTTTACCGACACTCTTTCTTTTTGTGCTCCCGATGAGCCTTCAATTGTCCCAAACTGGATGGCGCCGACCCACTGTCTGGGGGGAGCCGGCCCACCATCGGGGTCTCTGTCGTCCCTCCGAGCGGCGTTTTGATTATCGCCCGCACTCGGCAGTTGTTGGGCTGCTGGTTTTTTCTCAGAGGTGGGGGTGGTAACCCACGATCCCTCCGAGCGGGGGCCGGTTCTCGGTCTGCATGCCGAACGAAGTTACCATAGTATCCTCGTCTAATGAGGTCCTCAATTTCCCTTTTAAGGTACTTGCACTCTTCTGTTTCATGGCCATAGTCGCGATGAAAGCGACAGAAACGGGAGTGGTCCTTATTCCTCCCATTGCCAAGTGCTTTTGGGGGCAGTCGGAGGTTCCGATCGTTCTTGATTACTTCGAGGATCTCTGTCATCGAAGAGTTCAGCAGAGTGTAATACTCGAATGTCTTGTAGGGGTGCCGGTAGGTCTGATCCTTACCGGACTTCTGCTTCTTTGGATCTCCTGGGCTTGGTGCCGGGTCGGTCGTCTCAGACCTTTTCTTGTCTGCAGGCTTTGGTGCGGCTTGCATATTGTTCACGGTGTTATTTTTTTGGGCCCTTGTCGTCTCGTTTGCGGAGGCGTACTTCTCGCACCTAGCGAGCAAGTCGTCCAGGTTCTTCTGTGGCTTTTTGGCAAGGGACCAACAAAACTGATGGTCAGTTACGCCGGCCTACAGGCTGAACATGTGTACCGCGGGCTCAACGTCCTTGATTTCAAGTACCTCGTTATTGAAGCGCTTGATGAATTCCCTTAGGGACTCGTTCTTCTGCTGTTTGACCGTCGACAGATGGTACGACGTCTTCTTGCGCACCCGGCTTGCTTGGAAGTGCGTCAAGAATTTATTCGATAACTGTTCGAACGATGTAACGCTCTTCGCAGGGAGATTGTTGAACCACGTGCGAGCGGCCCCCCTGAGCGTTGAAGGAAACATCCAGCAGATGAGGCCGTCACTCAGAGGGTAGAATAGCGTCGTGGAGATGAATGCGTCTAAATGCTGCTCGGGGTCGGTGCTCCCGTTGTAGGAATCCAAGACCGTCATCTTGAAGTTGTTAGGGGGTGGTGCCCTCATAATCTCGTCTGAGAGTGCTGTAATCGCAGTATAGGCCGTTCTCGGTGGGGCTACTTTGTTTTGCTCCACCTGCTGAAGCCGAGTGGTTATCTCGAGTAGACGCCGCTCGACCTCGGACTATGGAGTGTCCGGAGGCTGAGCGCCAGAACCTGGTGTTTCTTCGTTAACTCTTTCCCGGCGGAGGGCATCGAGGAAGGACCCCAGGCCTCTCACCGGAGGTGGCGCAACTGGCGCCTGGTGTTGATGTGGCGGGGGATTCCGACCGACGGGCCGGGCCACGCTTCGTCCAGGAGCTTGATCACCTGCCGGGAGATTGTTTGGCAAGGCGTTCGCCGGATCCGCCCTCGCCCTTGGCGGATGGGCCGCTTGCGGAACTTCTGGTGGCAGATTCGGTGCCGGATGGGGATTCCCTCCTCCTGCTACCGAACTGCTTGCTCGAGCCCCTCTCAAGACTCTCGTAAGCTGCTCGATCTGCTGCTTCAGCTCATCAAACTACTGACGAGTGACGTATTGGGGAGGAGATTGCGTTGGTGTTACCGACGGCGTGTGGCTCGGGGCTAGCGCCGGGGCCGGCGGTGGTACTGGTGCTGGTTCTGGTATTGGTGCGGGTTCTGGCACTGGGGGTGCAGGCTCACGGTCCGCCCTCATCGTGCTTTCGGTACTACCCATATGCACCGATGTCTCAGAAGGGGCGCGCGACGCCCGTGCTCGAGTTCTTCTGTGAGCCATTGAAATCAGGGTTCTCGTGCGCTAATTCTTTAAACTCAGTCAAAAAAGGCCCCACGGTGGGCTCCAAACTGTTACGGTTGGAAATCGCCCATCGATCTGCGCTCTGAATGACCTGCAATCATAGAGATGAGACAAAGGAGGGGGCGCCTAAGCCCCGGGTACCCTCCGATGCCTAAGTTAGATTCCCAAGGTAAACAGTCAAGAGATAGCAGAAAGTTATCTCCACTTTAAAGAGTGGGACATTGAGAGAGTTTGAGTGATAATAGCTTGTAACTTGTGCCTGCGTAAGGGTTTACCTTGAGGGGTTGCCCTCTACTTATAGATTGTGAAGAAGCATGGAGGTACCAGGACTCAGGGGAGTAGACTGCCAATAGGATTGCCAAGTGTCGCTCTGCGGGACACTCATGTGGTAGACTCTGAGTAGGAGTCGGAGACCTTAGCCAAGGAAGCTAGGTCGGTCAGCTCTGGGACTGACACGTGTCAACGTGTGAGTAATGGCCGACCGGAATAGTCGGTGTCATATCAGACTGAGAGAAGGACTCCCCGGAGGTAGCATAATCACAATGGGACTCTGGCTCCCGATTGAGAACCGTAGCCGAGTAGGACTATAACTCCGAGCGCTACCCAAGAGGCCGGGCGCACGAGAGGCCGTGTGCAGGATGGGCAGGCCATGATGCCGAGTGCGAAATACTCCGAGCGCTCAGGCTCCGAAGGCGCAATTTGACACGTGTAAGATTTTAAATGGAGGGGATTTTTCCCTCCTAACAGTAAGATACCCAAATGTTCTTGGATCTTAATTCTATCAAACACTCATGGTGTATATATATATATATATATATATATATATATATATATATATGTGTGTGTGTGTGTGTGTGTGTGTGTGTGTGTGTGTGTGTGTGTGTGTGTTGGAGGGGGTGTTGGGGGGGGGAGCCAAAACAAAATAAACGGACCAAAGACTAACAAATAGCGAAACTAACAAGGTCATACCTGACAAGGCAGCCCAAAGAGCTACCAAATCACCAAAGACTTGAACCCCATTACGCTAAAAGCGATAAAACTCCAATGAAACCAAACAAAGCTCATACGTCTTCGAGGTGATCGAGAGGCCTTTGACGGTGGTTGCTTCTTCTCATGGGGAGAGTAAAGCTACGATCATCATCCTCCCAATGGGATGATTCCTCAAGGAGGCCAAAATTAAGTCTTCACTATTCAAAGATTCCTCAATTAATCGTCTCGCATGGCTGTCCCTACTTATGATTGTCCCGAGGTCAAAAATATTCCTCTGCCCGGTGAATGATGGGAAAAACTCATTCCAAAAAAAAAAAGAAAAAGATATTATGATTTGAAAGCTGGTTGCAAATAAATCGAAAGGGGAAGAAATGTAATTGCTTTAAAAAAAAAAAAAGGGATTATGGGGAATCATCAAAACCACACCAATCAGAAAATAGGAACAGGTATTATCATATATAAGGGAGGAGAGAGAAAATGTTGAGATGAGGTAGAGTGTTAGTTACAAGAGAGGGTATGGGAAAGAATCCCCAAATTGTCGACTTGGGGACCATTTTTGTAAAAAAAAAGAAAAAAAGAATTGTAATTATTATTGTATAATAGTTAGAACTCTAACTATATTTGGCTATAAAGTAAAATAAAATCTAACAACTATATTTGAAATGATTTGGAGTTAGATAAGAGGGTACACTAAGTAATGATTATAATGTCTTCAATATGTATGGACAAGCATCAATCATTATGTGAGTTCAGATTACTAGATGGGTGCTGATTTGCAAGCTTGGTGAATTGGTTGGATGGAATCCTATTGGAAGTGATCTTCTTAATGGGTTACACGGTCCCAATTAACTACTTTATTATGTAAAGCATCATGAGTATCTATTGGTAATTTAACCCTACTATAATCCAAATTATCTCTATTTCATAATTGGTCCTTGTTCCTTGTCTATATATATAGACAATTACGACATTCATAACTATAATCTCAAATATACAGAGAAGAGAGCACACAAGACTGTCATTTAATTTCACTTTTCTTCTGTTTATTCCCCTTGCAACTAGACAAAGCCAAAGGATATTGTTGGGGGAAAATATGATGGATTGATCTGGGCCGTCCAAAGGCGATCAAGAAAGGCATAACAAGGGTCAAACGCGTGTCATCCATCAGGAGGGTCCATGTGTTCACCAAGTAAGGCAAATAATCAAACTCGATCCATTGGACGACGATACGATTTGTCTCTTTTGGCTTGATGGAGGGATGATCTAATGGCTTTAAATGCACCAAACGTGCATTAATTGTACTATGATAAATGCTAATAAATGCTGATAACGGGCATTAAATGCATAGTGTGCTGACATGACCAGCCACCTCATCTCCCAAAGGAGAGCCACGAAGGAAAAGATCCCAAATCTACTTGAGAAAGGGGAAAAACGACCACTCACATCAAATAGACCTAGTGACATGGACTGGATGGGGTCGTAGAGGCCAAATAATGGAGATATGCTCCCTGTCGTAAACCCTTTATCCTACATAGTAGAGTGATGATGACATTGGGAGATGGGACAAGTTGGCTAAAGGAATAGAAACATACTCAACAAGCTTCATACTTGGTCTATAAATAGAAAAAGATAGCAAAGAGAAAGAGATCCAATTTTCACTCTAACTCAGGTACCATTACTTTCTAGAATTCTCTCTAGAATCCGTTATTCACTATCTATGAGTTCTCACTTACCTGAAACACTAAGCCATCTTCTTGTTATCCCATCTGAATTGGGAAGGAAAGATCTTATAGAGCTCCTATACCTTAGTCCCTTCTCTCCAAGGAACTTAGGTAGCTTATCCCTGAGGTCCATTCTGCTTATCCTGGACCTTACTGACTTAGGCATTGGAGTGGCCTCGGGGTAAAATCCGTCCACCTCACTATGTGTTCGTGACCTGCAGATATGTGACAACATCTCGTACACTGTACGAAATCCAGCGACAATAAATTGGTGCCCACCATGGGGCTTGACATACCTTATTTTTTTAAAACCTTTTCCTTTCCAGTTCTTTGTTTCCAAACTCAGTTCCAAAAAATCTTTCTCTGCTTCAAATCTTACCCATGGCTTTACCAAGGAGAGCTGAAAGTGCTTATAATCTTAGAGGGATGGATGCCCGTCGTGCAAGCGAAGGCATTCGTCAAGAACATGTTGATATCCCAAGGGGACTCAATGGTCAGGTCCTTGATGTTAACCTGGCAGAAGGAGGGGGGAGCACGACCCCTCTCAGTTTGTTACTAGAGATCAGTTCAAACACTCAGCTACTGTGTTAACAGAGCTTTTGCAGCAACATCCTGCTCAGGCTCCAGTGACATCTATTCCATTGATCGTTATTGGAAAAGTTCCACAAAGATCCCATCATTCTCAATGGTCGGCTCTCCGGACTTGAAGCCATTCATATCAATCAGTAGGCTCCCACCGCCGAAGTGCTCGAGGAGACACATACCGTGAGGCCAGTGTCAGCCAAATCCCAAGGTATGAACCAACGGAGATAATATCAAGTAGCAATATTTCTCCAGCTGAATCTCATAGGGTATCCATCCACGACCGCTAGGGGGCGAAGCTTAATGCTGCCGAACGAGCTCGTGGAGGGGTCGATGTGGCCCTTGATGTAGCTCGAGAGACCCAAAGAAGGGTTGATGCAGCCTAGCAGGTGAGGGACAATGTGTAAATGTGGGTCCATTTGGCTAGACAAGAGAGAGTTACTGTTGTTGCTCCCCCGAGCCCAAATGTCCATACTTCCGACGACCATACAACAAAGTTGGAGCAACTGGTGAAAGATTCGATGGAGCACATGCAGCAGGTGGAAAGGGCAGTCAATTCCAAGGCCCCCCAGCACTATGACACAAAGACAGTCCTCTTTGATGAAATCATGCAATACCCACTATCAAGTAACTATATTGCCTCAAATGTGAGATGGTGTGATGGAAATACTGACCCAGAGAACCACCACAACAACTTCAAAGTGGGGATGGTGATCTATGGCCATCATGATGCTTTATGCTGCAAAACCTTCCCATCTACCTTGAGGGATGTAGGGAGAACTTCATTCAACAACCTTCCATCCAAGTCTGTATGATCATTCAAGGAGCTGAGCAGCCTATTCCTCTCACATTTCCAAGGGAGTTAAGTCATAAAAAAGAATTTGTCACACCTGATGGCGATCAAGCGAAGGGAGAATGAGCCCCTTTGACCTTTCATCACCAGGTTCCTTGCAGTTGCTGGAGAGATAAAAGACATGCAGCCTGATGTTGTAGTTGTGACCCTATCTAAAGCTATTCGAGATGAGAAGTTGGTGTTCTCCCTGAACAAGAAACGACCTCGCACCCATGCCCTTCCCAAAGAGATTTCCAGTAGTTTGGCTGGCATGGAGAAAAAGAAAATAGAACCATCTGATAAGACCCTTAAGGAGGGTGAACCGAGTAAGAAAGCAAAGCCAGCTAAGGAGTTGTATCCTATCAAGCCTCTTCCAGAGTACACTCCCCTCAACCACACTATGGTTGAGATAATGCAGATCAAGAAAGGAGACATACTACTTGTTCCACCTCCTCTAATGCTCACTAAATCAGCTGAGCGGAACCCGCGACTCTTCTGTGCGCATCACCAAGATCATGGCCATTCCATGAATGATTGTCATCATCTTCAAGGGATGGTCGAAGACCTTGTCCAACATGGACATTGGACTGAGTTTGTGGGGCCACGACCCCCACCTCCTCCTCCAGAGCCTCGATACCCCCCGACGTCAACACTTGTAGAGGTCGAAAGGAACCACTAGGTACCCTTACCACAACGTCCCCCGAAAGAGAGTTTATGGGGTTTATCGACATTGCACGTTGGGGAGACGTAGTATTTCAGGTGGTCAAATCATTAAAAGGACCACAAAAGGTACGCTGTCAGAGCCCACCAAGAGAATTACTGGGAAGGGCAGGACCCGAGCAAGACTAGGCCTAGTTGATGATGAGTATCTTAGCCACAACAGGAAGTAATGCTTGACCATCATGGTTTGGTCTAAACACATGCGCAGGGAGGTGCTCCAATTGCCATTAAACCGGTGGAAGAACCAACAAATAAGAAGCTAGTTCGAGGTCGAGAAAAAGGGGTGGAAGAATTCTCCTTCAAGAAAATGCGCAGCGAAGGGTACATTTATTTTGGAGAGGATGATCTCATTGATGTTGTAACCCCTCATGAGGATCCCTTGGTGATCAGAATTGCTATTGGGAACCATTTTGAGGTGAGCAGAATCCTAGTCGATACCGGAAGTGCGGTTGACATCCTCTACTACAACACCTTCAAGCGGCTAGGATACCAAGACGAAAGGCTACGTCCCATCAAGTACAGCCTGATTGGTTTCAATGGGGATGCGGTTTTGGTAAAGGGGGTAATCAAGCTAGATACTTGAGTGGGGGTTTATGTAAGACCCGTACCGAACTAATCGGTCTTATCACCTTGTACCAGGTCTACCTATCATGGTCGAGCCACACGGACCAAGTGCGTAAAGGAAATCACAAAATCAGGTATGAAATTGACCCAAAAATAGTAGAATGGAGGGTAGGATCGCATGCCTAAATAGGTAGGGTCGACCCCACCTCAGTAGGGTCCAACCCATGACTTTTGAGTCCTAGGGTTGGATGACTTGAGACCCTAGGGTCGACGGATTCTGCGACCCTAGGATCGACCCTAGGCAAACTGACAGAAACCGAAAATTAGGAAACTTTCCTAATTCAAAGGGAACCTTTCCTAAACTCGTTGAGACGTATTTTGGGAGATTTTCCTCTATAAATAGGACGTCCCTTAGGCTCTTTTACTCCTTTTGAAACCCTAATTGAAAGTGAGAGAAGAGAAGAGAAGGAAGAGAAGGAAAGTTGGAGAAAAAGGCTAAGGAGAAGAGTTTCAGAGGAATCTCTGAGTTCAGCAAAACTAAGGTAAGAAAACATTCTCCATTGATTGTGTAAGACCCTAGAATAGCATATAAAGAGGTTAGGATCTAGGAGAAACCCAAATCATCCATCCATGGGAAGATTTCAATGGAATCCATGGAGGGAATCATGGTAAACAAAGTAAAGGAAGTAACTTGTAGTTTTAAGCCATAGAACAATCATAGAATGGACAATGAAAGTAAGCCAAAGGATCCAAACACGAAAGAGTGGACTGTAGGATGAAAAGTCGACTCAATTTACATCTGGTCGCACTTAGGGTCGATGGGTAACCGACCCTATCAGACCACAGGATCGACCCCTAGCTCTCGGGAAGTCCAGGGAAGCTACGGTCGCACCTTGGGTCGATGGGTAACCGACCCTATGATCGACCCTATAC
Source organism: Protea cynaroides (assembly GCA_028583415.1). Taxonomy (NCBI): domain Eukaryota; kingdom Viridiplantae; phylum Streptophyta; class Magnoliopsida; order Proteales; family Proteaceae; genus Protea; species Protea cynaroides. The sequence goes on from CM053271.1 coordinate 35,439,029, forward strand.
CCTGGGGTCTCATATCCTGCGACCCATCCTGCAACCCAACCTGCGACCCTAGCAATACAACAAGCTTAAAACTGTCGGAATGTCTAATTAAAATCTATCGACTTGTTAGGTTTTCCTATTGATATAAAGGTGATTCTAAAGGCTTGAAAGATGATCTACACTCAAGCAAAGGTGAGGGAACAAGACCTAAACTAATTGACTACTAATAAACTGTTTTATTTTATTGAGTCCAACACTGTGTATGATTCCATGCTTATATGCGTGTAATGTGCATTTAACATGTCATCCAATATTTCTATTATTATTGTTCATGCATATTTACTTCGTTGTTTATAACATGATGATGATGATGATGATAGGAATAGGCATGTGAATGTTTGTGTTTGGTTAGTGTACTTGATGCGGGTAGGGGATGGTGCAACCGGTATTTCAATGCCGTTTTCATTGGGTATATTGTGCCATTGGTCTACTCAAGTCTTGTCCACTAAGTGCATGTTAGTATACTTGATGAGGATAAGGGATGGTGCAACCGGTACTGCAATGCTGTTTTCATTGGGTATATTGTACCATAGCTCTATTCAAGTCTTGTCCACTAACATCGTCGTATCGCCATTACCTTAGCAGAGCTATTACGTCATAGGGCATCAGGGGAGGTTGGCTCGGACCGTGTAGTCTCTGACTCTGCCGAGGGCCTTAGCTCTATCTCTATGGATGTATTGAGGGATGCTGGGGTGAGGCCTTGGATACATTGTTTGACATTAGGATTGGTTAGTTGCGAGCTCAGTTTGCAAGCCCTCGCCAATAGGGGCTTACGTGTTGGTATGGGCAGCTGGTACAACAATGTCGTTTTCATTAGGTGTATACTTGCCCTTGGTGGGTGCATGTGGGATGGCAATGCCGATATTCATTGGGCTGCTCTACACACTCGTGTATAGAGGTGAGGCGGCCTCCGAACCTTTCTATAGCACATTGCAAACTTATATACCAGACCACAGTTATGAATTGAATGCATGCATATGGTTATTGCATTGTTTTGTTTGCTTACTGAGCTGTGATGTGTGCTCACCCTTTCGAATTCGAATATTTTTAGTTGATGATGCAGGTACGACTGTGGAAGATTATATGAATGCTCCCGCATACGGGCACGTTGCTGCAATGGATGCTAAAGATATAGTGGAGATGTATGACTCATCATGCGAGTGCAACTCGTGCGTTTTCGATTAGATTTTATTTGAACCTTAAAGGAAATATAATTTGATATTTTATTTATTTATGTCTCGATTGATACAATATAATTGGATATTTATTTATGATTATCACATTTAGATTTTCAGTTCATTTAATATTAAGACTTCCGCTATTGTGTATTTATTCTGATTATGGTTGTGGTTGTGTATGGTTTAAGCTAATGGACACAACCTATTTGAGATCCTGGTTGAACCGTTGGTTTATTAGCGGTTCATCACACCATTCTGAATAGTGTGGAATTAGGGTGTGAAAACTTGGTATCAGAGCTCCCAGGCCCTGTGTTTTAAACCAGTCATCACAAAAGTTCGTGAACTGAGATAGGATAAAAATTAAAAGCTATAATAATAACACACTATAAGCACCTGTGTTGTTTGAGACAAAATTTAAAAGAGAATAATGCATCTATTAAATGAGAAACAAGTTCATATACACTCGAGTGAAAGATAAACGTATATACAAGTCAAACCAAAGCAAGTTTATATATATATCTAAAATAGAGTACAGTCCACAACCCGGACAGTTACTCCGTAAAACAAAAGGAAAGAAAATACATCATGAAGCTGGAGGTGATGGGGGAGGCGGTGCCTCGCGGTCTCTGTCATAATCCTCGGCATAGACTCTAGTCAACCAAACTACCTGAGTCTGGGTCGTCTAGAGACTAGCCGTCAACGCAGTCATCCACTGATCAGACGTACGCTGAGCATCTAGTAGCTCTCCCACCCTCGAATCTGTCACACGCTGAGCCTCCCTGATCTCACGAAGTAATCCCATCATATCATCAGATGGTGGGCATGAAGGACTAGTCGTGCGTGAAGGAGTCTGTGATGGACCAGCTCCAGTAGAATGCAGAGGTGATGGAGGAGGTATGGAGTCCACATCCATGTACATACGATCCTCATCCTCAGCATCACCCCCATGAACCCCTGCTCCAGCGGCTGCTGCTGTTGCCTCAGCGTCTGCCATCTCCACCGAGTACGAGGACACACCAGAGCGTTCCTCTCCTCATCACTGACCTGGATATCCCGCATGCCCATCCGACAAATAGCCTCCCAGTCCAGCACCGATGAGAAGGTCTTCTCCTGAATCCTCTCATCCACTAAATCAACACCCAGGCAGATAAGCAGGGTGGTGATCAGACGTTCATAGGGCAGGTTGCCTATTCGACCAGGCAGCATAGCACAGATCATCGTTCTCATAATAATATAAGGGAGGTAGACAAGCTGCCTAGTGTAGATACAGTAAAGCAAATACTGGGTCAACTGGGAGATCCTCTCGTAGTGTCCACTCTGGGGTATCAGGTTGTGCTGAATGATCTTACAGTACACCCGAGGCTCTGGACGGAGGTTGATCGCCTTCATTTTCCAGTGATCCTCTCTGATAAGCTGACAGTCTATCTCAGCCCGCATCTCCAAAGAAAAGAACTGGGGCTCTCTGGGAGCACAGTATACCAAGGGGCCATCATATGAAATGCCTAAGAGGTCCGCTAATTGCCGACAGTCAAAGGAAATCTCCACTCCCTTGACGTAGCTCGTGTTCTTGAGCTCCCTACCCCTCTCAGTGTCATTGTGATCTCCCACCACCTGGAGATTACAATAGAACTGTCTCACCAAATCCGGACGGGTACAGGCGTCGTAGGTGATCACGGGAAGCCAGCCCATGTCACCAAAGGCTCTCTCTACATCGAACAAGGCTAGGCTAGCCAAGTCCACACGACGACCTCCCTCTACCTTCTTACGAGCGTAGCGAGCATACTGAGCCTCGACCTCGTTAGAACGGAAACTAACTGGGTCGTGAACCCTAGGTACTTTGGTACGAGCCATATTATCTGCAAAAACAAATAAAAACAGATAATAGCTTAATAATGGTGAAAAAACCCAAAATTTCGGCATTATAATGGCATAAACTGGGCAAAAGCCTCACTTTTCACCCATACACATGGGCAGGAGGACTTATATAGATTTTAAACTATCCTGCAAGACTTTTACAGTTGGAAATTTCATCTAAGAAGATTAAATTTGAAGAAATTTCAAGAAATTTCAAGAAATTCAAAAATATCGACAAATTAGGTCAAAATTGGAAATTTTCAAGTTTCTTGATAACCAACCAATGAAACTTAAATATTTTTGAGGGCTTTCATCCATTGAGTCACCAACAGTAAAAGCCCCCAATTACAGTTTATTAATCAGGTCAGTAAAGAAATATTTAATTAAATTGGTGCATTGGACATGTTACCAAAATTTGGCGCCGTTGTCGGGGAGTAAATTTTGATTTGTTTTTATATCTCTCTTTGTTAATTTTTCTTTTTTAGATTAGAGTGGTTTTTTCTATTTTAATTTTTTTATTTATTCTATTTAATTTTTATTTAGTTTCTTTTCTTCTTATCATCTTTTTGTTTTTTTGGTTTTTATTTTTAGTTTATTATCTTAGCTAATTGTATGAGTTTATGATTCTAACGCAATCCACTCAAAAAGGAGATCTAAATTTTGATCCCGAACTTAAACGTACTATGCATCGGTTAAGAAAAGAAGTTAGGCAGATTACGACAGAAAGAAAATCAATCCCTCTTACAAGATTTATTTTTGAAAGTTCTTCGAGTGACTCTGAACAAGAAGAAATCATGGCTAGAATGACAGGACATTAAAGGAGTTGGCTATCCCAGGTTTAACCAACAATCTTTGTGCATTCAATACCCTACTTTGGATGTCACTTTTGAGCTTAAGTCTGGTTTAATTCATTGAAAAAAAATCAGCTACCCCCCAAAATAGTTTCAAAACATCACCTACCACCCACACCTTTCAAAAAACATCAACTATCACCCAAACGTTTACTACCATTAATCAAATAGATCCACTCCGTTTAATGAATCCCGTTAGTTGCTGATGTCATCCAAAAGAAAATTTGAATTGGACAATAATACCCTAAAAATAAGTTGAAAGATGATTTTACCCTCCTTCGCTTAAGAGGGTAAAACCCCAAATCTCTAGCATTTCTTCTTCTTCTCCAGATCTACCCTCCTCTTCCTTCTCTTCTTCTTCTCCAAATCTACCCTCCTCTTCCTTCTTAGGTTTTTGATTTAATTTTGCCGGCGAGGGAGAAACGAGGGAGGAAGAATAAGGTATAGGGAAAGAAGAAGAAAAATTACAGTGAAAGGAATGAAAAAGGAAGGGAGAAGAAGTAGAAGATGAAGAAGAAGGAACATAGCAGATTGCGTCGGAGAGGGCTTGCAAACCATTTTGATGGCAGTCCAGCCAAGAGCCAGTCCAACAATGTCAATCATTGCAGTGGTGATGGCTGCCCTTATTCTGCTCCCTTCTTCTTCTGAATCTTCGATTTCTTTTCTTCTTCTTCTGCTCTTTTTCCGCCGACCATACTCCCCTCTTTTTCGAATCATCCCCTCAGTCGTAAACCCTTGCTGCAACTTCTTTGTGTGGCTGCCTTGGTCTGCAACCCTCTCTCATTTGGTAAAAACCCCTTTCTCTCACTGTTTCTTCTCCTTACTTCTAAAATGGGAAACCCCATCTCTTCCTAACCTCCTAGCCGACCAAAAACCCCCCTTGCCGAAATCAGCCTCTCCCTTTCTTACGGAATCAGATTCCCCCTTCTGCTATTCTTCTTCTTTACAGTTTCGGCTTCCCAACTGCATCTCCATCTGCTCCACTCCCTTTCTTTCACTCTCTCACTGATTTCCCCTGCTCTTGCAGCTTTTACTCTCCATTTCCCAAGCTACTTCTCTTGTTGGAAAGCCTTGGGATTAGAGATGGATCGCCCGAGGTTTCAGGAATTACAAGAGGCATCTATTCAGTTTCTTTCGGATCTGACTGCAATGCAGGGAAGGAAACGGGATCTGACTGCAATGTCACCGGAGTTCTTTACAAATGGACCAATTACAGCAAGGGATGGAGATCCCGCTGGTTCTTGTTGAGAAATAGTATTCAATTTCAAGAATATATTCTATGTCTTTTTCCCTGCAGATCAATTACCAGTATGTTGGAAATAAACCAAGAACACCATGGCAAAATCTTAGAAATGGAACGCCATAACAAAACACTCCTACTCAGAACCCTAATGGACTCAAGAACACTCCTACTCAACTTTTAGGCTGTCCATGTGGTTGCTCAAGTGGTTCCCCATCGTCGGAGAGAAAATCCAAATCACCATTTTTGTTGGACAATGGGGCCGTCGCCGGAGAGAAAATAAAAAATTTCTCTTGTCTTCTTCTTTGCTTTCTCCTGCCAAACCCCATGGTTTAGATGCCATGGCTACACTAGAGGGGAAAACGATGAGGGAGGGAGAGAGGAAGGGAAAGAGAAGGGTTATATTAGTAACTTTATTAGCTTTTAAAATTTTCCAATTAAAAATAAAAAGGGTAAAAATGTCTAACGCTGATTTCCGTCTCCTCCGTCAGTTATTTAGGTGTAGTTGATGTTTTTTGAAAGGTGTGGGTGGTAGGTGATGTTTCGTAACTATTATGGGGGTAGCTAATTTTTTTCCTAATTCATTTGTTGCCTAAATTTCATGGTTGTGCAGGTGAGGATCCAAATAAACATCTAAAGGAATTTCATGCAGTGTGTTCAAGCATGAAACTGATAGAAGTGTCTGAAGAACAGATTAAATTATGAGCCTTCCCTTTTTCATTATCAGATGATGCAAAAGATTGGCTCTACTACCTACCATCTGGGATGATCACTACATGGAATGAAATTAAAAAGTTATTTTTGAAAAAATACTTCCCAGCCTCTAGAGCTGCCACTATCAGAAAGGAAATATGTGGCATATGACAGTATACTAGAGAAACACTCCATGAATATTAAGAGCATTTCAAGAAACTATGTGCCAGCTGTCCACATCATCAGATAAGTGATTAATTCCTAATTTAGTATTTTTATGAAGGATTATTGCCCATAGAAAGGAACATGATAGATGCAGCAAGTAGAGGAGCTTTAGTGGATAAAACCCCTGAAGCTGTAAGAAGGTTAATAGCAAACATGGCTGTAAATTCCCAACAGTTTGGTACAAGAAACGATGCACCACTCAAAAAAGTGAATGAGGTAAATACATCTTTCATCGAACAATAATTATCTGACCTTACCTCTCTTGTTAGACAAATGGCTGTAGAAAATTTATAGCCGGTAAAAGCTTGTGGGATATGTTCGATAATGGGACACTCAATTGATATGTGTCCAACACTTCAAGAAGGACTCACGGAACAAGCCAATGCTGCAGGTAACTTTTCAGGACCACCAAGGCAGTATGATCTATACTTTAACAAATACAATCCAGGTTGGAGAGATCATCCAAACTTGAGCTATGGAGGAAATGGACCAGTAGGGAAGAACTTCTATGAAAATAGACAGCCAACATTCCAACCTAGGCCACCTGTCCCTCGGAATTCAAACTCATCATTAGAGGACATAGTTAAATCTCTTGCTCTAAATATCCAACAATTTCAAAAGGAAACAAAATCTAGCATTCAAAATCTAGAGAACCAAGTGAGTCAAATGGCAACTGCTATGAATCGTTTAGAAGCTCAGGTTGGAAGAAAATTATCATCACAAACCACGGTGAATCCAAAAGAAAATGTGAATGCTGTGACACTCTGAAGTGGTCAAGAACTTAAGGAACCGAAAAGGGTGAGTCCTGCTATACCAAAAATGAAGAAGAAATTGAGAAAGAAATAAAGATAGACGAAATAGCAGCTCAACCTGAGGTAACACCCAAACCTTCCATTCTGGCTAAGACTAATCCTCTTCCTTTTCCTAACGGATTTGCAAAATCCAAGAAAGAGGACAAGGATAAGGAGATTCTGGATTTATTTCGTAAAGTGGAAGTAAATATACCCCTGTTGGATGCAATCAAACAGGTACCCAGGTATGCAAAATTTCTTAAAGAATTATGCACTAACAAAAGGAAGCTGAATGGTAATGAAATATTAAGTATGGGAGAGAATGTCTCAGCAGTCCTCCAAAGAAAACTTCCACCCAAGTGCAAAGACATAGGTATGTTCACTATTCCCTGTAAAATAGGTAATACCAGAGTTGAGAGAGCTATGCTAGATTTAGGAGCATCTATTAATATAATGCTACAATCTATTTATGCTTCATTAAATTTAGGCCCCCTTGAAAGAAATGGGTGTCATTATTTAACTGGCTGATCGAACTAATTCGTACCCTGAAGGGGTACTTGTGGATATTCTTGTATAGGTAAATGAGCTAATATTTCCAACTGATTTCTATATTCTGGACATAGAAGATGATATCTCACCTAATCCAGCACCTATCTTGTTGAGAAAACCATTCTTGAATACAGCTAGAACAGAGATAGACGTTCATGATGGTACCCTCACAATGGAGTTTGATGGTAAAGTAATTCATTAATATTTTTGAAGCCACCAAACACTCCATTGATGTTCATTTAGTTTTTGCTATTAATACTGTTGATTCTAGATTGCAGGAAGTATTTGAATTAAATAATAAGAATGAACTGGTGGTTGCAATTACCACAGAATTATAGTTAGAGGAGAACGATGAGATAGAGATTAGTAAAGAATTGAAGGAGACTGTGGCAGCTTTACATTCTTTAAAACTAATTCCAGAAAAATGTAGAGTTTCTTTTATAAAGCTACCTGAGTCTCATAAAAAATTATTACCCTCTCTTTTGCAGGTTCCAACCTTAGAATTGAAACCATTGCCATCCCATTTAAAGTACGAGTACTTGGGAGAAAATGAGACATTATCGATAATCATTGCGAAGAACTTGACACCTAGTCAAGAAGAGAAGTTGGTTCAAATGCTATTGTATCATAAGGAATATTAGACCTATTGGGGTCAAGCATTGCAATATGAATATGACTGATGCTAGTGTTCAAAGAAAGTTGCAATTATAAGAACTTGAGGAGTTGAGGAATGATGCAGATGAGAACTCCAGCATTTACAAAGCAAAAACCAAGGGTTTTCACGACAAGATGATTTTTAGGAAGAATTTTATTGTTGGTCAAAAAGTTCTTCTCTTTCATTCTTGGTTAAAGCTATTTTCAGGTAAGTTGCGTTCTCGTTGGGTTGGCCATTTTGTTGTGACTAATGTTTTTCATCATGGTACAGTGGAAATAAAGAACTTGAAAACAAACAAGATGTTTAAGGTGAATGGTCACAAACTTAAATCTTACTTTGATGGTTTTCAAATGGATAATATTGAAGAAGTGGGACTAGCAGATCCTACTTATGAGGAGTGATGGACAAAGCTAGTCGGGCTAATGACGTTAAACAAATGCGCTACTTGGGAGGCAACCCAAGAAAATAGATTTGTCTTTTTTCTTTCTATTAATTGTTTTCTTTTGCATTCTTATTTTTCGTTGAGGACAATGTTATATTTAAGTGGGGGGAGAGAAATTAGGATCTATCATAGGAAATTTAGTTTTATTTAGAGTTTTATGTTTTACTTAGTTTTATTTTTTTAAGACTTATTAAGTGTCGTGTTTTTATTTTTAGTTTCGTTTAAGTTAATGTGCTTTGAGAGTAGTTTTCATGAAAATTTTTAACATTTTTAGCATTGGTTTAGGAAAGTCATATACTCTTACTATGATTTTGACACAAAAATAGAAGGAAAGAGAGACATAGGACACCATCACATGCAAAGTAATAAAAACCTATATGAGGATAATACCTAGTTTGTATCTTGAGGTGGGAATCGAGTTAGAAAATACATTTTACCTGACATAAAGGTAGGAAATTTTTATGGAGCTAGTTGGCATTTAAACCTTTGATTAAAGATAGACCTTATTATTCAGTAAAAAAAAGAAGAAGAAGAATTTATGTTCTTGGAACTAGACAGGGCATTCCGCTTCAGGAAGCAAGATGTCTTGATTGAAATTCCTTGGATGAGATTTCTTGAAAAAAAAAAAAAACTCTCTAGCATCATTGTCCTTAAGGATATATGCAAAAAGCGAAGCTACATAAGTAACATGAGAATGCATAACCACCTGCACTTCTCAAGCCAATTGTAGTGGAGTAGCTTAGAGAGAAAGAGTATAAAAAAGAAATATGAAATATAAGTGTTGATATCTAAATATGGTCAAATATGCTCTAAATCTTGGGTCTTGGTTACCAATGTGTTACCATAGGTTTTACTTTAAGGAAATGTATGTTTGGAAGATATAACAAGATTCTCTATTTAAAGATGCGTGCTTAGTATTTGAATCATATGAGGTAATAAAGTTTAAGTGTGGGGGCTTCCTTGTTTTCTTGATCCCAGGTTAAATGTCTTGACTAATAGGAGTTGTGTAAGTTCTTTTCCTAAATACCAAAGTTAAATTTTAAAATTTTTATATGAATTTTGTGTGTTTATTCTCTGAAAACACTCACGAGACACAACTCGTCCACTAGGGGTGACCTAGGGGTTTAAAGGCTTGTTGCACGTGCTAAATGCAATTGTGATTCCTACGAAAGTGAGTTAGGGTTTTATTTTGTTTTATTTTTATATCTTTCTTTGTCTGAGGACGAGCAAAAGCCAAGTGTGGGGGTATTTGATAAGTGTGTGATTTTCATATTTTTATTCCCTTTATACTAAGATTTTTAATGTGTTTTATGTCTTATTGAACTGAATAGGTTGAATTTTATTAATTTGACATATTTTAGAGACATTGTGAATTAATTGTTAAAATATAGGAAAATTTCAGCATCTTTAATATTGACATTCTGAGTTTCATGCAAGTTTTTGACATGAAAAGAGTTTCAGAATTGAAAAGTTATCTTCAGTAAAGTTGTAGAGGACATCTCAACCTTTTCGGAATGATATTATGGAGAAAATTCCAAGTTAGTTTGGGTCTCCAAACATGGCTTCAAAATCTGACATGAAAATTTAACTAAATCCGAATTGGAGTAGCCCTCTGATCTAATTAAAGCATTCAAAGATAGATGTAAATTCTATAAAGAGTCTTCTAATCAAGTTAAGAAATCTAAACCTATAATAGAAGACTCCAAATAAGAAAAGAAGACTCTACAATTTCAGAATTCTAAATAGAGAAGAACTCCGACATGAAGAAGGAATCCTACACAAAGGAGTTATAAGTCACAAAGGATTGTTATGTTTTATACATAGAGCATTAGTGTTGAGATAAAAGCTCTCTCTCTCTCTCTCGCTTGTTGGAAATTTTTCTATCTCTGAAAGGATTGTAATGTCTAGCTAATTTTCTTATTTAGTTCAAAGGGATTTTGAAGCTCAAACTCATGTCAGTGGTGTAATCTTTATTCAGTAACGTTGTTCTTCTTCTCTCTTTTGTTGGAATTACTTATGTTATTTTTTTCTCTTTAATTATGATATTTGTCTGAATAATTCAGTGATGGCCTACTGAATTTGTTAGATTAATATTAATTGCTAGATCTAGAATCTGTGATACGTAATCGTCCTGATTCTAATTACAAGTAGCAAACAGTGATAGATGATTATGTCCAAATTTTCGTTTCATTATTGTGAATAATATAACCTAAGTTAAATAATCCCCGCTTGTGTGTGATTGTTGCTTAATTGATCTGTTTTCCATCCTCTTAATGCTGTCATTGAATTAAACATTGAGAGCTTTTTCAGTGTTGTTCAATGGTTAGATCTCTCTAAAGAGCTTGTTTCAGTTGAGGTACTTAAGGGAAAACTCGGGTAACAGAGCTTATTGTTATCTAGGGTCTTTAATTCTGATTTGAAGGAAGAGATTAACGTTGTAATTAATTTTACTCATTGCATGTGTGGGTGGATATTGAACCAATGACTGAATTTTTTCATCTAATTATCTTTCTATTTAAATTCTGTCTATTTACTTTCAATTTGATTCAAACAACCAAACTCCCCTTCGTTATTGTGTTTACCTAGCATTAATTAGTATATTTAGTTTGACTAGAATAAAAATTTTAGTCAATTCATTCTCTGTGGGATCGACCTTGCTTACCTTATTTACAGTTTATTAATCAAGTCAGTAAAGAAATATTTAATTAAATTGGTGCATTCGACAAGCTACCAGGGGCAGTTTCTAGAGGACATCTTGAGTAGTGTCCATGGCATCAATCTTTCGCCTCTTACAATGGATGATGGGCAGAGTATCATTATCATCATCGTCATCTGTAGGAAAGAGAAAAAGTTAGGGCCAATAGGAGAAGAGCAAATAAAAGGGGCTTGACAAAGGGTCAAGGATACCATTGTCTGGGATGTCGATGGGAGTGACATCTACCTGTTGCCCTTGCTTATAGGGGGGACGGTCAAAGCTGATACTGAAGGGGTCATCGTGACTAGTAGAGCAGTTGTGGTAAGGGATTCCTATGGAACCACGAGAATAGTGTTTGTAGAGGCATTTTGTCACACCCCAATTCCACACTATTCAGAATGGTGTGATGAACCGCTAATAAACCAATGGTTCAACCAGGATCTCAAATAGGCTGTGTCCGTTTGTTTAAACCATATACATACACAACAATAATCAGAGTAAATACACAATAGCGGAAGTTTTTAATATTAAATGAACTGAAAGTCTAAAGATGATAACATAAATAAATTATTCAATTATCTTCTACATACTAAGACATAAATAAAATATTTAATCAATTACATCGTCTGTATAATTTGAATAAAATATAATAAAAAATGAAAGAGTTGCACTCACATGACGAATCATGCAATTCCATCAAAACTTCAGTGTCCATTGCCGCCGCATGTCCATACATCGAAGCATTCATATAATCTTCAACCGTGGTACCTGCATCATCAACTACAAGCATTCGACGTCGAAAGGGTGAGCACACATCACGGCTCAGTGAGCAAACAAAATAATGCAACAAACATATGCATGCATTCAATTCATATCTTTGGCCTGGTTTATAAGTTTGCAATGTGCTATAGAAAGGTTCGGAGGCCGCCTCACCTCTATACACGAGTGTGTGAAGCCGCCCAATGAATATTGGCATTTCCGTCCCACATGCACCCACCATGGAAATAGTGTACCCAATGGGTATCGGCATTGCAGTACCACATGCTCCCATACCAACACGTAAGCCCCTATTGGCGAGGGCTGGCAAACTGGGCTCGCAACTAACCAATCCTAATGTCAAACGGTGTATCCAAGGCCTCATCCCAGTATCCCACAATACATCCATAGAGATAGAGCTAGGGTCGGGTGACTAGGCTGAACCACAATGTCACGTCCCCCCCTGATGCCCTACGACGTATTTGTCCCGCTAAGGTAATGGAGATACGACGATGTTAGTGGACAAGACTTGAGTAGAGATAGAGCTAGAGTCTGGTGACCAGACTGAACCACAATGCCACGTCCTCCCCCTGATGCTCCACTCGCATCAAGTACACTAACCACACATATACATTCACATGCCTATTCCTAGCATCATCATCATCATCATGTTATAATAAACGAAATTAAATATGCATGAACAGTAATAACAGGAATAGTAGATGACATGTGATATGCACATTACAATCATACAATCATAGAATCATACATGGCATTTGACTCAATAAACAAAACAATTTATTATTAGCCAATTAGTTTAGGTCTTGTTCCCTCACCTTTGATTAAGTGTAGATCCTCTTTCAAGCTCTAAGAATCACTTTTACATCACTAAAAAACCTAACAAATTGATAGATTCTAATTAGAAATAAATTCCAACAATTTAAGCTTGCTGTAAAGCTAGGGTCGCAGGTATCTGAGACCCCAGGGTGTAGGGTCGGTCATAGGGTCGGTTACCCATCGACCCTATATGCGACAACAACCTCCCTAGACTTTTCTAGAGCATGGGGTCGATCCTATAGTCTCGTAGGTCCATTCTAAGAATGTTCTATTGCTCATAACTATGATTTTTACACACTTTCCATTGTCTATGACGATTACTTTCATGGATTCCTTCGAAACTCATCCATGGGTAAATTGATTTGGGTTTCTCCCAACCCTAACTTCTTCATAAGCTATTTTAGGGTCTTACATAGTTCATGGAGAATGTATTCATACCTTAGGGTTGTTGAGATTCAGAGATTTCTCTAAATTCCTTCTCTTTAGTTGTCTTCTCAAATTCTCCTTCTCTTTAGTTGTCTTCTCAAATTCTCCTTCTCTTCTTCTTCTCTTCCTTCTCTTCTCTTTCGCTCACTCTCAATTAGGGTTCCAAAATGAGTGAAAGAGGCTAAGGGATGTCCTATTTATAAAGGAAAACCTCCCAAAATACGTCCCATCGAGATTAGGAAAGGACTCCCTAAAATTAGGAAAGTTTCCTAATTTACGGTTTCAGTCTATCACCATAGGGTCAATGTTAGGGTCGCAAAATCCATCGACCCTAGGGTCTCAAGTCATCCGACCCTAGGATTGAAAAGTCATGGGTTGGATTCTATTGAGGTGGGGTCGACCCTACCTGTTTATGCATGCGACCCTACCCTCATATTTACTATTTTTGGGTCAAATTCATACCTGGTTTTGTGATTTCCTTTACGTACTTGGTCCACTTGGCTCGACCATGATAGGTAGACCTGGTACAAGGTGGTAAGACCGATTAGTTTTGTACAGGTCTTACAACTCCCCTTGCTTATTAAAAATTTCATCCTCAAAATTTGTACATACCTTCCGAGTCAAAAAAATGAGGGTATTGCTTTTGCATTGCATTATCTTCTTCCCATGTGATCTCTTCTATATCTCGACTTCTCCAGGTGACTTTAACATAGTATATGTCATGGTTACGTAGACGTTGAACCTTTTGACCATTGATTTCAGTTGGTGCTACTTCAAACATCAAATCATCAGTTAGATCTGGTGGATTTGCTATCAAAATGTGCGTTGGATCTCTGAGGTACTTCTTTAATAAGGAGATATGAAATGCATCATGCACACTTGACATAGATGGTGGTAGTGCTAACTGATAAGCCACTTTTCCACATTTGGCTAGAATCTCATATGGCCCGACATATCTCGGACTTAGCTTTCCTTTCTGTCCGAACCATTTTAACCCGCGCATCGGTGACACTTTCAGAATACCTTATCACCGACAACAAATTCAAGGTCTCGGCGTCGAGTATCTGCATATTGTTTCTGACGATTCTGAGCCATTCTTACTCTTTCATTGATAATGTCGACCACTCGACAAGTTTCTTCAACAAATTCTGGTCCAACAATGCTACGTTCTCCAACTTCATTCCAAAATAGAAGAGTTCGACATTTCCTACCATACAGTGCTTCATAGGGTGACATCTGTTTAGTAGCTTGATAGCTGTTGTTATAGGTGAACTCGATCAACGATAGTTTCTCATCCCATGATCCTTTAAAATCTATTACACAGGCTCGAAGCATGTCTTCTAAAATCTGTATGGTATGCTCTGACTATCCGTCCGTCTGAGGATGGAATACAGTACTAAACTTCAACGTTGTACCCATAGCCTTTTGCAATCCTTCCCAAAACTTTGAAGTAAATCGTGGATCTCTGTCGGACACAATGCTTTCATGTACACCGTGTAGTCTGATAATATTATCCACATACAACTTGGCTAACCTTTCTAGTGTATACTGAGGTCGTATTGCTATAAAGCGAGCTGTCTTAGTCAAACGATCTACAATCACCCAGACCGCGTCAACCACTCGAAGAGTCAATGGTAACCCGGTGACGAAGTCCATAGTGATGCAATCCCATTTCCATGCTGGTTCTGGCAGCGGTTGCAACAGTCCGGTAGGTCTTTGTCGTTCAGCCTTCACCCTCTGACAGTTTAGGCATTGAGACACGAATTTAGCTACATCAGCTTTCATTCCTCTCCACCAATATAATTTCTTCAATTCATGATACATCTTTGTACTTTCAGGATGTGTCGAATAGGAGGTGGTATGAGCTTCCTTCATTAGTCTGTGTCTAATGTCTGAGTTTTCCGTTTCAGGAACACATATTCGTCCCTTGTACTTCAATACCTTTTCATCGTCCAAGGTGAACTCAGGAATAGTCCTACCTTTTTCAATGTCTTCTTGTACCGTTCTCAGATAAGGGTCTGATTTAATAGCGGCTTTCACTTCATCAATTATATCAGGTACAATCTTCAATGTTGCAAACATATTTGAAAACTGATGAATAAACCCTTGGTTGGTCGATCCACCTGGTGCATCTATCATGAACTGCTCATTACCATGATTAAATACTCTTCCTGTAGTACACATTGCTGCAGTCATGTTAACTTCTCCTTGAGATTTTATCATTGCTTTCCTGCTTAGCGCATCAGCCACTACATTAGCCTTTCCTGGATGATACTAGATATCACAATCATAATCCTTTAATAATTTCAGCCATTTTCTTTGTCGCATGTTCAACTCCTTCTGATTAAATAGATAAGTAAGACTCTTATGATCTGATTTAATATGAAATTTCTCTCCATACAAATAATGTCTCCATATCTTGACAGCATGTACCACAACCGCTAATTCCAAGTCATGAGTGGGGTAGTTCTTCTCATGTGTCTTCAGTTGTCTTGAAGCATATGCAACTACTTGTTCTCCTTGCATAAGTACACATCCTAAACCTAATCCAGATGCATCAATGTATAAAACAAATGGTTGTCCTGGAATAGGAATAGTCAAGATGGGAGCAGATATCAATCTTGCCTTCAATGTTTGGAAACTATTCTCACATTTGTCAGTCCAAATAAACTTCTCTCCTTTCTTAGTCAAACTGGTAAGCGGTACGGCGATCCTGGAGTAGTCTTCCATGAATCGTCGATTATTCCCAGCTAGACCTAGAAAACTTTTAATTTCTGCAACACTCTTTGGTGCTTCCCACTTCACAATGGCTTCAATCTTGCTAGGATCCACTTTAATTCCTTCCGTGGATACGACATGGCCTAAGAAAGCAACTTCATTTAGCCAAAACTCACACTTTGTAAATTTGGCGTAAAGCTTCTCCTTAGGCGGCGCTTAGATTCAATATATGAGTTTCCTTGTCCTTGGAGTAGACCAATATATCATCAATTAAGGGTGTCAAAAATGAGCCCGGACCGGTAGCCAGCCGATCCCCGCCCACCTTAATGGACATGTTTTGGTCTCGGCTTGTAAAGCACCGTTTCAGCCCAAACCGAAACCCGGCCGACCAACCCGTTAAGAAGCCCGAACTAGCCCGAATCAATAATACCTAACCCGAACACCGATAAGGTCCATTCGGCCCTTTCTTTTAATAGTTTTAAATTTTGAGGGATTATATTACACTGTTATAGTTCACTTCTTGATCCCAAATATTATATGAATCTATAGTTGAAAAAAGTATGTTAATTGTTACAATTTACTGAATTACATGCATATAGAAGGAATGATGCTAATTTTATAGATAGAAATAATAAAATAGGCTATATATCTTACATATAAAATAGGCCCGATAAGCTTGATAAGCCATGTCCGGACCGAACCAACCCGAAATCACCTCAATAAGCCCAACCCGATAACAAACCGACACCGGACCAACCCGATATTTTTGCCCCCCCCCCCCCCACCCAATATCTTAATGGTCATGTTTTGGGCTTGTAAACCCCGACACCGATTCAGCCGGACCGGCCGTTCGGACCCAATACCCTTATCATCAATGAATACAATGATCGACGTATCCAACATATCATGGAATACCCGATTCATAAGTTCCATAAAAGTTACTGGTGCATTCGTCAATCCAAAAGACATGACCAAAAATTCCTAATGTCCATATCTGCTCCTGAATGCTGTCTTTGGAATATCACCGTCCTTAATCTTCAACTGATGGTGTCCTGACCGAAGATCGATCTTGGATAACACCTTGGCACCTTGCAACTGATCGAACAAGTCATCGATCCGAGGCAATGGGTACCGATTCTTGATTGTCAGCTTATTCAGTTCTCGGTAGTCTATATACAGTCGAACACTACCGTCCTTTTTTTTTCCGAATAATACTGGTGCTCCCCATGGTGATATGCTAGGTCTGAAGTAACCCTTGTCCAATAATTCTTGTAACTGCACGTTCAATTCCTTCAGTTCACTAGGAGCCATTCAATAGGGTGCTTTAGATACTGGTGTGACTCCTGGTATCAAATCTATAACAAACTCTGTAGCTCGGTCAGATGGTAGTCCTGGTAATTCTTCAGGAAATACATCTGGGAAGTCACACACAACATCAATATCCTCCATTCATGGGGCTTCCTTGGTGAGGTCGACCACTGAGACCAGATACCCAACTCCTCCTTTCTCAAGGCATTTTCTAGCCTTCAATGCAGAGAGGATGAGTTTTCGTTTACGGGGTAGTTTGGTTCTCGCAAAACTGAACTCTGTTACTTCTTTGTCTTTAAATGTCAGTTTCTTTTCTGCACATAATAGGTTTACAGAATGCCGAGCTAACCAGTCCATTCCCAAGATGACGTCAAAGTCTACCATCTCAAGTTGGATCAAGGTTGCATCCAAAGTATTCTCATCAATAAGAACTGGACATGGCCCATAACCTTCTTCTAATTCCACTTCTAGTCCCATTGGCGATCGTACAAACAGTTTGTAGTCTAAAGATTTGAGGAGTAGATTTAGCTTCTTTCCAAATGACACAGATATAAAAGAGTGAATAGCTCCAGAATTAAAGAGCACTCTGGCGGGAATGCCATTAATAGGTACGATACCTATGATTTGTTTTAATTTAGTCTACATGCTCACACAATGTAATCACAAAGTGAAAGATTCAGGTCATACCTGTGACCACATCAGGTGATGCGGCAGCATCCTCAGATGTAACAACATAAACCTTTCCTTGCTGTAGCTGCTTCCTGGGCTTAGGACACTCCCTTGAAATATGTCCCACTTGATTGCAGTTAAAACACCTTATTCCTTCACCATTTTGCTTTGGTTGCGATGGGGCTGCTGAAGTAGTCTTGGCTACAGCATTAAAGCCTTGAGTACAGAAGGATTTGAATGTCCTTGTATTTCCTCCGTTATATGAAGTTCCAGTTGGCCTTTTAATACCCCTGTTTTGAGCAAAATAGCTCTCTTTCTGGCTCGACTCTATTACTCGAGCAATTTGTACCGCTTCATTGTAAATTTTCTTTTCCAAGCCCAGAACATGCTCACGGATGCTTCCCCTAAGTCCCATGACGAACCTTCGGGTCTTTGTATTTTCCTCTTGCATGCTGACTGGCGCAAAGAAGAACAACTCCTCATAACGCTGTTGATATACGTCAACAGTCATCTGTCCCTGATATAAACTCAGGAACTCTCTCTCCATAGAATCTCTGAAACTTCTAGGAAAGTACTTCTCAAAGAATGCCTCTTTATATATACCCCAGGTCAACTGGGTGTGCTTGGTTAACAGATATGTCCTGGTAGACTTCCACCAATGGTGTGCATCGCCCTTTAGCATAAATGTGGCGCTCAACACTTTCTCCTCTTCATTCACTGTCATCATCATAAAGTTTCTTTCCATTTCATCAACCCAGTGTGCTAGCCACAAAGGATCTGCTGGCTTGCCATTAAATTCTTTGGGCTTCATCTTCAGAAAACGCTCGACCAGTCTGGAGTGGTCCAGCTGATACGGAGCATAGGCCTCATTCATAGGTGGTTGGTATTGATATCCAGCCTGAGCTACTTCAGGATTCTGCACTTGAGCCTGCATGCCTGGTGTTTGAGGTGTGTGGGGTACCGTGTTACTTTCTCCTGGTACTGTGCTTGCCTGTCCTGCTGGCATGGGTGTCGTATATGCAGCTGGAAAAGTCATGCCTATGGCAGCTTGCATATTAGATTGCACCTGTTGTATTTGCTGCAGCTATTGTGCCAAGTTCATTACCGCCGTAGCCAGATCCATAGGTGGGACTGGAAAGTTAATAGGATTTGTCTGGCCATTAGCCACTGGCGGTGCCGTATTCAGATTCTCTTGTGCTTCCTGATTTACATGGCTGTCTTCCTCCACAGGTGGTGGTGGTGGAATTGGGTTACGTTCTCATCTGTTACCTCTTCGCCCAGCCATTTCCTGTTCGGGTGGTAGTAGCGTCTGAAAACAATCATGGCACATGTGAGGCCATCAATATAATTTATTCTCTTAAGTCCAAATCCAACTAATCAATACAATTTTTTCAAAATTTTCAGATCATTCTGGCAAAAATGCTGTATTTTCCATCGTAGGGTCGATAATAGGGTCGGTCCTTATGCGACCCCAGGGTATGCGACCCTGAGAATTACTGTCAGCTTACCGAGAGCCTAGGGTCGATGGTAGGGTCAGTATATATCCGACCCTAGGTCCGACCCCTAGTTCTCTGTCTGATCACTGAGAGGCTAGGGTCGATGACAGGGTCGATCGTAGGGTCGCATGTCTTGGTCGAATTCTGTGACCCTACGGTCAAGAATCAGGTTTTTAATCCCGATTTTGGATTCGTTCCCCATTCTTTCTCCTTCCTTCCTACTCAACTCGGTTTCCTAAGTTGCTACAGTAGCGACCCCTGGTGTTTGGTGATCTTCTCTTCCATTTGCGACTTCTGCTCCGTCTCTTCAGGTATACTCTCTACTATCTCGTATTTTGAAGCTTTCAAAACTAGGTTTTTCCCCATTTATATCATTTTCTTCAAATTAAAATTTTTCTAACCGTAAAAATTCCATTTTTATTGGGGGCTTTTGATGTTGGTCACCCAATGGACGAAAGCCCTACAAAATATTCAAGTTTCATCGGTTGGTTATCGAGAAACTTGAAAATTTCTAATTTTAACCTAATTTTTGAGATTTTTTGAATTTATTGAAATTTCTTCGAATTCAATCTTTCTTGTCACACCCCAATTTCGCACACTTCAGAATGGTGTGATGAACCGCTAGCAAACCAACGGTTCAACCAGGATCTCGGATAAACGAAATCTGATTTATCTAAACCTCATACATCTACGTTCATAATCAGAGTAAAAACACAATAGTGAAAGTCTTATGGTAAAATGAACTGAGAATCTACTGTGATATTAATATTTAAATAAAAAATTATTCTGTATCAACTAAGACATAAATAAATATCAAATACATGTCTTTATTAAATCCAAATAAAGAAAACTAGAAATCTAATCGAATACACATTAGTTGCATTCGCAAGAGGAGTCATGTGCATCCACTTCATCTTCAACTTCCATCGCCGCCACATGACCATACACTGGAGCATTTACATAATCTTCGATGGTAGTACCTGCATCATCAACTAAAAATATTCGACGTCGAGGGGGTGAGCACACATTATGGCTCAGTGAGCAAACAAAACAATGCAACAATACATATGCATGCAGTCAATTCATATCTTTGGTCTGGTTTAAATTTGCAATATGCAATCGAAAGGTTTAGGTAGTCAAAGGTTAACGTTTATTGACCTTGCCTCTAGACACAAGTGTGTGACGCCGCCTGAAGGTAATGTTTATCGTCGACTCACAAGAACCCAATTCATGAACATTGTACAACAAAGGTTAACGTTTATTTCTGTACAGTGCCATACCAACACGTAAGCCCCTGCTGGCGAGGGCTGCAAACTGGGCTCCCAACTAATCAATCTTAATGCCAAAAAGTGTATCCAAGGCCTCACCCCAGCATCCCTCAGAACGTCCATAGAGATAGAGCTAAGGCCCCCCGGTAGAGTCAGAGACTACAAGGACCGAGACCACCTCCCCTGATGCTATACGACGTAATAGTTCCTGCTAAAGTATTGGCGATACGATGATGCTAATGCACAAGACTTGAGTTAGAGATAGAGCTAGAGTGCTGAGGCCCAGCCTATGACACCCCCCTGATACTCGCTCGCATCAAGTACACCAACCACACACATACATTCACATGCCTATTCCTATCATCATCATCATCATCATGTTATAAACAATAAGGTAAATATGCATGAATAAATAATAGAAATATTGGATGACATGTTGTATGCACATTACAAACATATTCTCATAGGATCAAGCATAGCATTGGACTCAAGAAAAGAGAAAACAGTTTGTTATTAATCAATTAGTTTAGAGTTCTGTTTCCTCACCTTAGCTTGCTAATAGATCCTCCTACAAGCTTTAAGATCACCTTTATATTGTTATTATAATGCTAGAAGACCTAACAAAGTCAATAGAATTTAATTAGAATTAATTCTGAATTTAAAAACCATTCTGTTAATTGGGAGTCAGAGGTAGGGTCAGAGTAATGATCGACCCTGGGTGCGACCACCCTTATTCTGGGCTTCCCGAACACTGGGGGTCGATGCTCAGGGTCTGGTAGGGTCGATTGGCCATCGACCCCCCATGCGACCCCCTGTGGGTTTTGGTCAATTTTCTTCCTTCAATCCATTCTTCGTGTTTGGGGTCCTATGGCTTGCTCGTATAATCCATTCTACACATGTTCTTTGGTCTAGAACCATGATTCTACCACCTATATGGCTTTCATGATTTTCCCCCTTGGTTTTCCATGAAAACCTAACCATAGGTTGATGGTTTGGGTTTCTCCGAGATCATACTCTCTTCATTATCTACCCTAAGGTCTTTAGAAACTCATGGAACTAGTATCCATACCTGAGAAGAATACTCCTTCTCTGCAACTCTTCTCCTTTTTGCCTTCTTCTCTTCTTTCCTTCTCTTTTCCTTCTCTTCCTTCTCTTCTCTTTCTCTCAATTCAATTAGGGTTGTAAAAGTAGTAAAAGAGGCTTAGGAATGTCCTATTTATAGAGTAGAAACTCCTAAAATAAGTCCCATTGAGATTTGGAAGGAATCCCATCGAAATTAGAAAACTTTTCTAATTTTTAGATTTACCGAAATTCAGGGGTCGATAGGGGGGGTCGGAGATCCCGTCGACCCCTGGTTCCTAAAGTGTCCGACCCCCCATGTAAAACTGGGGGTCTGACTTCTGTCTTGGGGGGTTCCGACCCTCCCTTGCTGGGTATGCGACCCTCCCATTAATTTAAGTGTTTTTGGGTCAGTTTAATACCTGGGATCGTGATCTCCTTCACGCACTTGGTCCATTTGGCTCATCCATGATGGGTAGACCTGGTTCAAGGTGGTAAGACCGGGTTAGTTTGATACGGGTCTTACAACTCCCCCTACTTATAAAAATTTCATCCCCGAAATTGTTCATACCTTCTGAGTCGAATAAGTGAGGATATTGCTTTTGCATAGCATTCTCTTCTTCCCATGTAATTTCTTCCATGTCTCTACTTCTCCAAGTGACCTTGACATAATAGATATCTCGGTTGCGTAGTCGTTGAACCTTTTGGCTGGTGATTTCCGTTGGTGTTACTTCAAAAGTCAAATCTTCAGTTAAATCAGGTAGATCTACAGTCAGAACGTGCGTTTGATCTTTGACATACTTCTTCAATAAGGAAATATGAAATACATCATGCACACTTGACATAGACGGTGGTAATGCTAACTGGTAAGCCACTTTCCCACGCTTATCTAGAATCTCATATTGCCCGACATATCTTGGACTTAGTTTCCCTTTCTATCCGAACCGTTTCAGACCTCGCATAGGCGATACCTTCAAGAATACTTTATCACCCACGACAAACTCAAAATCTCTGCGTCGAGTATCTGCATATTGCTTCTGACGATTCTGGGCTGTTCTCACTCTTTCCTTGATAATGTCGACCACTCGACAAGTCTCTTCAACAAATTTTGGTCCAACGAGACTACGTTCCCCAACTTCGTTCCAAAACAACGGAGTTCGACACTTTCTGTCATACAGTGCTTCATAGGGTGACATCTGTATAGTAGCCTGATAGCTATTGTTATAAGCGAACTCGATCAACGGTAGCTTTTCATCCCACGATCCATTAAAATCAATTACACATGCTCGTAGCATATCTTCTAGAATCTGAATTGTACGCTCTGACTGTCCATCTGTCTATGGATGGAATGCAGTACTAAACTTCAGTGTTGTACCCATAGCCTTTTGCAGTCCTTCCCAAAACTTGGAAGTAAATCGTGGATCTTTATCGGACACAATGTTCTCTGGGACACCGTGTAATCGAACAATATTATCCACATACAACTTTGCTAAGCTCTCTAGTGTATACTGAGGTCGTATCGGTATAAAGCGAACTATTTTGGTCAGGCGGTCTACAATCACCCAAACTGCGTCAACTACTCGAGGGGTCAGTGGTAATCCTGTGACGAAGTCCATAGTGATGCAGTCCCATTTCCATGCTGGTTTCAGTAACGGCTGTAATAGTCCAGCGGGTCTTTGTCGCTTAGCCTTTACTTTCTGACAATTTAGGCATTGAGACACGAACTTCGCTAGATCTGCTTTCATTCCTCTCTACCAATATAGTTTCTTTAGATCATGATACATTTTTGTACTTCCAGGATGTATCGAATAGATGGTGGTATGGGCTTCTTTCATCAGTCGGTGTCTAATGTCCACACTTTCTGTTTCGGGTACACATATTCTTCCTTTGTACTTCAGTACCTTCTGTTCGTCCAAGGTGAACTCAGGGTTAGTCCTACCTTTTTTGATGTCTTCTTGTACCGTTCTTAGGTAAGGGTCTGCTTTGATGGCTGTCTTCACTTCATCAATTATATCTGGTATAATCTTCAACGCGGCGAACATATTTGAAAACCGATGAATAAACCCTTGGTTGGCTGATCCATCCGTTGTATCTATCACATACTGCTCATTGCCGTGATTGAATACCATTCCGGTAGTACGCATTGCTGCAGTTGTGCTAACCTCCCCCTGAGATTTTATCATTACCTTTCTGCTCAACGCATCCGCTACTACATTAGCTTTTTTCGGATGATACTGGATATCACAATCATAATCTTTCAATAGTTCCAGCCATCTTCTTTGTCTCATATTCAACTCTTTTTGATTAAATAAATACGTAAGACTTTTATGGTTCGATTTAATCTGGAATTTCTCTCCGTATAGGTAATGTCTCCATATCTTGACAGCATGTACTACTGCCGCTAACTCCAGATCATGAGTGGGATAATTCTTCTCATGTGTCTTTAACTGTCTTGAGGCATAAGCAATTACTTGTTCTCCTTGCATAAACACACACCCTAATCCAAGTTTTGATGCATCGGTGTATAGGATAAATGGCTGTTCGAGAACAGGAATAGTCAAAATCGGAGCGGATATCAATCTGGTCTTCAGGGTTTGGAAGCTCTTCTTGCATTTATCCGTCCACACAAACTTTTCACCTTTCTTAGTCAGACTGGTGAGAGGTACGACAATCCGGGAATAGTCTTCCACAAATTACTGATAATAACCAGCGAGACCCAGAAAACTTCTAATTTCTGCAACGCTTTTTGGTGCTTCCCACTTTACAATAGCTTCGATTTTGCTAGGATCCACTTTGATTCCTTCAGCAGATACTACATGGCCTAGGAAGGCGACTTCACTTAGCCAAAACTCACACTTGGTAAATTTGGCATATAGCTTCTCTTTCCTTAAACGGTGTAGAGCGGCGTTTAGATTCTTAATATGGGTTTCCTTGTCCTTGGAATATACCAATATATCATCAATAAATACAATAACCGACATATCCAACATATCGTGGAAAACCCGGTTCATAAGTTCCATGAAAATTGCTGGTGCGTTTGTTAATCCAAAAGACATGACCAAGAATTCATAATGTCCATATCTGATCCTGAAAGCTGTCTTAGGAATATCACCATCATTAATCTTCAACTGATGGTAACCTAACCGCAGATCGATCTTAGAAAATACTTTTGCTCCTTGCAACTGATCGAACAAGTCATCGATCCGAGGTAGTGGATATCGATTCTTGATTGTCAGTTTGTTTAACTCCCGATAGTCAATACATAATCGAACGCTACCATCCTTCTTCTTTACGAACAATACTGATGCTCCCCATGGTGATATACTGGGTCGAATATAACCCTTGTCCAGCAGTTCTTGTAGTTTTACTTTTAATTCCTTTAGTTCAGTAGGTGCCATTCAATAAGGTGCTTTTGATACTGGTGCGGCTCCAGGTACAATATCTATCACAAACTCTGTGGCTCGGTCGGGTGGTAATCCTGGTAGTTCCTCAGAAATACGTCGGGGTAGTCCTGCACGACATCAATACCTTCCATCCGTGGTGCTTCCTTAGTGAGGTCGACCACTGATACTAGATATCCGACTGCTCCCTTCTCAAGGCACTTCTTAGCCTTTAGTGCTGAGAGTATGAGCTTGCGTTTACGGAGAAGTTTGATTCCCACAAAACTGAATTCTGCTCCTTCATCCTGATCGCTGGCAGATGAGGGCATGTTATATGTGTCCAGCTCCACGGGTATATTGCAAGATCATTCAGCATAACCTGATTCCACAGAGTGGTCATTACGAGAGGGTTTCCCAGCTGACCCAGTATCTTCTATACAGTATTTGCACTAGGCAGCCCGTCTGCCTTTCGTACATCATCATGCGTACCATGATCACTGCTACGTTGCCCAGTCACACTGGTAACCTCCCTTACGGACGTATGATCACTATCTTGCTTACCCGCCTGAGGGTTGATTTAGTGGATGAGAAGATTCAGGAGAAGTCCTTCTCATCGCCTCTAGATTGGAAGCTATTTACAAGATAGGCATGCAGGATGCTCAGGTCAGTGATGAGGAGAGGAACGCGATGGTGCACCCTCGCACTCGCGTAGAGATAGCTGACGCTGAGGCAGCTGTCGCCGCCGCTGGAGTTCATACGGAGCATGCTGGTGATGATGACCGTATGTACATGGATGTAGACTCTATACCACCTCCTTGACCTACACATGTGGCTGGAGCTAGTACTTCATATGCGACTGGTCCTTCACATGCGGCTGGTCCTTCTCACCCACCTCCTGATATGATGGAGATATTGCATGAGATCAGAGAGACTCAGCACAGATCTGATCTGAGGATGGGGGAGTTACTAGACGCTCAGCGGGTGAGAGTGGATGAGCTACTAGACGCCCAACGTACATCAGACATGAGGATGGGAGAGCTCATAGAGGCTCAGCGTCGGACTGATCAGCAGGTAGCTGATCTTACAGCTAGTCTTCAGACGTCCCAAACTCAGATAGCCTAGTTGAATAGAGTCTATGCTGAGGATTATGATAGAGATCATGAGGCACCGCCCCCTCCTTCACCTCCAGCTTCATGATTGCACTTATTTTCTTTCTTTGTACTACAGAGTAACTGTTTGGGTTGTGGACTGTACTCTGTTTTAGCTATTTGTACATGTTTGTTTATCTCTTATTGTATTTAAAATTGTTCTTCCTTTAATAGATGCATTATTTTCTTTTCAAATTTGGTCTCAAACATCACTTGTGCTTATAGTGTGTTAGTATTACAGTTTTTACTTTTATCCTATCTTAGTTCACAATTCGTCGTGAATGTATGCCAGTTTAGCGGACACGACTTGAGATGCTCTGATACCAAGTTGTCACACCCCAATTCCGTACACTTCAGAATGGTGTGATGAACCGCTAGCAAACCAATGGTTCAACCAGGATCTCGAACAAGCGAAATTTGATTTATCTAAACCTCATACATCCACATTCATAATCAGAGTAAATACACAATAACGGAAGTCTTATAGTAAAATGAACTGAGAATCTACTGTGATATTAATATTTAAATAGAAAATTATTCTGTATCAACTAAGACATAAATAAATATCAAATACATGTCTTTATTAAATCCAAATAAAGAAAACTAGAAATCTAATCGAATGCACATGAGTTACACTCGCAAGAGGAGTCATGTGCATCCACTTCATCTTCAACTTCTATCGTCGCCACGTGACCATACACTGGAGCATTTACATAATCTTCGACGGTAGTACCTGCATCATCAACTAAAAATATTCGACGTCGAGGGAGTGAGCACACATCAAGGCTCAGTGAACAAACAAAACAATGCAACAATACATATGCATGCAGTCAATTCATATCTTTGGTCTGGTTTAAAGTTTGTAATATGCAATAGAAAGGTTTAGGTAGTCAAAGGTTAACATTTATTGACACCGCCTCTATACACAAGTGTGTGACGCCGTCCGAAGGTAACGTTTATCGTCGACTCACAAGCACCCAATTCATGAACATTGTACAACAAAGATTAACGTTTATTGCTATACAGTGCCATACCAACACGTAAGCCCTTGTTGGCGAGGGCTGTAAACTGGGCTCGCAACTAACCAATCCTAATGCCAAAAAGTGTATCCAAGGCCTCACCCCAGCATCCCTCAGAACTTCCATAGAGATAGAGCTAAGGCCCCCCGATAGAGTCAGAGACTACATGGACCGAGACCACCTCCCCTGATGCTCTACGACGTAATAGTTCTGCTAAAGTAATGGCGATACGACGATGCTAATGCACAAGACTTGAGTTAGAGATAGAGCTAGAGTGCTGAGGCCCAGCCTATGACACCCCCCCTGATACTCGCTCGCATCAAGTACACCAACCACACACATACATTCACATGCCTATTCCTATCATCATCATCATCATCATGTTATAAACAATAAAGTAAATATGCATGACTAAATAATAGAAATATTGGATGACATGTTGTATGCACATTATAAACATATTCGCTTAGGATCAAGCATAGCATTGGACTCAAGAAAAGAGAAAATAGTTTGTTATTAACCAAATAGTTTAGAGTTCTGTTTCCTCACCTTAGCTTGCTAATAGATCCTCTTACAAGCTTTAAGATCACCTTTATATTGTTATTATATTGCTAGAAGACCTAACAAAGTCGATAGAATTTAATTAGAATTAATTCTGAATTTAAAAACCATTCTGTTAATTGGGGGTCGGAGGTAGGGTCAGAGTAATGATTGACCCTAGGTGCGACCACCCTTATTCTGGGCTTCCCAAACACTGGGGGTCGATGCTCAGGGTCTGGTAGGGTCGATTGGCCATCGACCCCCCATGCGACCCCCTGTGGTTTTGGTCGATTTTCTTCCTTCAATCCATTCTTCGTGTTTGGGGTCCTATGGCTTGCTCCTATAATCCATTCTACACATGTTCTATGGTTTAGAACCATGATTCTACCACCTATATGGCTTTCATGCTTTTCTCCCATGGTTTTCCATGAAAACCTAACCATAGGTTAATGGTTTGGGTTTCTCCGAGATCATACTCTCTTCATTATCTACCCTAAGGTCTTTAGAAACTCATGGAACTAGTATCCATACCTGAGAAGAATACTCCTCTGCAACTCTTCTCCTTTTTGCCTTCTTCTCTTCTTTCCTTCTCTTTTCCTTCCCTTCCTTCTCTTCTCTTTCTCTCAATTCAATTAGGGTTGTAAAAGGAGTAAAAGAGGCTTAGGGACGTCCTATTTATAGAGTAGAAACTCCTAAAATAAGTCCCATTGAGATTTGGAAGGAATCCCATCGAAATTAGGAAACTTTCCTAATTTTCAGATTTACCGAATATCGGGGGTCGATAGGGGGGTCGGAGATCCCGTTGACCCCTGGTTCCTAAAGTGTCCGACCCCCCATGTAAAACTGGGGGTCTGACTTCTGTCTTGGGGGGTTCTGACCCTCCCTTGCTGGGTATGCGACCCTCCCCTTAATTTAAGTGTTTTTGGGTCAGTTTAATACCTGGGATCGTGATCTCCTTCACGCACTTGGTCCATTTGGCTCATCCATGATGGGTAGACCTGGTTCAAGGTGGTAAGACCGGGTTAGTTTGATACGGGTCTTACATTTCTAGATTAAATTTCCAACTGTATGAACCTAGCAGGATGGTTTGGAACCTATGTAAGTCCTCCTACCCAAGTGGTTGGGTGAAAAGTGAGGCTTTTGACCAGTTTATGCCGTTATAATGCCGAAATTTTTGGGTTTTTCACCATTACTAATCTATTATTTGTCTTTCTTTGTTTTGATAGATAATATGGCTCGTACCAAAGTGCCTAGGGTTCACTACCCAGTTCGTTTCCGCTCTAACAAGGCCGAAGCTCAGTATGCTCGCTATGCTCGTAAGAAGGTAGAGGGAGGTCGTCGTGTGGACTTGGCTAGTCTAGCCTTGTTCGACGTGGAGACAGAATTTGGTGACATGGGCTGGATTTCCATGATTACCTACGACGCCTGTACCTGTCCGGATCTGGTGAGACAGTTCTATTGTAATCTCCAGGTGGTGGGTGATCACAATGACACTGAGGGGGTAGGGAGCTCAGGATCACGAGCTACGTCAAAGGAGTAGAGTTTCCTTTGACTGCCAGCAGTTAGCGGATCTTTTGGGCATATCACATGACGGCCCTTTAGTGTACTATGCTCCCAGGGAGCCCTAGTTCTTTTCCTTGGAGATGCGGGCTGAGATAGACCGTCAGCTTATCAGAGAGGATCGCTGGGAGATGAAAGCGATCAACCTACGTCCAGAGCCTTGGGTGTACTGTAAGATCATCCAGCGCAACCTGATACCCCAGAACGGACATTATGAGAGGATCTCCCGGTTGACCTAGTATTTATTTTACTGTATCTGCACTAGGCAGCCTGTCTGTCTCCCTTATATTATTATGAGGACGATGATCTATGCTACGCTGCCTGGTCAGAAAGGTAACCTGCCCTATGGATGCCTGATCACTACAATGCTTACCCGCCTAGGGGTTGATTTAGTAGATGAAAAGATTCAGGAGAAGACCTTCTCATCGGTTCTGGACTGGGAGGCCATCTGTAGGATGGGCATGCAGGATGCTCAGGTCAGTGATAAGGAGAGGAACGCTCTGGTGCATCCTCGTACTCGAGTAGAGGTGGCAGACGCTGAGGCTGCAGCAGCAGCAGCAGCAGGAGCAGGGGTTCATGGGGGTGATGATGAGGATCGTATGTATATGGATGTGGATGCTATACCTCCTCCATCACCTCCACATTCTACTGGAGCTGGTCCATCTCGGGCTCCTTCACGCCCTCCTTCTGATGATATTATGGGGCTGCTGCGTGAGATTAGGGAGGCCCAGTGCATGTCAGATTAGTGGATGGCCGAGCTGGCAGCTAGTCTCCAGGTGACCCAGACTCAGGTGGCCTGGTTGACTAGAGTGTATGCTGAGGACTATGATAGAGATCGTGAGGCACCTCCTCCTCCAGCACCTCCAACTCCATGATGTATATATATATATATTTTTTTTTTTTGTTTTTCTTGTATTACAGAGTAACTGTCCGGATTGTGGACTGTACTCTGATTTGGATATGTATAAACATTGCTTTTGATTTGATGTATATAAAGCTTGTTCCTTCTTTTATACGTGCATTATTCTCTTTCTTAATTTTGTCTCATACAACATAGGTGCTTATAGTGTGTTCTTATTACAGCTTTTAAATTAAATCCTAACTCAGTTCATGAACTTTTGTGGAAGTATACTGGTTTAACAGACAGGGCCTAAGAGCTCTGATACTAAGTTGTCACACCCCAATTCCATACTATTCTGAATGGTGTGATGAACGCTAATAAACCAACGGTTCAACCAGGATCTCGAATAGGCTATGTCCGTTTGTTTAAACCATACACATACACAACAATAATCAGAGTAAATACACAATAGCGGAAGTCTTTAATATTAAATGAACTGAGAGTCTAAAGATGATAACATAAATAAATTATTCAATTGTCTTCCAAATACTAAGACATAAATAAAATATTTAATCAATTACATCGTCTGTATAATTTGAATAAAATCTAAATAAAAACGCAAGAGTTGCACTCGCATGACGAATCATGCGATTCCATCAAAACTTCAGTGTCCATTGCCGCCGCATGTCCATACATCAGAGCATTCATATAATCTTCAACCGTGGTACCTGCATCATCAACTAAAAGCATTTGACGTCGAAAGGGTGAGCACACATCACGGCTCAGTGAGCAAACAAAACAATGCAACAAACATATGCATGCATTCAATTCATATCTTTGGTCTGGTTTATAAGTTTGCAATGTTCTATAGAAAGTTTCGGAGGCCGCCTCACCTCTATACACGAGTGTGTGAAGCCGCCCAATGAATATCGGCATTGCCGTCCCACATGCACCCACCATGGAAACAGTGTACCCAATGGGTATCGGCATTGCAGTACCACATGCTCCCATACCAACACGTAAGCCCCTATTGGTGAGGACTTACAAACTAGGCTCGCAACTAACCAATCCTAATGTCAAACAGTGTATCCAAGGCCTCATCCTAGCATCCCTCAATAGATCCATAGAGATAAAGCTAGGGTTTGGTGACCAGGCTGAACCACAATGTCACGTCCCCCCTGATGCCCTATGACGTATTTGTTCCGCTAAGGTAATGGCGATACGACGATGTTAGTGGACAAGACTTGAGTAGAGATAGAGCTAGAGTCAGGTGACCAGGCTGAACCACAATGCCACATCCTCCCCTTGATGTCCCATTCGTATCAAGTACACTAACCACACATATACATTCACATGCCTATTCCTAGCATCATCATCATCATCATGTTATAATAAACAAAATTAAATATGCATGAACAGTAATAACAGAAATAGTAGATGACATGTGATATGCACATTACAATCATACAATCATAGAATCATACATGGCATTTGACTCAATAAACGAAAACAATTTATTATTAGCCAATTAGTTTAGGTCTTGTTCCCTCACCTTTGATTGAGTGTAGATCCTCTTTCAAGCTCTAAGAATCACTTTTATATCACTAGAAAAACCTAACAAATTGATAGATTCTAATTAGAAATAAATTACAACAATTTAAGCTTGCTGTAAAGCTAGGGTCGCAGGTATCTGAGACCCCAGGGTGTAGGGTCGGTCATAGGGTCGGTTACCCATCGACCCTATGTGCGACTACAACCTCCCTAGACTTTCCGAGAGCATGTGGTCGATCCTGTAGTCTCGTAGATCCATTCTAAGAATGTTCTATGGCTCATAACT
The DNA here is from genome assembly GCA_028583415.1 of Protea cynaroides. NCBI lineage: Eukaryota > Viridiplantae > Streptophyta > Magnoliopsida > Proteales > Proteaceae > Protea > Protea cynaroides. Next base: position 35,471,103 of record CM053271.1, read on the forward strand.
ATGATTTTTACACACTTTCCATTGTCTATGACGATTACTTTCATGGATTCCTTCGAAACTCATCCATGGGTAGATTGATTTGGGTTTCTCCCAACCCTAACTTCTTCACAAGCTATTCTAGGGTCTTACATAGTTCATGGAGAATGTATTCATACCTTAGGATTGTTGAGATTCAGAGATTTCTCTAAATTCCTTCTCTTTAGTTGTCTTCTCAAATTCTCCTTCTCTTCTTCTTCTCTTCCTTCTCTTCTCTTTCTCTCACTCTCAATTAGGGTTCCAAATGGAGTGAAAGAGGCTAAGGGACGTCCTATTTATAGAGGAAAACCTCTCAAAATATGTCCCATCGAGATTAGGAAAGGACTCCCTAAAATTAGGAAAGTTTCCTAATTCACAGTTTCAGTCTGTCACCATAGGGTCGATGCTTGGGTCGCAGAATCCGTCGACTCTAAGGTCTCAAGTCATCCGACCTTAGGACTGAAAAGTCATGGGTTAGACTCTGTTGAGGTGGGGTCGACTCTACCTGTTTATGCATGCGACCCTACCCTCATATTTACTATTTTTGGGTCAAATTCATACCTGGTTTTGTGATTTCCTTTACGTACTTGGTCCACTTGGCTCGACCATGATAGGTAGACCTGGTACAAGGTGGTAAGGCCGGTTAGTTCGGTACGGGTCTTACACATTCAGTGCCTCTAACTTGTCGGCCATAATATTAGCAATCTCAATTCTTGACAAAACTAGATCCTTGAACTGTTCTTCCCAAAGCAAGTTCTCCCACATGGAATCATCAATGCCGTACACTGTAAGATTATCAAATCAAATCAGAGTTTACATAGGAATATGAATGTGACAGAGATTGACAAAAAAGGAAAAGTACTCATCCAAGCCATATCTTTTTTTTTTTTTTGCTAGAAGCCGAGAAAATATATTAAATATAAAAAAATAGGAAACAGTCTTAATAAGTTGTAATACCTCCACCTTCGGCATTGCCACCAGCAGAGGCCAGTCCAGACTGAAAATTACATAAATCTATATCGAGTTCTGAAGGAATTATCCCACACTACCTCACGAGCAACAAAGTCAGGACAACATCCCCAACTTGTTGATCGTCTATCGTAAACAACCCTTTTGGCTAACATATCAGCTACATTACTAATTTCTCTAAAGCAATGTGTAAAACGAACATACGAGGAAATCAACCTTTCAGAAAGGCTCATCCATTCTTGTATATAGAACCAAGGTAATTCAGATTTAGTAATTGCTTCTACCACTGCTTTTGAATCACTTTCCACCTAAATATGGGTAATCCCAAGCCTAACTGCTTCTATAATTCCAATCAAAATGCCTCTTAGCTTTGCTACATAATTTGATGCAATACCAATAAAATTTGCATAAGCAAATATGACACAACCTTTGTTGTTTCTGATCAAACCTCCTGCTCCAGCCAAACCGGGGTTACCAATACTGCAGCCATTAGAGTTCAGTTTACACCATCCAACAAGGGGTAGACGCCAATGTAATTCAATAATCTTAGGCGATGGATTTAACATAGTATCTAGAGATAGCAAGCTGGCCACTCTGAGATCATCAAGCTGGCCACTCTGAGATCATCTGACATCACAACATAAGGGTGTCTAGAAGAGAGATCTTTACAGCCCACTTTTATCATCCCAACCAATGCTGTTTTTGTAGGTCTCAAACTTTGATACAAAGAGTTGTTCCTAGCCGATCAGAAGCAAGATAGGATAACAACAAGACTCCCTTTCCAAATAAAACGAAGAGGAGCAACATGAGACTTCCTAGTCCACCATTCCAATAATAACGAACCGGATTCAAAAGATGGGATATGCATCCTGAAAAGCAAAGCAACCTCCATCCAAACAGATTTATTTTAAGCACACTTACAGAAAATATGATCAAATTCTGCCACATCCATCAAACAGAATGTGCATCTAGAGGCCATATTTACCCCTCTTTTCATCATGTTTTCATCTGTAGGAATATTCTTCAAACACCATCTCCAATTGAACCACGATAACCTAGGAGTCAGAAATTTCTCCCAGACTACCGAGATCCAACTTGGGGTTTGATTTGGTGTTCGAAGTAAATTCCAAGCTGAGGAAACCGAAAACATACCTGAACTTTTACCAATCCAAATTAATTTATCATACCTCCCCTTGGAAAGAGGGATTTGTATTGCCACTTGCATAGACTCCTTCATTATGCTTGAGTTCACCACTGGCCATCTCCACATGCCATTATCAGTCAAATGACTCAGAGCACAGTCTAGACCTTTAAAGTATTTCATATTCAACTGTAATTTTTCTTTCAGTGAAAAATCACCAATCCAATTATCCAACTAGACATTAATCTGTTTTCCATCACCAACAATCCATCTACAATGTTCGGATGTCCAATCCCAAACCTTTTTAATTCTACACCAAGCCGGAGATGTACAAAGAGGTAACCGGATTACACCCTCTTTAGAAAAGTAACGACCACGCATAAATTAGCCATAAGCTGATGAATTAGATTTAATCTTCCAAGCCATTTTACATAAGAAAGCATCATTCATATGCCTAAGCTGTTTCAACCCAAGTCCTCCCTCCTTCTGGGTTTGCACATGATATCCCATTTAACTGTCATCATCTTCCTTTTGTCTGGATCACTCGACCAAATGAAATTATGCATCCATCCTTCAACAGTTTTAATTAAAGCTATTGGCCACCTATACACACAGAAAGAGTGAGTCAACACATTTAAAAGGATAGATTTGACCAGCTCAACTCTACCAGCATATGATAAAATCCTCCCTTTCCAAGAAGAGAATTTCTTTTTAAATCGATCAAGGAGTGGATTAAAATATTCACGTCAAAACAGGCCTTTAAACAAAGTTACACCCAGATAAGTAATTGGGAAGAAACCTTTTGTGAACTTCAAACATCCCAATATATTTTGACGTCTCCCTCTACTCACATCAAGAGAAAAAAAAAACATTTACTCTTCACTTGACTGATTCGTTGACCAGCAAATTCCTCATGTATAATAAGTAGATGTTTCAATGTTGTACAGGTAATAAGAGATACCTTCATAAACAAAAATGTATCACCAATAAACATAAGGTGAGATAGGGCTATCACACCTCATCCTTTGAATATATGCTCCAACAATCCATTCTAAACCAAAGCTTTCAAACCTCTACAAAGGACCTCCTCAATAAGCACAAATAATATTGGAGATAAAGGGTCCCCCTACCGAAGACCTCTTTTCACACCTAAAACTGGTCCACCATTGACCATAATAGACAATCTAGAAGATTGAAGGGAATACACCCTCTTCATAAACTGTAAGCACCCCATTTTCGCCATCCCTAATCAGACAGAGCTTTATTGGTGGATAGACAACAAGAGAGAGAAGGAGAATGAAAATTTAAAAAAAAGTACAGGGGAGGCGAGGGAAACTCTCTCAAACCGACATTTTAATCAATCTCCGTGTGCTCTCTATAGTGTTCTGAGCTAACCAAAATGCCCCAATGTGCGAGAGCCTTGCTGATTATATTTGGAAAAGGTTGTGGGTCAATTCAAGGTTTGGACATAAAGCGACGACTTCGAGGCTGATTTTGACAGGCCCCACAGCAAGGTCATGAGCTATAATCTGGATGGATACGTAGGTCACAAAATTATCTTTGAAATGAGACCAGAATCGTTCAATTCCGATGTCAAATGAAGAGGACATCATGATTTTAGTCCGATTGAAAATGGCTTATTAAATTCAAGGGTTTTTCTATAAATTATCATAAATCAAGGATTTATTGGGTGAATTATCATGAATTAAATCAATCGGACTTTATTCGGCCATATCTTGATCATCCGACATCCAAATCAAGTGATTCAAGTGCTAGCATGCTCCATTGTCCGTCCTGTTCAAAGTGGACATAGAAAATTTCGGGCAGAGGCTGCCAACAGGTCCCATGCAAAGTTGTTAGTAGGATTATTGTAAAAACTTCAATTCTTCATATTTTGATCATCCGACATCCGAATCAAATGATTCAAGTGCTAGTACGCTCCATTGTCCGTTCTCTTCAAAGTAAACGTGGAAAATTGGGGACAAAGGTTACCGAAAGACCCCATGTAGAGCTGTAAGCCGATATTGGCTCACAAAATGAGAGAGAAGGAGAAGAGCTGGTCAAACCCAACTCAACCCAACTCAGTTCAACCCAAGTCAGCTCAAATCCAATTAAGTCCAACCCAGTCAAACTCGACCACTCTTGCTTGACCCAGCCCAGACTAGTCCGGACCAAATCAAGTCAATCCATGTGCATGAGTTTTATGTATAGGTATTATATATACATTTATATGATATATAGTATATACATTTATGTATTATATAATATATATTTTATATATGTTATATTATATATATATATATATATATATATATATATAATATTATTATATTTTATATATGTAATGTATATATAAAGAAAGAGAGAGAGAGATAGATAGGAATCCAACAAGAGAGGACCCGAAGAGAGAGAAGAGAAGAAAGAGAGAGAGAGTGGAAGAAAGATAAATGAAGAGAAATACGAGAGGAGAGAGAGGACAGAAAAGAGAGAGACGAAGAGAAAGAGTATAGAAGAGGGAAAGAGGGAGGTGCTGCCACCTCCACCTCTCTCTGTCCACCAAACCGACCAACTCCAGTACCCCATGCCTCTTTGAATGCACCTACCTGCAAACACTCCACCTCGCACCACCATCTGTCCACTCCATCAACATCCAACCCAACAAAGAACCTCACTCTACCGATCAGAGCAGCCATGCTCCTTCTACCCACGGTAAGCCAGCACTCCACCCACCAGTAAGCACTCCACCCAATCCCATTTGTTAGACCACCACTCTACATGCCACCTTCACCTACTCCCATGCAATGCCATACCCCTTGAGCAGCCACCTTCGACCCAGCCTCCATCGACCACTCATCAAACTACTCCCCTCTAATCTGCTACATAGACCTCAACTGAACCACCTGCAGAAAAAAAAAAAAAAAAAAACTTGAGCTACAGCACCTTCTCCCTCACCCCTGTTGATTCACCTGGTCGACACTACACTACACCAACACCAACCCAATCTCCATACCACCTGCAATTCTCTTCACCACTCACCAAGAACATTCGGTGACCATTGATAAACCTTGGATCATCTCGCGACATCTTGCTGTCACTTGCTAACCTCGACAACATCTCGTCTCCAGTCTGCCAACAGAGATAACCTCGAACCAGGTAAGCCTTTTTCTTGGTGGTTTCTATAATATTATGTAATTATAATATCTTTTATTATCTCAGTTTGTATAATATTTGTATATTATGGTAATATTATCTTTTATTATCTCAGTTTGTATCTCAGTTTGTGATTGGTCCGACCATATGATGAGAATTTTATGTAATTGGTCCGACCATATAATGGGAATTTTTATGTGTTTGGTCCGACCATATGATGAGAAATTTATGTAATTGGTCCGACCATATGATGAGAATTTTTATGTGTTTGGTCAGACCATATGATAAGAATTTTATGTGATTGGTCTGACCATATGATGGGAATTTTAAAGAGTTGATCATGGCCTTTTGATATGATTAAAATACATCCATTGATCATAAATTTTTAAATGTGAATTTTGAATGATCATTAAATGTTATTTTAAGCAATTTGAACCATTGGATTGTCTTGATAAGTGATTTTATCAAATTTGAATAGTTGGATTATCATGGTGAGCGATCTGAACCGTTATATTATATTTAAAGTGATTTTAATCAATCTAAACGGTTGCATTATGACCTTGACTGATTTGAACCGTTGGATTGTCATTGCGAGTGATTTTGAGTGATATAAATCATTGGATCTGGATCATAATTGATTTAAATGAATCTAAGTCACTGATTTCTTTGTCTGATCATGATTATATCTTAATGTGAGATTTGAGCCATTAATCTTGACTGTTTTGATGAAATCTGAGTGTTGATCATGATTATCAGTATTTTAAAGAGATCTAACCGTTAGATTGAGGATCTGATATTGTCTACATTGTTATATTCATGCATTTGCCATGTTCACATGCTTACAATGTCATATTGTGTACACTGTCTTATTAAGAATGCTTACACTATTAGCTTTGAGCACACTACCATGTTCAGATCTGTTTGCTGTATGCCATGCTTGAATGATATCTGTTGTCGACAAAGAACTTACTTTTTACTACACCCTAGTCAAACTGTCGTGCATGTATACTGATAGAAGACATTCCATTCCTAGGTGTGGGGACGTGCATGTAGGCACCCACATTCGTGGGAAGGGTAATAATGGAAAATGATAAAAATCTTAATAAAAAAACATGAAACCTAGCCCAACACATTCCAAAATCTGGGTTTTTGGTCAAGGGTAGCATTAGGACGATCCCTACCCCTCAGCTTATCTTTTCTAAGACATGGGAACCTAGATAGGTATGTTGTGATTCCAATCATAGATCTTTTAGGATCATCACTCAGTTCTGAGGGACCACTCATATTTCGACCCAAACGGGTCACCCAATGAACATGTTTCGAACTATGCAGATCTTGATTCTTAGGGGGAAGCCTAAGATACTTAGGTAGTTTAGGAAAGAGTATCAAATACGGACCCATATACCTTAGCCTTGCGAAGCTCTATCTTGAAGTCGTGTTTGCGAGCACGCACCTCCTTGCCTTGCGAGGCTCTATCTCAAAGTCATGCTTACGAGTATGCACCCTAATCTTAAGAGATTACTCCCTCCTTGCCTTGTGAGGCTCTATCTTAAAGTCGTACTTGTGAATACGAACCCTTGCCTTGAGAGGTTCCATCCCAAGGTTGTCTTGTGAGACACTTCATCCTTGCCTTGCGAGGCTCTATCTCAAAGTCGTGCTTACGAGTACGCACCCTAATATTGAGAGACTACTCCCTCCTTGCCTTGTGAGGCTCTATCTTGAAGTTGTACTTGTGAGTATGAACCCTTGCCTTGAGAGGCTCCATCCCAAGGTTGTCTTGTGAGACTACTTTATCCTTGCCTTGCGAGGCTCTATCTCAAAGTCGTGCTTACAAGTACGCACTTTAATCTTAAGAGAATACTCCCTCCTTGCCTTGCGAGGCTCTATCTCGAAGTCATACTTGCGAGTACGCACCCTTGCCTTGAGAGGCTCCATCCCAAGGTTGTCTTGTGAGACTACTCCATCCTTGCCTTGCGAGGCTCTATCTCAAAGTCATGCTTGCGAGTACGCACCCTAATCTTGAGAGATTACTCCCTCCTTGCCTTGCGAGGCTCTATCTTGAAGTCGTACTTGCGAGTACCCACCCTTGCCTTGAGAGGCTCCATCCCAAGGTTGTCTTGTGAGACTACACCATCCTTGCCTTGTGAGGCTCTATCTCAAAGTCGTGTTTGCGAGTACGCACATTAATATTGAGAGATTACTCCTTCCTTTCCTTGCGAGGCTTTATCTTAAAGTGGTACTTGCGAGTATGCATCCTTGCCTTGAAAGGTTCCATCCCAAGGTTGTCTTGTGAGACTACTCCATCCTTGCCTTATGAGGCCCTATCTCAAAGTCATGCTTGTTAGTACGCACCCTAGTCTTGAGAGATTACTCCATACCAAAGTCGTGCTTGGGAGTACGCACCTTAGTCTTGAGAGACTATCTTACACCCTTGTCCTATGGGACTCCCATCTAAAGCCGTGCTTGCGTGCGCACATCTATATCCATACCACTCTATCCTGTGGGACTATCCACAATCCACCCAACCACGAACTACGTTGTACCTGATTTCTAGGACCTCTAGAATACGTAGGCAACTTAGAGGACTCTCCAAGTACGCTACCCCATCTTAGTATCCATAGGTCCTCCATATCCATATCCACATCCATATCTATTTTTGAATCCATTTTCACTTTGATCCATAGGCTGTTTGGATTCAATCTCAATCATCATCATGCATAAACTTCAACTTGAACAATTGAATCTAAGGAAGCTTAATCATATTCCATATCCATAAACTTTAATCACATTCTGTTTCGAATTATGTTATGGACTTGATTTCCAAGATTGGAATACGTAGGCAATTTGAAATGTTTTGGACATCTCAGATTCAGCCCATCACCGAACTATCTTCGGTTCGATTCATTATATATTATTTTGTTTGTTTATTTACTTTGAGAACATGTTTGAATGAACTTAGGCTAAAAGAACTTAGCAACTTGGCATAGGATCCCCCATGAGCCCTAGTCATCATCCATTGACCATGAATAGTCAAAATCATAGAATCTAAGAAAAGTAGAATCATATAGGAGGCCTATTTTTAGATTGGGCAGCTTTGGGTGCCTAACACCTTTTCAAACTGTACCTTGAACGCTTACCTGTTCTCTGATAAACCGAAGCCGATATGTTGGGTCATGAATCAATAGAAGTCTTATCTCATGATGAGACTACATTTTAAGTCCTAGACCTTAATCTAGGTGGCGATTCTAAATCATTTACCGTCCATCAGTGTGGGTGGACATTTGTCCTCACAGTGACGACTCCACTGGGGATTCTATGTTCAGACTCCTGATTCACTTTCCTTACATTGATTGATTAACATGGGATGCTAGATCTAGGACTACTATTATTTATGATTGTACATATTGTTTTGGGGGGTTTGGGTTCAGTTATACATCGTGCTATTAGCCGACCCGGGTCCTCATGCATATGGGATCGTCCGCTAGGTGAAAAGCATAGCCTTGACACGTACCTCGTAAAATTTTTGACTGTGGAGAGCCTCTGACAATTGTTTTTCGGGTCTAACCATGGAGGCGTTATACTTTTCTATGTTGTTTGAAAATTTACAAAATAGTATATCAAAAGGAATAAGGGGCCTATGATTCACAGTGTAGACGGGAATAGGTCCACTCCTCCTCATCAAGGTAACCTTTGCCGGTCCTAACCCAGAGTGAGCCACATGTTTGTTATTTTTTGGTTTATCCCTGAACCAACTCCGTAAAGTCCAACTTGATTACTACATCTATGCCTATGACGTCGAAGTTCTGCCCGTTTTAATTCTTGACCTCTCAACATGTTTGGCTTCACACTTAAGGATTCGATGTGTTGAACCTTTCATTATTGATACGTCAGTTTAAAAAAATGATCAGAAAATCTCTGTCATGACATGGATATTGTGATCAAGTGGAAGTTTACTAGCTTGTTCAGTCATAAACCGCTTTTGCTAACTTATCCCTTATGAAAGTTTAGGAATGAGCATATCTGTTTAAATCTCTTTGATTTTGATAGACCAAGTGGTTGGACCTTGTCACCCCAATGACCCGTTTTGGGTCAAAAGGTCCAAGCCCGATACGTAGTCATTCAAAGCAATTAAATTGGTGCAGATAATGTTTATTCAAGGGGTTTCATAAGAGAGGTAATATTTGTGTCACACCCCAATTCTGATCCAACCAGAACGGTGTGAGTGAACCGCCATTGAACCAACGGTTCACACCAGGATCTCGAATAGGCCATGTCTGTTCATACAAACCATTACACATAACCACAATCAGAATATAAATATACAGCGAAAGACTTTAAATAGAATGAACTGAGTATCTATTGATAATTTAAATAAATATCCCATTATCCAAATTCAAACACATAAAATAATATCCATACATCCACTTAATCCAACCAAAAATAAATGAAAGAAACAAATAAAAACCGATCAAAGGTACACGCAGAAAGGGCACTCGCATGAAGCGTCATGCTCGTCCTCTCCTGCTTGTACATCCAGAGTAGCAACACCTCCATACGCCGGAGCGTTCACGTAATCATCAACAATATAACCTGCATCAACATCTAAAAACAATGTGTACACAAAGGGTGAGCTCACAACACAGCTCAGTAAGACAATCAGACAGTTTCACAATATTATGCATGAGTAACAATCATTTTATGCTGTGGTCTGGTTTTAAGTTTGCAATGTGCTATAGAAAGTTTTGGTGGCCCCCGCACCTCTATACACGAGTGTGTGCCACCTCATGGTTCACACCCCCATTGGCCCACATGCACCCATCATGGAATAGAGATAGAGCTAAGATACCCACGTACCTCCCCTGATACTCTACCCATACCAGTACCTAAGCCCCCTATCGGCCAGGGCTCGCAAACTGGGCTCGCAACTAACCAATCCTATATGTCATCAATGTATGCTCTATCCCAGCACAGCCATCTACGGCATAGAGATAGATCTAAGGCATTCCCACACCTCCCCTGATGCCCTATCAGCAACTAACCCACTAGGATAGAAACATAAGCAGGTAGACCCTATCCCAACATAACTCCCTACGGCATAGAGATAGAGCTAAAACATCGTGGACAAGCCAGCGTCGACTCGGAGACCACAGTGCCACATAACAATGGCCAGGCCAACATCAATATCGGAGACCACCATACCACGACCTTCCCCTGATACCCCACCCGTACCAAGCATGTTAAGACAGAATACTACAAAAGGTGCTAATGTGAAGAGCGATCCCAGGCCCATGCCCCACTCCACACACTAACGAAAACAATCACATGCCTAACAATCACATCCTATCAATGCATGAACAGTAATAATAACCGAAAATAAAGGATGGCATGTGAATATGCACAAACAACACATCTCATATAATCAGGTGATTAAGAACAATTTACTGTCCCTAAATTGTTAGGTTTAGGTCAGATTCCCTTACCTGACGCTCGTTCGATAACTTGCTCCACGTCGCAAGATCCAAACTATATGTCACAAAGTCCTACAATATTATTTGAGTTTCATTAGAATACATTGCTTAGGGTTTCATGTTGGTCGGAAACCAATCATGGTTACAAAATACCCTCACAGAGCTGACCGGTGGCATGTACCGGTCGCAGCTTTGTGGGGAAGACTGGCGACCGGTATGGTCAGCCGGTCCCCACAGACCAGCCTCCCGAGGGATACCGGTGGAAACATACCGCTCGCACTATGTGCAACCGGTATAGTCGACCGGTATGTCTCCGGAAGACCATACATGGGTTTTTCGACTGCCGTCGATCATCCTCCATGGATTTCTCCTATCCATTCTAAGTCTAAACTTGGAGTTAGAGTTATCCCCAACTCATTCAAGTCTTATTTCGATGAACATCATCTCGAAACTCAAATCTAGGGTTTGACAGCAACTTAGGGTTTAATGGCCAATTTAGGGTTTTAGATCAATACCTACTTGCATGGTATTGATCCACCCACACAACTAACATAGGATAAGATGAATAGTTAAAACACTTACCGTTGACTGGTGTAGCGTGAGCTTCGTCGAACGGTAATGGCGGCACCTTCTTCTTCTTCCTAGCTCCTTCTCCTTTTCCGCCTCTTTCTCTTCTCTAGGATTTGTGAGAGATAATGGAAAGGATTTGAGGAGGTTTATGGGTGTATTTATAGGCTCAAAATAGGGTTTAGTAACCCTACTAGGATTAGGAAACTTCTAGGATTCGAAATCAGGAAAGTGGGACCCTCAGAAGTCAATTTCTGGCTTCCCGCACTTAGCTGCACAAACCATACCGGTCGACCGGTACCAAGACCGGTACCATCGACCGGTATACCTAAAATCAAGTTTAATTGGTCGACTTCGGTCCGATTTTGTACCTGTTTGTTATCCGCTTGCCCCGTCTGGCCCGGTGATGATAGAAAGACCTGTCATGACACAAAACCAAGGTTTAGACCGGGTTTTCAGAGTGCGGGTCTTACAACTCCACCACCCTTAAAAGAAATTTCGTCCCAAAATTTGCATGTAGGTTCTACAACTCCCCCACCCTTAAAAAAAATTTTGGCCTCAAAATTTGAACATACCTTGATTGTTGAAAAGGTTAGGGTACTCCTTCCTCATCACGCTCTCTTCTTCCCAAGTAATTTCCTCCACATTTTGGCTTCTCCAATGCACCTTCACATAGTGGATATCCTTGGTTCGAAGTTGCTGAACTTTTCGGCTTGAGAGCATTACAGGCACCACTTCGAAAGTTAAGTCTTTAGTCAAGTCTAGAGGATCAGCGATCAAGATGTGCGATGGATCTCTGACATACTTCTTCAGTATTGATACATGGAACACATTATGAACGCTAGACATAGATGGTGGTAGAGCCAATTGATATGCTACATTACCACGTCGGGTTAATATCTCATACGGTCCCACATACCTGGGGCATAGCTTCCCCTTTTTACCAAACCGTTTCAGTCCTCGCACCGGTGATACCTTCAAGAATACCTTGTCACCCACTGCAAACTCCAGATCTCGACGTCGATTATCCGCATAGTGCTTCTGTCGAACTTGAGCCGTCCTTACTCTCTCTTTGATTTGATCAATCACTCGGCAAGTTTCTTCAACAAACTCCGGTCCTACAATCCTTCTTTCTCCCACCTCGTTCCATAACAGAGGTGTACGACACTTCTTCCCAGAGAGTGCTTCATATGGGGCCATCTGAATTGTAGCCTGATAACTGTTGTTATAAGCAAACTCGATAAGTGATAGCTTCTCGTCCCAAGCTCCCTTGAAATCTAATGCACAAGCTCGGAACATATCTTCTAAAATTTTAATAGTTCGCTCTGACTGTCCGTCCGTCTGAGGGTGGAAAGCTGTACTAAATTTCAACTTTGTTCCCATAGCTTTCTGTAATCCTTCCCAAAACTTTGATATAAAATGGGGATCTCTGTCAGATACTATACTCTCTGGAACGTCATGAAGTCTGACTATATTATCAACATATAACTTGGCCAGCTTCTCCATGGTATACTGAGGTCTGACCGCAATAAATCGAGCCGTCTTCGTGAGTCGATCTACTATTACCCAAACTGCATCCACTGACCTTGTTGTCAAAGGTAGGCCAGTGACGAAATCCATAGTGATACAATCCCACTTCCATGCAGGTTCCGGTAATGGCTGTAGTAAACCTGCGAGTCTCTGCCTTTCTGCTTTAACTTGTTGACAATTCAGACATTGAAACACGAAACGAGCTATATCAGCTTTCATACCCCTCCACCAATAAAGTCTTCTTAGATTATGGTACATCTTGGTACTTCCTGGATGCACCGAATATGGAGTGTAATGAGCTTCAGTCATAACTCGATCTCTGATATCGCAGTCTTCACTCTCAGGTATACATAACCGTCCACGATACCTGAGTACCTTGTCTGAATCCAAGGTAAAGTCAGGATTGCTCGTACCCTTCTCCAAGTCTTCTTGCACTGTCTTGAGATGTGGATCCTGTAGGATTGCTGCCTTGACTTCATCCACTAGATCCGGTGAGATCTTCAATGCGGCGAACATAATAATGAACTTATGAATCAAGCCTTGCTCAACTGGATCTTCTGCAGTCTCTATAATATGCTCTTCATCACCATCGATTGAACTTGAGGCTGCGGCACATAATGCGGCATTTGTACTTGGTCCTGCCTCAGGTTTCGATGCCCACTTTCTGCTTAAGGCGTCAGCCACAACATTTGCTTTACCCGGATGATACTGAATGTCACAATCATAATCTTTTAACAATTCCAGCCATCTCCTCTGTCTCATATTCAGATCCTTCTGAGTAAAAAGATAAGTTAAGCTCTTGTGATCTGACTTGATCTGAAACTTCTCACCGTACAAGTAGTGTCTCCAAGTCTTGATTGCATGTATAACCGCTGCTAGCTCCAAGTCATGCGTAGGATAGTTCTTCTCATGCTCCTTTAACTGTCTTGATGCGTAAGCAATCACCTGTTCTCCTTGCATCAATACACACCCGATACCCAACCCCGAAGCATCCGTATATAAAATAAACGGTACGCTTGGTTCTGGGATGGTCAAGATCGATGCAGAGACAAGTATTGACTTCAAAGTCTGAAAACACTTCTCCCACTCATCTGTCCATAAAAAATTCTCTCCCTTCTTGGTCAATCTGGTGAGTGGAACAGCGATCCTGGAGTAATCTTCCACGAATCTTCTATAATAACCAGCCAACCCAAGGAAACTACGAATCTCCGCAACAGATTTTGGTGCTTCCCATCCTACTATAGCAGCTATCTTACTTGGATCAACCTTGATACCGTCTCCAGATACTACATGGCCCAAGAAGGCCACTTTCGTCAGCCAAAACTCGCACTTCTTGAACTTGGCATAAAGCTTCTCTTGTCTCAGCCGTTGTAGGGCTGCCCTCAAATGCGATGTATTAGTCTCCATGTCTTTAGAGTAGATCAATATGTCATCGATGAATACGATGACCGAAGTGTCCAACATATCATGGAACACTCGGTTCATCAGTTCCATGAACGACGCTGGAGCATTGGTCAACCCGAAAGACATAACTAGAAACTCATAATGCCCGTACCTCGTTCTGAAAGCAGTCTTCGGAATATCTCCGGCCTTGATCTTCAATTGGTGATACCCTGATCGGAGATCAATCTTCGAGAAAACCTTTGCACCCTATAACTGATCGAACAAATCATCGATCCTAGGCAAAGGGTACCGATTCTTGATCGTCAACTTGTTCAGCTCACGGTAGTCAATACATAGCCGTACACTTCCATCTTTCTTCTTGACAAATAATACCGGTGCTCCCCAAGGTGATATGCTAGGTCGTATGAAACCCTTATCCAACAATTCTTGTAACTGGGTCTTCAACTCCTTTAACTCGGTCGGGGCCATTCTGTATGGTGCTTTAGACACAGGCGCTGAACCTGGCATAAGGTCTATCACAAATTCTGTAGCCCTGTCCGGTGGTAAACCCGGAAGATCTTCCTGGAAGTACATCTGGAAACTCTCGTACCACCTCTAGATCTTCCATCTTTGGCACCTCCGCAGTGGTGTCGACTACAGATACTAGATAACCCACTCCCCCTTTCTCTAAGCATCTTTTAGCTTTTAGGGCGGAGAGAATCAGCTTCCGCTTCCTAGATAGCTTGATCCCAAATGGCTATACTCCCTTCCCTCTTTGTCGAGAAGCACAAGCTTCCTTTCACCACATAAAAGGATGACTGAATGACGGCCTAGCCAATCCATTCCCAGGATGACATCAAAGTCTGCCATCTCAAGTAGTACTAGGCTTGCTTCTAAGTCTCGACCCTCAATACATACAGTACAAGGTCCATAATATTCGGTCAAGGCCACTTCGACTCCTAGTGGAGAGCGAACTATCAAGCTTGGGTTCAAATGCTTGATTGGTAATTCCATTCGCTTCCCAAAAGAAATAGAAACAAAGGAGTGCATGGCCCCGGAGTCAAATAATACTCTGGCGGGTATACCAGCTACATTTACAATTCCTGGAAATTTTTTTTGTTATCCCATAGTTCTATATGCGCATACACTCAATGAAAAAGTAAGACAAATAGTAAGGGATAGAGTGGTACCAGTGACCACATCCGGTGATGCAGTTGCTTCTTCAGTGGTGACCGCATAAACTCTTCCTTGCTGGGGCGGTTGCTTTTTTTTCGGTAGAGTGCAGATCCTTGCAATATGACCCACCTGCTGGCAGTTGAAACACTTGATATTTGGGTTGTATCCGACATTCTGTGGCACAGGTGGTGCCGCATTGTTCCTTGCAGGCACTGTAGCGGTCGGAGCCCTGTATGGACGGAATGGTCTAGTATTACCGCCACCCGAACTCTCACTAGCAGGTCTCTTCACTCCCCTGTTCTGAGCAAAGAAGCTGTCCCTTTGACTGGACTTTATCACTCTAGCAACCTGCACAGCCTCAATGTAGATCTTCTTGTCTAGACCCAATATGTGCTCTCCGAAGCTTCCACGTAGTCCCATAGTGAACCTACGTGTCTTGGTCTCTTCCTCTTGCATACTTGCCGGTGCGAAGAAGAATAGCTCTTCATACCTCTGCTGATAAGCATCCACAGTCGACTGAGATTGCTGTAGGTTGAGGAACTCCTTCTCCATTTGATCCCTGAAACTCTTCAAAAAATATTTATCGAAGAAGGCAGTTTTAAACACTTCCCAATCCACCAGTGTATACTTAGTTTCCAGATATGCCCGTGTAGAATTCCACCAAGCATTTGCATCTTCTCTTAGCATGTGAGTAGCAAATAAAACTTTTTCCTCTTCTGTACATGTCATCAGACGGAAATTCTTCTCCATCTCTGCAACCCACTGTGCTGGCCACAATGGTTTCCCTATTCTACCAGTGAATGATGAAGGCTTCAACTTCAGGAATCTATCCACCGCCCTACTCAGATCATGCTGTCCCTGCGTGTCTGCTCCGTACCATGGTGGTGGATACGGATAAGCTCCCGGGTAAACAGAAGGCGACGAAAACCGATGCGATGGTGGTACATTCTGTGCTTGGCCCATTGGCCCTGGACTACCATGCATCGGCAGTGTAGTACCAACGCCAGCTCCATAGCCTACACCTACAGCACCACCATCTACATCTACAGCTGGACCATCTCACCCTCCCTCCGACACCATGATGGGTAAGATTATGGAGATCAGGGGCACTCAGCGTGAGATGAGCCACGACTTGGCGCAGTTGGCTCGCAGTCTCAGAGTTACACAGGATCAGGTGCACTGGCTCAGGGTTGCTTACGAGCGAGACTATGATATAGCAGACCCTATTCCTCCCAAGCCCCCTACCCCATGATTGTCCCTCACTTACTCATGACTGTTTTACATATAACAGGGTAACTGTCTGGTTCGTGGACCGTACCCTGTAGCACTACTTCATTTGATACTTGTTTTCTTATTTAATGAAAGTTTCAAGGTTTTTCCTAACTAGTGTATGTGCACATGTTAAGTTTCATATTTAACATAGTATATTATTCTCTTTCTTAGTCCGTCTCAGGTATCAAACAATGCTTAGGGTGCGTTTGTATTAAGATTTTTAATTTTTCCTAACTCAGTTCATCGACCCAGTTAAGTGTAATATAGTCTGTAGACAGAGCCCGAGAGCTCTGATACCAAGTTGTCACACCCCAATTCTGATCCAACCAAAACGGTGAGAGTGAACTGCCATTGAACCAACGGTTCACACTAGGATCTCGAATAGGCCGTGTCCGTTCATACAAACCATTACACATAACCACAATCAGAATATAAATATACAGCGAAAGACTTTAAATAGAATGAACTGAGTATCTATTTATAATTTAAGTAAATATCCCATTATCCAAATTCAAACACATAAAATAATATCCATACATCCACTTAATCCAACCAAAAATAAATGAAAGAAACAAATAAAAACCGATCAAAGGTATACGCAGAAAGGGCACTCGCATGAAGCGTCATGCTCGTCCTCTCCTGCTTGTACATCCAGAGTAGCAACACCTCCATACGCCGGAGCATTTACGTAATCATCAACAGTATAACCTGCATCAACATCTAAAAACAATGTGTACACAAAGGGTGAGCTCACAACACAGCTCAGTAAGACAATCAGACAGTTTCACAATATTATGCATGAGTAACAATCATTTTATGCTGTGGTCTGGTTTTAAGTTTGCAATGTGCTATAGAAAGGTTTGGTGGCCCCCGCACCTCTATACACGAGTGTGTAGCACCTCATGGTTCACACCCCCATTGGCCCACATGCACCCATCATGGAATAGAGATAGAGCTAAGATACCCACGTACCTCCCCTGATACTCTACCCATACCAGTACCTAAGCCCCTACTGGCCAGGGCTCGCAAACTGGGCTCGCAACTAACCAATCCTATATGTCATCAATTTATGCTCTATCCCAGCACAGCCGTCTATGGCATAGAGATAGAGCTAAGGCATTCCCACACCTCCCCTGATGCCCTATCCACAACTAACCCACTAGGGTAGAAACATAACGCAGGTAGACCCTATCCCAACATAACTCCCTACGGCATAGAGATAGAGCCAAATCATCGTGGACAAGCCAGCGTCGACTCGGAGACCACAGTGCCACATAACAATGGCCAGGCCAACATCAATATCGGAGACTATCGTACCACGACCTTCCCCTGATACCCCACCCGTACCAAGCATGTTAAGACAGAATACTACAAAAGGTGCTAATGTGAAGAGCGATCCCAGGCCCATGCCCCACTCCACACACTAACGAAAACAATCACATGCCTAACAATCACATCCTATCAATGCATGAACAATAATAATAGCCGAAAATAAAGGATGACATGTAAATATGCACAAACAACACATCTCATATAATCAGGTGATTAACAACAATTTACTGTCCCTAAATTGTTAGGTTTAGGTCAGATTCCCTTACCTGACGCTCGTTCGATAACTTGCTCCACGTCGCAAGATCCAAACGATATGTCACAAAGTCCTACAATATTATTTTAGTTTCATTAGAATACATTGCTTAGGGTTTCATGTTGGTCGAAAACCAATCATGGTTACAAAATACCCTCACAGAGCTGATCGGTCGCAGCTCTGTGGGGAAGACTGGCGACCGGTATGGTTAGCCGGTCCCCACAGACCAGCCTCCCGAGGGATACCGGCGGCAACATACCAGTCGCACTATGTGCAACCGGTATAGTCGACCGGTATGTCTCCGGAAGACCATACATGGGTTTTTCGACTGCCGTCGATCATCCTTCATGGATTTCCAAGGTTTCTCCTATCCATTCTAAGTCTAAACTTGGAGTTAGAGTTATCCCCAACTCATTCAAGTCTTATTTCGATGAACATCATCTCGAAACTCAAATCTAGGGTTTGACGGAAACTTAGGGTTTAATGGCCAATTTAGGGTTTTAGATCAATACCTACTTGCATGGTATTGATCCACCCACACAACTAACATAGGATAAGAAGAATAGTTAAAACACTTACCGTTGACTGGCGTAGCGTGAGCTTCGTCGAACGGTAATGGCGGCACCTTCTTCTTCTTCCTAGCTCCTTCTCCTTTTCCACCTCTTTCTCTTCTCTAGGGTTTGTGAGAGATAATGGAAAGGATTTGAGGAGGTTTATGGGTGTATTTATAGGCTAAAAATAGGGTTTAGTAACCCTACTAGGATTAGGAAACTTCTAGGATTCGAAATCAGGAAAGTGGGACCCTCAGAAGTCAATTTCTGGCTTCCCGCACTTAGCTGCGCAGACCATACCGGTCGACCGGTACCAAGACCGGTACCATCGACCGGTATACCTAAAATCAGGTTTAATTGGTTGACTTCGGTCCGATTTTGTACCTGTTTGTTATCCGCTTGCCCCGTCTGGCCCGGTGATGATCGGAAGACCTGTCATGACACAAAACCAAAGTTTAGACCAGGTTTTCAGAGTGCGGGTCTTACAATTTGTATGGTTGAGTCAGCTCTATTTGTGCATGTTAATTCCTTTCTGTCCTATCTCAATTCCAAGAATCCTAATACTTGTCAACTTTGGTCTTTTCTGGGACCTATATCAGGAGTTAACCTAGACCATAACCATCTCTACTCTGTAGGTCTAGGATACCATCATTGTGAAGTTGTCTAGAGTGTTTGCACCTGAACCTATTAGCCCTACTTCGTCCAGACTGGTTAAAGCAATGGGTGATGGATCAAACCAAGTTCCAAGCACTACAGATGCCAGAATTGAAAGAATAGTTGATATCATAGAAATAATGGTTACCATGATTCAGAATCTATAATGCAATTGCAGGCCCAAGCATTAACCATTGAGAATATGAATGTGGCACCCTCACAAGAATTGAGTACCCCTAAGCAAGTTGTGCCACATTGTTTCTCAGAACCTGCATTGGAAGACACAGAGGAGATTGTGTATCAAAAACTATTGGTCATTCAAAGAGCCCCCATAATCCAACAGGCAAGAGAAGAGGATGGCCCTTCTGAAAATAGACTGAGCAAATAAGAGGAATTGCTAAGAGCTATGAAGGCATGGGACAATCAGATAATCTACCAAAGAGCATTCCCTTTTAGTGGATTAGGGAATCGGCTAGTGGCATAAACTGCCAACATTAATGCTAATCCATCGATCTCAAGGAATCTGAACCACATCCTTGGCCCACAGAGGTTGGGAAACAAAAGATAGTTTACAGAATTGGGCATGACCAGAAATAGGGTTTTAAAAGTATTGGTATAAGCTAGAAAATTAAAGGTACTCACACCTCATCCTCTGCCATATCCACTTCCACTGAAGTTTCGAATGGATCTATTCTGCAAATATCACAATCAACATGGTTACCACACTGAAAATTGTAATGCTCTGAGGCATGCTGTACAAGACCTGATAGATGTAGGAGAAATTGAGATCCGATCCAGAGAGAAATCAATGGCAAATGGTCCTCCCCTTCCCCATCACACAGTCAATTTCATAGAGTAGGGGGAGGCATGGGTTCCAGCTGAGACAGAGAATCGAGGGAAGCGTCACATCTAGTGACAAAATGAATAGGGTCTCAATACAAGTAGTGCGGCATGAGCATGGAGTATATTTTTCAGAAATCTCTCAGTACAAGGTGATGATGGGACAGAATGATAAGGGGTCGGAAGGGAATGTTGCCCAAGATATCAGTCTTAGAGGATTCCTAGTCAACAACAACATCATGACAATCACAGAATCAAATCCCTCAGGTTTGGACTGGGGTATGCTCCTACCAATAGAGATCTGAAACTAAAAGAGCAAAAGCAGAGGAGAGAAAATGATGTATTTTGAGAGCTTGATAGGAGAAATCCAACAAAGGCATCAGGCAGGGGTAGCAAAAGGTGGCAAACATATGAGGACAGATGAACCGGTCTATCAAGCACAGTTGGTAGCATGGATGAGGATGAGTAGATCACTCCACACTTAAATACACTCAATGTAAACTTCGTCAAAGAATGAGAGGACATTGCATTTCTATGGTTTCTCTGAACCATGGCTAGATAAAAACCTCCAAAGACAAGAACCCAATTTTGAGTTTTTCTTTGGCTGCACCATTGGCTAGATAGAGATGGAAGAAATCAAGATTCAAAGGCTGAGCAAGGAGCAGAAGTCAGAAACAAAGGTGATCGACATCGACAATCTGTTCGACAAGGACCAAGTTCTAATGCTCACTGGGGAAGACCAAAATGGAGATCCTGATCCATAATAATTCATTCTTCCCATCAGCGACATGATCCCCAAACTAAAATTGTCTTGATGCCTTTGTTTACCCTGAGGGTTTTGTTATGTAATCTATATAGTATGGCCATGTCTGGGCCCAAAGTCTATGAGTCCTTAGATTGGTTGAATCTTTTGATATTGTTGAATCCGTTCCATTTGGAACCTTCTCTTATGTACCTCTGCTTCCAAGCATTAATAAAGAATTTTCTTTTTCAATTGTGTTGTGTCTACTTCTTCCAATCCCTTATTTTCTAACTCTAACTTTGATGATGATAAGAATGATGAACCATATCCTAAAATTTTACAATCCATCAAAGCCTTGGAAGAAAAGAAAGCCCAACCTGTCAGCAAGGATTTCAAGATGATCAATCTCAGCATAGAGGAGCAACTACAAGAGATCAAGATTGGTGTAACCTTAACAGAAGAGGAGATAGCCCACTTGACAGAATTATTAAAGGAATTCCACGAGGTATTCACATGGTCTTATGAAGATATGCCAAGCATTGACCTGAAAGTAGTATAGCACAAGATACCTTTGATCCCCAATGCAAAGCCACATAAGTAGAAGTTGAGATGACTAAGATCCGTGTAGACTCTGAAGGTCGAGGAAGATATTATAAAGCAATTTGATGTCGGGTTCTTGGAAGTATCGAAGCACCTAGAATGGTTGACCATTGTAGTTATCATGCCTATGAAGGATGTCTAACTGAGAGTGCATGTGGATTACAAGAATCTGAACAAGGCTATTCCCAAAGATGATTTTTTATTTGTCAACGATAGATATCCTAATCGATAACCCAACCAACCATAGATGGTATGGAGATGGGGTATTACTTATAGATTCAGAAGAGGGAGTTTGAGCCATTCTCGCTCCAATTAGAAGTTCGAATGTTCAAACAATACTGTGGAATATGGAGCTTGCACCACGGGGACTTAGAGCAGTACTTGCAATCAGCATCAAGAAGTTGAAGGTTCATGGGGACTCGTCTACTGTCATCTACCAAGTTGGAAGAAATTGAAAAACCAAGGATGAAAAATTGATACCATATTAGCAGCATGCAATCAGTTTGGCGCTAGAGCTTCACAAAGATAGAGTTCGACGATTCCTCAAGGGACACAAACGAATATGCTGATGCATTGGCCACCTTGGCTTTAATGATAAATGGTGATCCCGTCGGATGCACAAGACCCTTGGAATATAAAGAAGGAGACAACTAGCATATCCTGAAGTCAATGAATTATAGTTGATGATAGACCTTGGTAGATTTCATTGGAGAAAGCATATACCCTATAGAAGCAACAACAGGAGGAAAGAAAACATTGAGATGATATGCTTCGCAGTTCATCCTCTGTAAAGATAACCTTTGTAATGGATCCTATGATGGGGTATAATTGGATTGTGTCGACGAAAAGCAAGCATAAACCCTCATTGAGCAGACACATCAAGGAGTTTGTGGGCCTCATATTGAATGCTAGGATGCTCATGAAGAAGTTTTAAGAATGCGGTATCATTGGAACACAAAGGAGACAGAATGCGTAGAGTTTGTGAAGAAGTACCTAATTGCCAAATCTTTGCCAATTTGATACATGTACCGCCTATAGAATTGCACACTCTCAGTTCACCTTGGTCATTCTCAAACTGGGGTATAGATGTGATCGAAAAGGTTCATCTACAGGCATCGAATGGGCATGAGTTCATCTTAGTAGTCATCGACTATTTTTACCAAGTGGGTAAAGGCTAAGTCATAGGCTAAGCTCACTATGAACAAAGTAGCCTAGTTCCTCCAAGAGCATATCATCTGTCGATACGAGATGCCTCATGTCCTAATCTTAGACTAGGGTCAACATATCATAGGGAATGTATAAGTGTGAGACTTACATGCAAATTTCGGGACAAAATTTCTTTTAAGGGTGGGGGAGTTGTAAGACCCGCACTCCGTAAACCCGGTCTAAACCTTGGTTTTGTGTCATAGCAGGTCTTTCGATCATCACCGGGCCAGACGAGGCGAACGGATGACAAACCAAAGATGATCGAATCAACATAATTTTATGTTGACCAGTCGATGGTACCGGTCTTGGTACCGGTCGACCGGTCAGGTCTGCGCAGCTAAGTGTGGAAATCCAGAAATTGACTTCTGAGGGTCTCACTTGCCTGATTTCGAATTCTAAGACTTTCCTAATCCTAGTAAGGTTACTAAACCCTAAATCTAGCCTATAAATACACCCTTAAGCCTCCTCAAATCATTTCCATTGTCTCTCACAAATCCTAGAGAAGAGAAAGAGGTTGGAAAGGAGAAGGAGCTAGGAAGAAGAAGAAGGTGCCGCCATTACCGTTCGACGAAGCTCATGCTACGCCAGTCAATGGTAAGTGTTTTAACTATTCTTCTTATCCTATGTTAGTTGTGTGGGTGGTTCAATACCATGCAAAGTAGGTATTGATCAAAAATCCTAAATTGGCCAATAAACCCTAAGTTGCCGTCAAACCCTAGATTCGAGTTTCGAGATGATATTCGTCGAAATAAGACTCGAATGAGTTGGGGATAACTCCAACTCAATTACTAGACTTAGAATGGGTAGGTGAAACCCTGGAAATCCATGGAGGATGATCGACGGCAGTCGAAAAACCCATGTATGGTCTTCCAGAGACATACCGGTCGACTATACCGGTTGCACACAGTGCGACCGATATGTTGCCACCGGTATCCCTCGGGAGGCTGGTCTGTGGGGACCGGCTGACCATACCGGTCGCCAGTCTTCCCCACAGAGCTGCGACCGGTATATGCCACCGGTCAGCTCTGTGAGGGTATTTTGTAACCTTGTTGGTTTTCGACCAACATGAAACCCTAAGAAAAATATTCTAATGAAAACCCTAATATTATGTAGGACCTTGTGACATATCGTTTGGATCTTGCGACGTGGAGCAAGTTATCGAACAAGCGTCAGGTAAGGGAATCTGACATAAACCTAATAATTAATGGACAGTAAATCATTGTTAATAACCTGAATATATATGATGTGATGTTTGTGCATATTCACATGCCATCCTTTACTTTCAGTTATTGTTATTGTTCATGCATTTATAGGATGTGATTGTTAGGCATGTGATTATTTTCGTTAGTGTGTGGAGTGGGGCATGGGCTTGGGATCGCTTCTCACACTAGCACCTTTTGTAGTATTATGTCTTAACATGCTTGGTACGGGTGGGGCATCAGCGGAAGGTCGTGGTACGGTGGTCTCCGATATTGATGTTGGCCTGGCAATGGTTATGTGGCACTGTGGTCTCCGAGTCGACGCTGGCTTGTCCACGATGCTTTAGCCCTATCTCTATGTCGTAGGGAGTGATGTTGGGATAGGGTCTACCTGCGTATTGTTTCTATCCTGGTAGGTTAGTTGCGGATAGGGCATCAGGGGAGGTATGGGAATGCCTTAGCTCTATCTTTATGCCTTAGACGGCTGTGCTGGGATAGAGCATACATTGATGACATAGGATTGGTTAGTTGCGAGTCCAGTTTGCGAGCCCTGGCCAGTAGGGGCTTAGGTACTGGTATGGGTAGAGTATCAGGGGAGGTGCGGGGGTATCTTAGCTCTATCTCTATTCCATGATGGGTGCATGTGGGCCAATGGGGGTGTGATCCATGAGGTGTCACACACTCGTGTATAGAGGTGCGGGGGCCACCAAACCTTTCTATAGCACATTGCAAACTTAAAACCAGACCACAACATAAAATTGATGGTTACTCATGCATAATATTGTGAAACTGTCTGATTGTCTTACTGAGCTATGTTGTGAGCTCACCCTTTGTATATACATTGTTTTTAGATGCTGATGCAGGTTACACGGTGGATGACTACATGAACGCTCCGACGTATGGAGGTGTAGCTGCTCTGGATGTGCAAGCAGGAGTGGACGAGCATGACGCTTCATGCGGGTGCCCTTTCTGCGTGTATCTTTGATTGGTTTTATTTATTTATTTCAGTTATTTTCAGTTGGACTAAATGGATGTAAGGATATTATATTATATGTTTGAATTTGAATAATTGGATATTTTATTTAAATTTATCAATAGATTCTCAGTTCATTATATTTTAAAGACTTCCGCTGTATTATTTATATTCTGATTGTGGTTATGTGTAATGGTTTGTACGAGTGGACACGGCCTATTCAAGATCCTGGTGTGAACCATTGGTTCAATGACGGTTCACTCGCACCATTCTGGTTGGATCAGAATTGGGGTGTGACAATAAGAGTTGTGTGAGAAGTTTAGCATCCAGAGGCACCTTTTCTCCCCTTATTGTCCATAGACAGATGGAGTAGTAGAGACCACGAAGGGGAATGTCAAGGTCATACTTCAGAAATGGCAGAAACACGCTGACTGGGTAGACAATGCTACCATATGCACTATGGGTTTATTGGGTTTTTATGAGGACATCTACTGGAAGTCGAAGACTCCCACTCTTTAGAAGTTCATGTGCACGCATGGACATTGACCTTCCTTAGGAATGGCCACTAAACACTCAATTTCCAACAATTGAATCCCCCATAAACTCATAGAATGTATTTCAAAAGTATGCAGCACAATCTTTAGAAATTCATATGCATGCATGCATGTGTCATCACTCCTTACTCTTGGGTATATGGCATAGAAGCAGTACTCCCAGTGGAATTTGAATTACCATCCTTGAAAATCTTGATGGAGTCCAAGATCCCTGAAGCTGAATGACTCCAATCCCATTATGAAGAGTTGAACCTCATTGATGAAAGAAGAATGAAAGCGGTTAATGGCATAAAGAAGTACCAATAGAGAATGGCTACCACTTTCAACAAGAAGATCTGTATTCGTCATCTGGCAGTGGGAGATCTAGTATTGAATGAACATAGAGCGCCTATCCATGACCCCAGGGGTAATTTCGTCCGAACTAGAGTGGACCATTCATAGTAAAGGAAATCCTACCAGGAAAGACAGTTCGATTGATAGATCTAGATAGAGAAGAGCTACAATATCTTACCAACCTCCATCAATTGAAGCGGTATCATGTTTGACCTCTGCACCTTTCCCAAAAAAAAAAGAAAAAAAGGAGGGTGTAGTTGGTCATTACACTCTCAGGAGCCAACAATGAAACAACCATTTTGGATGAACTTTACGATAGGATAGGGCTGAATTTTCTAAAGAGGCTACCACACCCCATTACTCAAGATTGGTTTCATCATCTCATCATGATCAAGGAAAGAACTTCCTGCTTTTTGGCTGAACTCTTTCATCCGTTCATCTATCCAACGGATTTCCCAAGAGTCACATATTAAGCCCATCTTTCATATATTTTGATATCAACCCTTGTGGGCATGTCATTTTGAAAAATTATAATGATAATCTGGCTGGAACTCTTATCTGTCGTTTATTACATTCAATGTGTCCAAAGGTTCCAAAGAGCCCTTCCTTCTTGAGCCCATGAAGTGGTATCTCTTTGGAGAGATCGACCATTCCACATAAACAACCAAAAAATCCTCCTGATGGAAAACCCATCTAGATAGCTTCATGTCAGCCACCTTAGGCCTTCATCTTCTCTCACCTGTATAAGGATTTAGAAACTTAAGCCCAGACAAGGTCATAGATATGGGCATTTTATGCACAACTCACTAAGGTTTTCAATGTGTTTATAATGTTAGAAAGTTCCAATGATTCCCCTAATAATTCTATTGTGAATCAGAATTTTTCTAGGTCGTTCCAGTAAGTGTTCAAGAACTTATACTCATCAGACAGAATGGCCAAGATGGATAAGGCATCGAGGGAGTGGAGTTGGCATAAAGAACTTTCTGAAGATAAATTTTTTCCCCAGGGAGGTCTACTTGTACGCCTTCTCCAGAGGGTGATAGTAAAGCATGTGCCCAAGTTTGTCGAAAGTGGCTATTCAGTGTTTCGTCTCTCTTCGTTATGAGTGGCAAAAATGTGATTCTCTTTGTATTTACCCTCAATTGATACAATCTTAGGTAAAGAGGGGTATTTGTAAGCACCCCATTTTTGCCATCCCCAATCAGACAGAGCTTTATTGGTGTATAAACAACAAGAGAGGGAAGAAGAATGAAAATTTAAAAAAAAAGTATAGGGGAGGCGAGGGAAACTCTCTCAAACCAATATTTTAATCAATCTCCGTGTCCTTTCTATAGTGTTCTGAGCTGACCAAAATGCCCCAATGTGCGAAAGCCTTGATGATCATATTTGGAAAAGGTTGTGGGTCAATTCAAGATTTGGACATAAAGCGGCGACTTCGAGGCTGATTTTGACAGGCCCCACAGCAAGGTCATGAGCTATAATCTACATGGATACGTAGGTCACAAAATTATCTTTAAAATGAGACCGGAATCATTCAATTCCGATGTAAAATGAAGAGGATATCACGATTTTAGTCCGATTGAAAATGGCTTATTAAATCCAAGGGTTTTTCTATAAATTATCATAAATCAAGGATTTATTGGGTGAATTATCATGAATTAAATCAATCGGACTTTATTCGGCCATATCTTGATTATCCAACATCCAGATTAGGTGATTCAAGCGCCAGCATGCTCCATGTCCGTCCTCTTCAAAGTGGACGTAGAAAATTCCCGGCAAAGGCTACCAACAGGTCCCATGCAAAGTTGTTAGCAGGATTATCGTAAAAACTTCAATTTATCATATTTTGATCATTCGACATCCGAATCAAATGATTCAATCGCTAGTATGCTCCATTGTCCGTCCTCTTCAAAGTGAACGTGAAAAATTGGAGACAAAGGTTGCCGAAAGACCCTATGTAGAGCTGTAAGCCGATATTGGCTCACAAAACGAGAGAGAAGGGGAGGAGCTAGTCAAACCCAACTCAACCCAACTCAGTTCAACCCAAGTCAGCTCAAACCCAATTCAGTCCAACCCAGTCAAACTCGACCAGTCTTGCTTGACCCAGCCCAAACTGGTCTGGACCAAATCAAGTTTATCCATGTGCATGAGTTTTATGTATAGGTATTATATATACATTTATATGATATATAGTATATACATTATGTATTATATAATATATATATATTATATATACATTATGTATATATATTTATATATGTTATATTATTATATTTTATATATGTAATGTATATATAAAGAGAGAGAGAGAGATAGGAATCCAACAAGAGAGGACCCGAAGAGAGAGAAGAGAAGAGAGAGAAAGAGTGGAAGAAAGAGAAATGAAGAGAAACACGAGAGGAGAGAGAGGACAGAAAAGAGAGAGAGATGAAGAGAAAGAGTACAGAAGAGGGAAAAAGGGAGGTGCTGCCACCTCCACCTCTCTTTGTCTACCAAACCGACCAACTCCAGTACCCCCATGCCTCTTTGAATGCACCCACCTGCAAACACTCCACCTTGCACCACCATCTGTCCACTCCATCAACATCCAACCCAACAAAGAACCTCACTCTACCAATTAGAGCAGCTATGCTCCTTCTGCCCACGGTAAGCCAACACTCCACCCACCAATAAGCACTCCACCCAATCCCATTTGTTAGACCACCACTCTACATGCCACCTCCACCTACTCCCATGCAATGCCATACCCCTTGAGCTGCCACCTTCAACCCAGCCTCCATCGACCACTCATCAAACTACCCGCCTCTGATCTGCTACGTAGACCTCAACTGAACCACCTGCAGAAAAAAAAAAAAAAAAAACTTGAGCTGGAGCACCTTCTCCCTCACCCTTGTTGATTCACCATGTCGACGCTACACTACACCAACAACAACCCAATCTCCATACCACCTGCAATTCTCTTCACCAATCACTGAAAACATTCTGCGACCATCGATAAACCTTCGATCATCTCACGACGTCTTGCTGCCACTTGCTAACCTCAGCAACATCTCTTCTCCAGTCTGCTAGCTGTGATAACCGCGAACCAGGTAAGCCTTTTTCTTGGTGGTTTGTATAATATTATGTAATTATATTATCTTTTATTATCTTAGTTTATATAATATTTGTATATTATGGTAATGTTATCTTTTATTATTTCAGTTTGTATCTTAGTTTGTGATTGGTCCGACCATATGATGAGAATTCTATGTAAATGGTCTGACCATATAATGGGAATTTTTATGTGTTTGGTCGGACCATATAATGGGAATTTTTATGTGTTTGGTCCGACCATATGATGAGAATTTTATGTAATTGGTCCAACCATATGATGAGAATTTTTATGTGTTTGGTCTGACCATATGATAAGAATTTTATGTGATTGGTTCGACCATATGATAGGAATTTTAATGAGTTAATCATTGCCATTGATTTGGAATTTTGATATGATTAAAATACATATATTGATCATAAATTTTTAAATGTGAATTTTGAAATGATCATTAGATGTGATTTTAAGCAATTTGAACCATTAGATTGTCTTGATAAGTGACTTTATTGAATCTGAATGGTTGGATTATCATGGTGAGTGATTTGAATTGTTAGATTATCTTTGGAAGTGATTTTAATCAATCTGAACGGTTGCATTATGATCTTGACTTATTTGAACCGTTGGATTGTCATCGTGAGTGATTTTGAGTGATATAAATTGTTGAATCTAGATCATAATTGATTTAGATGAATCTGAGCCACTGATTTCTTAGTCTGATCATGATTATATCTTGATGTGAGATTTGAGGCATTAATCTTGGCTGTTTTGATGAAATCTGGTTGTTGATCATGATTATCAATATTTTGAAGAGATCTAACCGTTAGATTAAGGATCTGATATTATCTACATTGTTATATTCGTGCATTTGCCATGTTCACATGCTTACACTGTCATATTGTGTGTACTATTTTATTAAGAATGCTTACATTGTTAGCTTTGAGCACACTACCATGTTTAGATCTGTTTGTTGTATGCCATGCTTGAATGATATCTGTTGTCGGCAAAGAACTTACTTTCTACTACACCCTAGTCGAACTGCCTTGCATGTACGCCTAGGTGTGGGGACGGCATGTAGGCACCCACATTCATGGAAAGGATAATAATGAAAAATGATAAAAATCTTAATCAAGAAACATGAAACCTAGCCCAACACATTTCAAAATCAGGCTTTTAGGTCAAGGGTAGCATTAGAACGATCCCTACCCTCAGCTCATCTTCTCTAGGACATATGAACCTAGATAGGTGTGATGTGATTCCAATCATAGATCTTTTAGGATCATCACTCGTGTCACACCCCAATTCTGGACTAACCAGAATAGTGTGATGAACCGTCAATAAACCAACGGTTCAACCAGGATCTCTGTTATGTAGTACCCACCATATCAACCACACACACATTTCACAGTAATAATCAGAGATAATAAACAAATAAGAGAAAGTCCTTATAATTAATGAACTGAGTATCTAACAGTGCTAAATAAATAGTTAATCCAGTTATCTCCAAGTAACTTAACACATAAAATAAAAATCAATTACATGTCCGCTAACCAAAATATAACTAAACTAATCAAAGACGCATTGAATGCACTCGCATGAAGGATCATGCGCATCTTCAACAGCTTCTATGTCCATAGCCGCCATGTATCCATATGTCGGCGCATTCATGTACTCTTCTATAGTAGGACCTGCATCATCAACTAAAAATATTCAACGTCGAAAGGGGTAAGCACACATCACAGCTCAGTGAGCAAACAAAACAATGCAACAAACATATGCATGCATTCAATTCATATCTTTGGTCTGATTTTTAAGTTTACAATATGCTATAGAAAGGATTGGTGGCTACCGCACCTCTATACACAAGTATGTGAATCCGTCCAATGGATCAAACACCATTGTTGTCCCACATGCACCCACCATGAATAGAGATAGAACTAAAGTATTCGGATCAAACACCGCTAACACTTCTCCTAATGCCCTACCCATACCAACACGTAAGCCCCTATTGGCGAGGGCTTGCAAACTGGGCTCGCAACTAACCAATCCTAAATGTCATACAGTGTATCCATGGCCTCACCCCAGCATCCCACAATACGTTCATAGAGATAGAGCTAAGGCCCCCCGATAGAGTCATAGACCACAAGGTTCGAGACCACCTCCCCTGATGCCCTACGATATAATAATTCTACTAAGGTAATGGCGATACGACGATGTCAGTGGGTAAGACTTGAATAGAGATAGAGCTAGAGTCTGGATGTCACACCCCAATTTTGAACCAATCAGAATAGTGTAATAAATCGTTTATGATCCAATGGTTTCAACCAGGATCTCGAATAGGCCGTGTTCATTTGTTTAAACCAGATACAACCACAACCATAATTAGAGTAAATAAATAATAGCGAAAGTCTTTAATATTAATGAACTGAGTATCTAACAGTGATAACATAAATAAATTATCCAATTATCTCCAAATAACTAAAGACATAAAATAAAATAAAATAAATTAATCAATTACATGTTTCGAATAATTCAACAACTAAATCTAATCGAAAACACATGAGTTGCACTCGCACGATGAATCATGCGACTCCACTATAGCTTCCATGTTCATCGTAGCAACATGCTCGTACATTGGTGCATTCATATAATCTTCTACTGTAGGACCTGCATCATCAACTAAAAATATTCAACGTCGAGAGGGTGAGCACACATCATGGCTCAGTGAGCAAACAAAACAATGCAACAAACATATGCATGCATTCAATTCATATCTTTGGTCTGGTTCATAAGTTTGCAATGTGCTATAGAAAGGATAGGTGGCCGTCGCACCTCTATACACGAATGTGTAAAGCCACCCAATGGATCAAACACTATTGTCGTCCCACATGCACCCATCATGGAATAGAGATAGAGCTAAAGTGCCCGGATCAAACACCGCATGACACTTCCCCTGATGCCCTACCCATACCAACATGTAGGCCCCTATTGGCAAGGGCTTGCAAACTGGGCTCGCAACTAACCAATCCTAATGTCAAACAGTGTATCCAAGGCCTCACCCCAGCATCCCTCAATACGTCCATAGAGATAGAGCTAAGGCCCCCTGGCAGAGTCAGAGTATACACGGTCCGAGACCACCTCCCCTGATGCTCTACGACGTAATAGCTCTGCTAAGGTAATGGCGATACGACAATGTCAGTAGACAAGACTTGAGTAGAGATAGTGTCACACCCCAATTCCACACTGTTCAGAATGGTGTGATGAACCGCTAAATAACCAACGGTTCAACCAGGATCTCTAATAGGCTATCCCCGCGTTATCCAAACTTTACACGCATCCACAATCATAATCAGAGTAATACACAATAGCGGAAAATTTATAAATAATATGAACTGAGAACTAAAATGATACCCATAAATAATAGCAAATTATTCTGTGTTTAACTAAGACACAAATATTTAAATACCAAATACATGTCTTATAAATCCAATAAAGAAACCTACAAAAATATCTAATCGAATACACATGAGTTGCACTCGCAAAAGGAGTCGTGTGTATCGTCTTCAGCTCCAACTTCCATAGCTGCTACACTTCCGTATGCCGACGCGTTCAGATAATCTTCAACTGTATAACCTGCATCATCAACTAAAATATTCGATGTCGAGGGGTGAGCACACAACACGGCTCAGTGAATAGCCAAAATAATGCAACAATACATATGCATGCAAAAAAAAAATCAATTTATATCTTTGGTCTTGGCTTATAGTTTGCAATGTGCAATAGAAAGGTTGGGTGGTCAAAGGTTAACGTTTATTGACACCGCCTCTATACCAGGGTGTGGAAGCCCGCCCGAAGGTTAACGTTTATCGTCGTCCCCATCCACCCTACCATAACATTATACAACAAAGGTTAACGTTTATTGCTATATAATGCTATACCAACACGTAAGCCCCTGTTCGCGAGGGCTTGCAAACCTGGACTCACTGCTAACCAATCCTAATGCCAAACAAGTGTATCCAAGGCCTCACCCCAAGATCCCTCGGAACATCCATAGAGATAGAGCTAAGGCCCCCGGTAGAGTCAGACTACAAGGACCGAGACCACCTCCCCTGATACTCTACGACATAATAGTTCTGCTAAGGTAATGGTGATACGACGATGTCAATGCACAAGACTTGAGTTAGAGATAGAGCTAAAGTGCTGAGACCCGCCAAAGGTTAACGTTTATTGACGTTCTCATTACACCTCCCCTGATACTCGCTTGCATCAAGCACATCAACCACACACATACCAATCACATGTCTATTCCTATCATCATCATCATCATCATCATATTATAAACAATAAAGTAAATATGCATGAACAAGTAATAGAAATATTGGATGGCATGCTGTATGCACATTACAAATATATTCGCATAGAATCAAACATGGCATAGGACTCAAGAAAAGAAAAACAGTTTATTATTAACCAATTTAGTTTGGGGTTAAGGTTCCTCACCTTAGCTTGCTAATAGATACTTTTCTAAGCTCTAAAATCACCTTTATAATGTTATTATATTGCTAGAAAACCTAACAAAGTCGATAGAATTTAATTAGAATTAATTCAGAATTTAAAAACCATTCTGTCAACTGAGGGTCGATGCTAGGGTCGATGGGTCTATCGACCCTCCCTCCATTCTGAACTTCCCGAATGCTGAGGGTCGATGGTCAGAAACACCTAGGGTCGGATGGTCTATCGACCCTCGGTGCGACCCTCGGTGCACTCTGGTCCAATTTCCACTTTTTAATCCACTCTTCGTGTTTGGGGTCCTATAGCTTGCTTCCTACATTCACTCAACATTCATTCCATGGTCTAGAACCATGTATAAACCATCTTTCTCCTTTTCGTGCA
This sequence comes from Protea cynaroides, assembly GCA_028583415.1. Lineage (NCBI taxonomy): Eukaryota > Viridiplantae > Streptophyta > Magnoliopsida > Proteales > Proteaceae > Protea > Protea cynaroides. Next base: position 35,504,992 of record CM053271.1, read on the forward strand.
TCCTCCTATGGTTTTCCATGAAAACCTAACCATGGATGGATGGTTTGGGTTTCTCCGAGATCACTTTCTCTTCAACTACTAACCTAAGGTCTATAGAAACTCATGGAATTAGTATCCATACCTGAGAAGATTACTTTTCTCTGCAATTTCTTCTCCTTTTTGCTAAGCCTTCTTCCTAGCCTCCTTTCTTCCTCTTTTCCTTCTTCTCTCTTTCTCTCATATCAATTAGGGTTGTGAAAGGAGTGAAAGTGGCTTAGGAACATCCTTTAAATAGACTAGGAATGTCCTATAATAATCCCATTGAGATTTGGAAAGAATCCCAACCGAAAATTAAGAAATTTCCTAATTTCAGTTTCGTCAGAAACCGAGGGTCGATGGGAGGGTCGATGATCCCGTCGACCCTAGGGTCTTAAGCTGTCCGACCCTCCCTTCAAAACTGAGGGTCTGACTTTCTATTTTGGGAGGTCCGACCCTGCTTAGTTGGGTGTGCGACCCTTCCCTAAAATTAAGTGTTTTTGGATCGATTTTATACCTGGGATCTCGATCTCCTTCATGCCCTTGGTCCATTTGACTCGACCATCATGGGTAAACCTGGTTCAAGGTGGTAAGACCGGGTTAGTTTGACACGGGTCTTACAGATAGAGCTAGAGTCTGGTGACCAGGATGAACCACAGTGTCACGTCCTCCCCCTGATGCTCTACTCGCATCAAGTACACTAACCACACACATACATTTACATGCCTATTCCTAGCATCATCATCATCATCATGATGTTATAAATAAATGGAATTAAATATGCATGAGCAGTAGAAAAATATTGGATGACATGTGAAATACACATTACAAGCATACAAGCATAGAATCATTCATGGCATTGGACTCAATAAATAAAAATAGTTTATTATTAGCCAATTAATTTAGGTCTTGTTCGCTCACCTTTGGTCGATAGTAGATCCTCGTTCAAGCTTTGTAATTTACTTTTAAACCACTTGGAAACCTAACAAATTTATAGATTTTAAATTAGAATTTATTCCCAGCAATTCAGACTAATTGAAACTAAGTGGTCGCAGGTGTGGCAGCACCTGTGGTATCAGTTTCTGCGACCATAGGGTGTGTGGTCGCAAGGTGTGGTCGCATATCCTACAACCACAAATGCGACCACACCCTCCTTGGAACTTCCCGAGGGCATGTGACCGCAAGGTGTGGTCACATATCATGCGACCACACATGCGACCACACCCTTCCTGGACTTCCCGAGGGTGTGTGGTTGAATATGTGTGTCTCGTGTGGTCGCACATCATGCGACCACACATGCGACCACACATGTGATGGTCGACTTCTCACTCCCAACTCCATTCTTTCATGTTTGGATCCTTTGGCTTATCATTATGATCTTTTCTATGATTGTTCTATGGCTTAAAACTAATATTTTATACACAGTCCATCATCCACATAGATTCCTTCCATGGATCTCTTGGAATTTGTCCATGGATTGATGATTGGGGTCTCACTTAAATCCCTATCTCCTTCATGATCTATTCTAGGTATTCAATTGACATGGGAAATGTTTTCATACCTTAAGCTTGTTGAAGATTCAGAGTTTTCTCTGAATTTTCCTCCTCTTAGTCTTCCTCTTCAATTCTCCTTCTCTTCCTCCTCTTCTCTTTCTCTCACTTTCAGTTTAAGTTCTAAAAGGAGAAAAGAGGCTAAGGGACGTCCTATATATAGAGGAAAACCCTCCATATAAACCCTACTTAGATTAGGAAAGAACCCCCCTTCAGATTAGGAAGGTTTCCTAATCACGATTTCTGTCTGGGTTCGTGTGGTCGCAGGTGTGGTTGCAGAATCCATCGACCACACTGTCAGAAACATGTGACCACATTACCCAGATTTCTGTGGTCGCTTTGGTCTGAGGTGTGGTCGACCACACCTGTTTAGGTATGCGACCACATACTCCTAATTGACTGTTTTGGGTTCAATTTCATATCTGGTCTTGTGGTTTTTTACGCGCTTGGCCCGACCATGATAGGAAGACCTGATACAAGGTGGTAAGACCGGTTAGTTCGATATGGGTCTTACACTGGAGACCAGGTCAAAGACCACAATTTCCATGTCCTCCCCCTGATGCTCTACTCACATCTAGCATACTAACCATACACACACAGTCACATGCCTATTCATAGCATCACCAATCAACATGATAGCAAATAGACAAAAGTAAATATGCATGAGCAGTAATAACAATATTATTGGATGACATATGAGATGTACATTATAAGCATACAAGCATAGAATCAATCATGGCATTGGAATCAATAAAATAATAGTTTATTATTATCCAATTAGTTTAGGTCTTGTTCCCTCACCTGTTAGCAAAACTTGATCTCTTTCTAAGCCTTACAATTTTCTTTGAATCAATTTAATGACCTAAAAGTTAGGATTCATGTGTACTGTGTTACAGTAGTTGAAAATCAAAATAGATCATTGATAGGTGTCTGATAGGCCCTATGGTCACAAGCTATGTCGACCTTACCACGTACGGTCGATACCCTACAGTCGCACTATATGCGACCAAACCCTACGACCATATAGTTTCTGAATTCTTCTTAAACGCCTATGGTCGATACTTGATCATGCTATGGTCATGCTATGGTCGACCATAGCTGCGACCTTACGATTCTTGGTCACAAACTACATTCAATCCGAGTTCTTCTTGGGTTAACACCTCAGCTTTTCTCTTGGGTTCATACTAAGGCTATCCTATGATCATCATTAGTAGTTTCTCATCAATCATTATCACCAAACTCATCCCTCATGGTTATCCTTAGGATTTACTTAAGGAATTACATGGATTTTAATAGGTTGACATCTCCAATCCTCCATAGAAACCTTATTCCATAGAATTTACATCTTTAGAGATTATGTTCATACCTTTGCTTATGGTATAAAATTAAAATCTTCTCAGCAACACCTTCTCCTTAGCCTTCTCTCCTTCTTCTTCTCTTCCTTCTCTTCCTCTAGGGTTTACTAATGTTCTAATTGAGTGAAAAAGCTTGAGGGATGTCCTTTATATAGAGAAAAACTCTCCATATAGAGTTCTCTACTAATAGGAAAGAGACCCTCCTTAAATTAGGAAAGTTTCCGAATTCAGAGTCTGATTTGGGGTCCTACGATCGGACATATGGTTGCAGAACCCATCGACCGTAGGGTCGAAAACATCGATCGTAGGTTCATTGGTCTATGATCCTTATTCCTTACCATATGGTCGACCATACATACCTAGCTATTCAACCATACGCATACTTTGAGTGTTTTTAACTCGATTCTCATACCTGGTTTTGTGATCCTACTTCACACGGTCGGTCCACTCGGTCCAGCAATGATGGGAAGACCTAGCACGACACGGTTAAATCAGATTAGTGGAGTGCATGTCTTACAACTCCCCCCCTTACATAAATTTCATCCTCGAAATTTGCATTGCACATACCTTCCGAGTCGAATAGGTGAGGATCTTGCTTTCGCATAGCATTCTCTTCTTTCCATGTGATTTCTTCTACATCTTGGCTTCTCCAAGTAACTTTCACATAATATATGTCGCGATTACAAAGACGTTGAACCTTCTGACTAGTGATTTCGAAAGATACCACTTTGAACGTCAAATCTTCAATCAAATCCGGTGGATATGTTGTTAGCACGCGTGTTGGATCTCTGACGTATTTCTTCAGTTGTGAGACATGAAATACATCATGTACACTAGACATTGATGGTGGTAGTGCTAACTGATATGCTACCTTTCCACGCCTTACCAGAATCTCATATGGTCCAATATATCGGGGACATGACTTTCCTTTCTGTCTGAACCATTTTAAACCACGCATAGAAGATATTTTCAGAAATACTTTATCACCTATGGTAAATTCAAGGTCTTTACGTCGATTGTTCGCATATTGCTTCAAATGATTCTGAGCTATTCGAACTCTTTCCTTGATGATGTCGACTACTTAACATGTCTCTTCAACGAATTTTGGTCTCACAATTCTCCGTTCTCCAACCTCATTCCAAAATAAAGGAGTTCGACACTTCCTACCATACAGTACTTCATAGGATGACATCTGTATTATAGCTTGATAACTGTTATTATAAGTGAACTCAATCAATACTAGTTTCTCATCCTATGTTCCCTTGAAATCAATGACACAAGCTCAGAGCATGTCTTCTAAAATCTGAATGGTGCGCTCCGACTATCTGTGTGTTTGAGGATGAAATGCAATACTAAACTTTAACATTGTACCCATAGCCTTCTGTAATCCTTCCCAAAACTTGGAGGTAAAGCATGGGTCTCTGTCGGACACGATGCTTTCAGGTACACCATGCAACCTGACAATATTATCAACATACAGCTTAGCTAGCCTCTCTAGTGTATACTGAGGTCGTATAGCTATAAAACAAGCTGTCTTAGTCAAACGATCTACAATCACCCAGACTGCGTCAACTACTCTAGGAGTCAATGGTAAACCTGTGACGAAGTCCATAGTGATGCAGTCCCATTTCCATGCTAGTTCTGGTAATGGTTGCAATAAGCCTGCAGGCCTTTGCCTTTCAGCCTTTACTGGATGACAATTCAGGCATTGCGACATAAATTTAGCTACATCCACTTTCATTCCCCTCCACCAATATAGTTTCTTCAGATCATGATACATCTTTGTACTCCTGGGATGTACCGAATAAGAGGTGGTGTGGGCTTTCTTCATTAGTCTGTGTCTAATATCTGAGTCTTTATTTTCAGAAACTCATACTCTCCCTTTGTATCTTAACACATTTTTAAGGTCCAAAGTGAAGTCAGGAGTAGTGCTACCTTTTTCAAGGTCTTCTTGCACTGTTCTCAGATAGGGGTCTGATTGAATAGCTATTTTTACTTCATCTATTAGATCTGGTATAATTTTCAATGTAAAAAACATGTTTAAAAAGCGATGAATAAACCTTAGGTCGACTGATTCACTCAGTTTATCAATCACAAACTGTTCATCGCTACAACTGAATACTCTTCTTGTGTCATACACTGCAGCATTTGTGCTAGCTTCTTCCTATGACTTTGTCATTGCTTTTTTGCTTAGTGTATCAGCAACTACATTAGCCTTCCCTAGATGATACTGGATATCATAATTATAATCGTTCAGCAACTCTAGCCATCTCCTTTATCTCATCTTCAACTCCTTCTGATTGAAAAGATGAGTAAAACTCTTATGATTTGATTTAATCTGAAATTTTTCTCTGTACAAATAATATCTCCATGTCTTGACAACATGTACCACTATGGCTAGTTCCAAGTCATGGGTTGGGTAATTTTTCTCATGTGTCTTTAATTGTCTGGAAGCATACCAATTACTTGCTCTCCTTGCATGAGCACACATCCCAAACTTAACCCAGATGCATCGATGTATAAAATAAATGGTTCTCCTGGTACCGGTATGGTTAAGATGGGAGCTGATATCAGTTCTGCCTTCAGTGTTTGAAAACACTCCTCACATTTAGCGGTCCAAACAAACTTTTCTCCTTTCTTGGTCAGACTAGTGAGAGGTACGTCAATCTTGGAGTAATCTTCCACGAATCGTCGATAATACCCAACTAAACCTAAGAAACTTCTAATTTACGTAACATTCTTAGGTGCTTCCCATTTCACAGTAGCTTCAATCTTGCTAGGATCCACTTTAATTCCTTCAATCGATACAACATGGCCTAAGAAAGCAACTTCACTTAGCCAAAACTCACACTTAGTAAATTTAGCGTAAAGCTTTTCTGTTCTTAGTTGCTGTAGAGCGGTTCTAAGATTTGTGATATGAGTTTCTTTGTCCTTAGAGTAGACTAGGATGTCGATAATAAATATGATGATAGATGTATCTAGCATAATGTAGAATACCCAATTCATGAGTTCCATAAAAATTACGGGTGCATTAGTAAATCTGAATGACATAACTAGGAATTCATAATGTCCATATCTTGTTATGAATGTTGTCTTAGGAATATCACCTTACTTGATCTTCAACTGATGATATCCTGACTGAAGATCAATTTTGGAGAATACTTTGGCACCTTGCAATTAATCGAATAAGTCATCAACCCTAGGCAATGGATACCTATTCTTGATCGTGAGCTTGTTTAATTCTCGATAATCTATACAAAGTCAAACACTACCGTCCTTCTTCTTCACGAATTGCACTGACACTCCCCATGGTGATATACTGGGTCGAATATGACCCTTGTCCAGTAGTTCTTGTAACTGTACCTTCAATTCCTTAAGTTCAATAGGAGCCATTCGGTATGGTGCCTTAGATACTGATAAGGCTCTGAGTAATAGGTCTATAACGAACTCTGTCGCTTGGTTAGGTGGCAATCCTGGTAAATCTTCAGGGAACACCTCTAAAAAATCTCGTACAACCTTTATATCTTCCATTCGTGGTGCTTCTTTGGTAAGATCCACAACAGACACCAAGTATCCAACTCCACCCTTCTCAAGGCATCTTCTAGCCTTTAATGCAGAGAGGATGAGTTTCTATTTACGGGGAAGTTTGGTTCCCGTAAAACTGAACTATGTGCCTTCCTTGTCTTTAAATGATATCTTCTTCTCAGCACAAAGCAAACTTGCAAAATGTTGGGATAACCAGTCCATCCCTATGATGACGTCAAAGTCTACCATCTCAAGTTGCACCAGGTTGGCATCCAAGCTTCGTCCATTTATAAGAACTAGACATGGTCCATAACCTTGGTCTAATTCTACTTCTAATCCCATAGGCGACCTTACTAGTAGCTTGTAGACTAAAAGTCTGAGAGGTAAACTTAACTTCTTTCCAAACGACACAAATATGTAAGGATGAGTAGCCCCAGAGTTAAAGAGTACTATGGCAGATATGCCATTAATAGGTATGATACCTGTAATTCGATTTAATTTAGTCTATATGCACATACAAGGTATTTTAAAACAAAAGGTTGAATCATTCCTGTGACCACATTAGGTGATTTATAGCTTCCTCATAAGTAATAGCATAAACCTTTCCTTGCTGTAGCTGCTTCCTTGGCTTAGGACAATCTCTTGAATAATGCCCTATTTGATGGCAATTAAAGCATTTAACTCCAGCATTGGCCTGCTTCAGTTGTGGTTGAGTTGTTGGAGTAGTCTTAGTTGCAACATTGGATCCTTAAGTGTGGAAGGATTTAAATGTCTTGGAGTTCCCTTCATTGAATGAGTTTCTATTAGGCCTCTTGATACCCCTATTTTGATCAAAGTAGCTCTCCCTTTGGTTGGACTCGAAAACTCGAGCAATTTGTACTGCTTCATTATATATTTTCTTTTCTAGTCCCAATACATGCTCACGAATGTTTCCCCTAAGTCCCATGACGAACCTTCGGGTTTTGATATTTTCCTCCTGCATGCTAGAGGGAGCGAAGAAGAACAGCTCTTCATAACACTACTGATAAGCGTTTACCGAAATTTATCCTTGATATAGACTCAAGAACTCCTTTTCCATTTAATCCATGAAACTCCTAGGAAAATACTTTTTGAAGAAAGCTTCTTTGAAGATATCCCAGGTTAATTGAGTGTGTTTTGTCAACAGATAACTTCGAGTGGACTTCCACCAGTGATGTGCATCACCTTTCAGCATAAATGTAGTACATTATACATTCTCTTCTTCACTGATAGTCATCATCATAAAGTTTCTTTCCAATTCGTCGATCTAGTGGGCTGGCCACAGAGAATCCGATGGCTTACCAGTGAATTCCCTCAGCTTCATCTTCAGAAAATGCTCGATCAGTCTGGAGTGATCAAGCTGATACTATGCATAAGCTCCATACATAGGCGATTGGTACTGATAACTACCTTGGTTGTACCCACCTTGTGGTGCTTCAGGATTCTGCACTTGAGATTGCACAACTGGTGTTTGTGGTGCTTAGGGTACTGTATTGCTACCCCCAGGTACGGTACTAGCTTGCCCTGCAGGTAGAGGTGTTGTGTTTGCAACTGGAGAAGCAATTCCCATAGCAGCTTGCATGTTGACATGCATTTGTTGTATATGCTACACTTGCTATGCCATTTTCATTACTACAGTAGCCAAGTTTGTAGGTGGTGCAGGTAAGTTGGTTGGATTGGCTTGGGTGTGAACATCCTGAGATGCAGTATTTTGATTCCCAACATTTCCTTCCTATCCTTCCTGACCTTCGTTGTCATTGGCCTCCATAGGTGGTGGAGGTGGGTTTGCATTCTGTCTCCTTTTGCTAACTCTATGCCCAACCATTTAAACTTGTGGGTAAAATGGTATTGGAAAACCTGTGAGACAAAACAGAATTATTGGGTTTGTCTCACAAATGGGAGGCAAGAGAAGAAACAAAATTAAGAGGCAATAATTCTAACAGAGTCAAAAGCAAACAACAGTCATTCATATGGTCGACGGCCTACGGTCGCATGTTGCGCGACCATAGGTTCGACCATTAGAACCCTGGAAACTTCTCGAGACCCTATGGCCGATCATACAGTCGATGACACTGTCGATAGTTTTGGTCAAATTGTGTGACCGTATGATTCAAAATTAGTTTTAAAACCTATTTTTCTGAGATTTCCCTCTTATTTCTCCTTCTTTCTCCTACGGTCTCAACTCAGCTCGCCACCACTAGGTTGCTACAGTGTCAATCGTATGAGCTTGACAATTTTTCCATCAATCGATGATCTACATTCCATTCCTCGAGGTATGTTCTCTATTCTTTCCTCCTTTTTAAGCTTTTATACCTAGATTTTTCTCCATATATAGAGCTTTCTTCAAATTGATATATTTTTATTTGTAAAAATTTGATTTTTATTGGGGGTTATTGCTATTGGCTACCCAAAGGATGAAAGCCCTCATGAAAATTCGAGTTTCATCGGTGGGTTTGCAAGAGTGTGAAAAACAATCCCAATTTTAACCTAGAATTTGGGGTTTTTACCAAATGTCAAAATTTCTTCAGTTTTACTTTAATTGGTGGTTATTTCCTATTGATTATTCATTGTAGGTTGGGTTATGCCTCATGTAAGTCCTCCTTCCCAAATGTTTGGATGGAAGTTAGGCTTTCCCCCATTTTATGTCATTATGCTGCCTAAATTTCAAATTTCTGTAACTTGTTTTTCTTATTCTCTTTTCTTGCAGTTATCATGGTTCGCACTAAGGTTGCTCGAGTTCATGACCAGCGTCGCTTCCGGTCCATCGAAGCGGAGGTACAATATCTAAGGTTTGATCGAAAGAAAGTAGAAGGGGGTCAATGTGTGAACTTAGCCCACTTAGCCCTGTTTGATGTGGAGAGGGCATTTTGTAATGGGCTGGCTTCCATTGATCCTGTATAAGGCTTATACCCACCCAGATTTAGTAAAGTAGTTCTACTTTCACCTACAGATAGAGGGTGACCTAGAGGATGTGGATAAGGGTAGAGAGCTTCGGATCACCAATTGGGCGAAATGGGTTCCTATCTCTTTCAACTATCAGGAGTTGGTTGATCTCCTAGGCATTTCCAATGATGGACAGTTGGTCTACTTTGCACCAAGGGAGCCCCAGTTCTTGTCTACACAAGTGCATGGAGAGATATGTAATCAGATTCTTCGGGATGACCGCTAGGAAATGAAGGCAGTCAACCTATGTCTTGAGCCATGGGTCTACTGTAAGATTATCCAGCATGATCTGATCCCTCAGGGTGGTCACTACGACATGGTCTCCCAGTTGACTCAGTACCTGGTGTACTGTATATGCACCAGACAGCCTGTTTGTCTGCCCTACATTATCCTCCAGACTATGCACAGAGCCACTTTGCCTGACTCGAGAGGTAATCTGCCCTATGGACGGTTGATCTCCACTCTCCTTACTCGTCTACAGGTGAACTTAGAGGATGAGAGGATTTATGAGGACACCTTCTCAGTTGACCTTAATTGGGAGGCCATCAGTAGGATGGGCATGAGATATTTACAGGTCAGTGATGACGAGTGAAATGCCATGAGATGTCCTATCACTCGGGTGGCTGCAGCAGATGCAGATGCTACAGCAGCTGCAGTAGTAAAGGTAGACGAGAGCGATGATGAGAAGTATGATGATCAGATGTACATGGATGTAAATACCATACCTCATCCATCACCATAGCGTTCTACTGGAGCCAGCCCTTCTCCGACTTCTCACTCGGCTGGTCCTTCACATCCTCCATCAGATGACATGATGGTGCTACTTCTTGAGATTTGCGAGGCTTAGCGTGTTACGGATCAGAGGGTAGGAGAGATCCTAGATGATTAGCGCTCTATAGACCAGCGGGTAGCGGATCTAGCAGCTAGTCTCCAAGCGACCCAGACTCAGGTAGCTTGGCTTATGATAGTGTATGCTGAGGACTATGATAGAGACCATGAGGCACCTCCTCCTCCTCCAGCACCCCTAGCTTCATGATTGCCATTTATATTGTAGAGTAACTATTCGACTTACGGACCGTACTCTGGTTCGGATATACATTTTATCTTATTTCTTCATTTAGCATATATATATATATATATATATATATATATATATATATATATATATATATATATATATATATATATTGTTTCTCCTTTATATATATGCATTATTCTCTTTCTTAGTTTATGTCTCAAACAACACAGGTGCGTATAGTGTGTTCTTATTACAGATTTTTAATTTATCCAAAATTAGTTCATAACTTATGTGGAAGTAGTTAGGTCAACGGGTAGAACCTGAAAGAGCTCTGATACCAAGTTGTCACACCCAAATTTTGGACTAATCAGAATAGTGTGATGAACCATCAATAAACCAATGGTTCATCCAGAATCTCCGTTAGGTAGTACCCACCATATCAACCACACACACATTCCACAGTAATAATCAGAGATAATAAACAAATAAGCAGAAGTCTTTATAATTAATGAACTGAGTATCTAACAATGCTAAATAAATAGTTAATCCAATTATCTCCAAGTAACTTAACACATAAAATAAAATAATCAATTACATGTCCGTTAACAAAAATATAACCAAACTTATCAAAGATGCATTGATTGCACTTGCATGAAGGATCATGCGCATCTTCAACAGCTTCTACGTCCATAGCCGCCATGTGTCCATATGTCGATGCATTCATGTGCTCTTCTACAGTAAGACCTGCATCATCAACTAAAAATATTCAACGTCGAAAGGGGTGAGCACACATCACGGCTCAGTGAGCAAACAAAACAATGCAACAAACATATGCATGCATTCAATTCATATCTTTGGTCTGATTTTTAAGTTTGCAATATGCCATAGAAAGGATTGGCGGCCACTACCCCTCTATACACGAGTATGTGAATCAGCCCAATGGATCAAACACCTTTGCCGTCCCACATGCACCGACCATGGAATAGAGATAGAGCTAAAGTGTCTGAATCAAACACCGCCAACACTTCCCCTGATGCCCTACCCATACTAACATGTAAGCCCCTATTGGCGAGGGCTTACAAACTGGGCTCGCAACTAACCAATCCTAAATGTCATACAGTGTATCCAAGGCCTCACCCCAGCATCCCTCAATACGTCCATAGAGGTTGAACTAAGGCTATCACACCGCAATTCTGCACCAACCAGAATGGTGTGATGAACCGTCTATCATCCAACGGTTCAACCAGGATCTCGAATAGACTGTGTCCGTTTGCTTAAACCATACACATCCACAACCATAATCAGAGTAAATAAACAATAGCTGAAGTCTTTAATACTAATGAACTGAGAGTCTAACAGTGATAACCTAAACAAATTATTCAATTATCTTCAAATGTCTAAGACGTAAAATAAAATAAATTAATCAATTACGTGTTCTTAATAATCCAACTAATAAATCTAATCAAAGACGCATGAGTTGCACTCGCACGACGAATCATGCGACTCCATCATAGCTTCTGCATCCATCGTCGTAACATGTCTGTACATCGGAGCATTCATATAGTCTTCTACAATAGTACCTGCATCATCAACTAAAAATATTCGACGTCGAAAGGGTGAGCACACATCACGGCTCAGTGAGCAAACAAAACAAGGCAACAAACATATGCATGCATTCAATTCATATCTTTGGTCTGGTTCATAAGTTTACAATGTGCAATAGAAAGGATAGGTGGCCGCCGCTGTAAGACCCGCACTCTGAAAACCCGGTCTAAACCTTGGTTTTGTGTCATGACAGGTCTTTCGATCATCACCGGGCCAGACGGGACAAGCGGATAGCAAACAGGTACAAAATCGGACCGAAGTCGATCAATTATACCTGATTTTAGGTATACCGGTTGATGGTACCGGTCTTGGTACCGGTCGACCGGTATGGCCTGCGCAGCTATGTGCGAAAATCTAGAAATTGGTCTCTACGGGTCCCGCTTTCTTGATTTCGAATCCTAGAAGTTTCCTAATCCTAGTAGGGTTACTAAACCCTATTTTTAGCCTATAAATACACCCTTAAACCTCCTCAAATCCTTTCCATTGTCTCTCACAAACCTTAGAGAAGAGAAATAGGTTGGAAAGGAGAAGGGGCTAGGAAGAAGAAGGAGGTGCCGCCATTACCGTTCGACGACGCTCTCATTACGCCAGTCAACGGTAAGTGTTTGAATCCATCTTCTTACCCTATGTTAGTTGTGTGGGTGGATCAATACCATGCAAAGTAGGTATTGATCTAAAACCCTAAATTGGCCGATAAACCCTAAGTAGCCGTCAAACCCTAGATTCGAGTTCCGAGATGATATTCATCGAAACGAGACTTGAATGAGTTGGGGATAACTCTAACTCAAAGCCTAGACTTAGAATGGATAGGAGAAACCCAGAAAATCCATGGAGGATGATCTTCGACAATCGAAAAACCCATGTATGGTCTTCCGGAGACATACCGGTCGACTATACCGGGTGCACAAAGTGCGACCGGTATGTTGCGACCGCTATCTCTCGGGAGGTTGTCTGTGGGGACCGGCTGACCATACCGGTCGCCAGTCTTTCCCACAGAGCTGCGACCAGTCACATGCCACCGGTCAGCTCTGTGAGGGTATTTTGTAACCATGTTGGTTTCTGACCAACATGAAACCCTAAACAATATATTCTAATGAAACCCAAATAATCTTGTAGGACTTTGTGACTTATCGTTTGGATATTGCGACGTGGGGCAAGTGATCGAACGAGCGTCAGGTAAGGGAATCTGACCTAAACCTAATAATTAATGGACAATAAATTATTGTTAATCACCTGATTATATGAGATGTGTTGTTTGTGCATATTCACATGCCATCCTTTACTTTCAGTTATTATTACTGTTCATGCATTGATAGGATGTGATTGTTAGGCATGTGATTGTTTTCGTTAGTGTGTGGAATGGGGCATGGGCCTGGGATCGCTCTTCACATTAGCACCTTTTGTAGTATTCTGTCTTAACATGCTCGGTACGGGTGGGGCATCAGGGGAAGGTCGTGGTACGTTAGTCTCCGATATTGATGTTGTCCCGGCCATTGTTATGTGGTACTGTGGATTCTGAGTCGACGTTGGCTTGTCCATGATGCTTTAGCTCTATCTCTATGCCGTAGGGAGTTATGTTGGGATAGGGTCTACCTGCGTTATGTTTCTATCCTAGTGGGTTAGTTGCGGATAGGGCATCAGGGGAGGTGTGGGAATGCCTTAGCTCTATCTCTATGCCGTAGACGGCTGTGCTGGGATAGGGCATACATTGATGACATATAAGATTGGTTAGTTGCGAGCCCAGTTTGCGAGCTCTGGCCAGTAGGGGCTTAGGTACTGGTATGGGTAGAGTATCCGGGGAGGTACGTGGGTATCTTAGCTCTATCTCTATTCCATGATGGGTGCATGTGGGCCAATGGGGGTGTGATCCATGAGGTGCCACACACTCGTGTATAGAGGTGCAGGGGCCACCAAACCTTTCTATAGCACATTGCAAACTTAAAACCAGACCACAGCATAAAATTGATTGTTACACATGCATAATCTTGTGAAACTGTCTGATTGTCTTACTGAGCTGTGTTGGTAGCTCACCCTTTGTATATACATTGCTTTTAGATGTTGATGCAGGATACACCGTGGACGACTACGTGAACGCTCCGGCGTACGGTGGTGTGGCTGCTCTGGATGTACAAGCCGGGGAGGACGAGCATGATGCTTCATGCGAGTGCCCTTTCTGTGTGTACTTGTGATGGATTTTTATTTAGTTGTTCCCGTTATTTTTGTTTGGTATTAAGAGATGTAAAAGATATTATAGTTTATGTTTGGATTTGAATAATTAGATATTTTATTTCAATTATCAATAGATACTCAGTTCATTCTATTTAAAGTCTTCCGCTGTAATATTTATATTCTGATTGTTGGTTATGTGTAATGGTTTGTATGAATGGACACGGCCTATTCGAGATCCTGGTGTGAACCGTTGGTTCAATGACGGTTCACTCACACCATTCTGGTTGGATCAGAATTTGGGGTGTGACAACTTGGTATCAGAGCTCTTGGGCTTTGTTCCAACAAACCATATTGCACTTAACTGAGTCGATGAACTGAGTTAGGAAAAAAATTAAAAATCTTAATACCAACGCACCCTAAGCATTGTTTGATACCTGAGATTGATTAAGAAAGAGAATAATGTACTATTCTGAATATGAAACTTAACATGTGCACATACACTAGTTAGGTGAAACATAAAATCTTTCATTAAATAGAAAATGAGAATCAGATAAAATAGTGCTACAGGGTACAGTCCACAAACCGGACAGTTACCCTGTTATATAAACCATCAAGAGAAGAAAAATTCAAACAGAATAGTCTGAGATGGTGGGCGGAAACGGTCGTAGGGGTCGAAAGCGTCACCAGGATAGGATGCGCCTCGAGGAAGAAGAACAGGTTGAACAAGACCAGGTTAGAGAACCAAGTCCTGAAGTAGAGGAGGAACAGGTTCCAGAAGTACCGACAAATTTACCTGACCCACCTCACAGGGATTCTGAGACCATTGTTACCAACCTGGTCTATCAGATGCAAGCTCAACAGAAGGAATTCCTGAGCGAGGTACTGAAGATGCTCAGGCCAACAGGTTTTGTTCCCGCTGGAAATACGCCCGAGTCTGGAGGAAATAATACTACCCAACCGATGCAGAGTAGCCCAAGGCCGAGGGGCCAAGCATAGAACGTACCACCACCGCATCAGTTTCCGTCGTCTTCTGCTTACCCGGGAGCTTATCCGTACCCACCACCATGGTACGGAGCAGACACGCAGGGACAGCATGATCTGAGCAGGTCAGTGGACAGATTCTTGAAGTTAAAACCTTCATCGTTCACGGGCAGGATAGGGAAACCATTGTGGCCAGCACAGTGGGTTGCAGAGATGGAGAAGAATTTTCGTCTGATGACTTGTACTGAGGAGGAAAAAGTATTATTTGCCACTCATATGCTAAAAGAAGACGCAAATGCTTGGTGGAATTCTACACGGACATATCTGGAAACCAAGTATACACTGGTTGATTGGGAAGTGTTTAAAGCTGCTTTCTTCGACAAGTATTTTCCAAAGAGTTTCAAAGATCAAATGGAGAAAGAGTTTCTCAATCTGCAACAGTCTCAGTCGACCGTAGATGCTTATCAACAAAGGTACGAAGAGCTATTCTTCTTCGCACCAGCAAGTATGCAAGAAGAAGAGACCAAGACACGTAGGTTCACTATGGGACTACGTGGAAGCATCAGAGAGCATATCTTGGGTCTGGACAAGAAGATCTACAACGAGGCTGTGTAGGTTGCGAGGGTGATAGAGTCCAGTCAGAGGGACAGCTTCTTCGCTCAGAACAGGGGAGTGAAGAGACCTGCTAGTGAGAGTTCGGGTGGCGGTAACAACAGACCCTTCCGCCCATACAGGGCACAGACCACTACAGTACCTGCGAGAAACAACCCGGCACCACCTGTGCCACAGTTCGCTGGACACAACCCAAATATCAAATGTTATAACTGTCAGTAGCTGGGACATGTCGCAAGGAACTGCACTCTACCTAAGAAGCAACCTCCCCAGCAAGGAAAAGTGTATGTGGTCACCACTGAAGAGGTAGCCGCATCACCTGATGTGGTAACTGGTACGACTCTATCCCTTACTATTGGGTTTATTCTTTCATTTTGCATGAGCATGTAGATCTAAGGGGCAATAAATTCCAGGAATTGTAAATGTAGCTGGTATACCCACCAGAATATTATTTGACTTTGGGGCCACGCACTCCTTTGTTTCTATTTCTTTTGGGAAGCGAATGGAGTTACCAATCAAGCAGTTGAACCCAGGCTTGATAGTTCGCTCTCCACTAGGAGTCGAAGTGGCTTTGACCGAATATTATGGACCATGTACGGTATGTATTGAGGGTCGAGACTTAGAAGCAAACATAGTACTACTCGAGATGGCAGACTTTGATGTCATCCTGGGAATGGATTGGCTAGGCCATCATTCGGCCGTCCTTTTATGTGGTGAAAGGAAGCTTGTGCTTATTGCCAAAGAGGGAAGGGAGTATAGTTTCGCTGGGATCAAGCTATCTAGGAAGCGGAAGCTGATTCTCTCTGCCCTAAAAGCTAAGCGATGCTTAGAGAAAGGGGGAGTGGGGTATCTAGTATCTATAGTCGATCTCACGGCAGAGTCACTCAAGATGGAAGATATAGATGTGGTTCGGGAGTTCCCAGATGTATTTCCAGAGGAGCTTCCAAGCTTACCGTCGGACAGGGCTACAAAATTTGTAATAGATCTCATGCCAGGTTCGGCGCCGGTATCTAAAGCACCATACAGAATGGCCCCGACCGAGTTAAAGGAGTTGAAGACCCAATTACAAGAATTATTGGATAAGGGCTTCATACGACCTAGTATATCGCCTTGGGGAGCACCTGTATTATTCGTCAAGAAGAAGGATGGAAGTGTAAGGCTGTGCATTGACTACCGTGAGCTGAACAAGTTGACGATCAAGAATCGGTACCCTTTGCCTAGGATCGATGATTTGTTTGACCAGTTACAGGGTGCAAAGGTTTTCTCAAAGATCGATCTCCGATCAGGGTATCACCAATTGAAGATCAAGGCCAGAGATATTCCGAAGACTGCTTTCAGGACGAGGTATGGGCATTATGAGTTTCTAGTTATGTCTTTCGGGTTGACCAATGCTCCAGCGTCGTTTATGGAACTGATGAACCGAGTGTTTCATGATATGTTGGACACTTCGGTCATCGTATTCATCGATGACATATTGATCTACTCTAAGGACATGGAGACTCATACAACACATTTGAGGGCAGCCCTACAACGGCTGAGACAGGAGAAGCTTTATGCAAAATTCAAGAAGTGTGAGTTTTGGCTGAAGGAAGTGGCTTTCTTGGGCCATGTTGTATCTGAAGACGGTATCAAGGTTGATCCAAGCAAGATAGCTGCCATAGTAGGATGGGAAGCACCAAAATTTGTTGCGGAGATTCGTAGTTTCCTTGGGTTGGCTGATTATTATAGAAGATTCGTGGAAGATTACTCCAGGATCGCTGTTCCACTCACCAGATTGACCAAGAAGGGAGAGAAATTCATATGGACAGATGAGTGCGAGAAGTGCTTTCAGACCTTGAAGTCAAGACTAGTCTCTGCACCTATCTTGACCATCCCAGAACCAAGCGTACCGTTCACTTTATATACGGATGCTTCGGGGTTGGGTATCGGGTGTGTATTGATGCAAGGAGAACAGGTGATTGCTTACGCATCAAGACAGTTAAAGGAGCATGAGAAGAACTATCCTACGCATGATTTGGAGTTAGCAGCGGTTATTCATGCAATCAAGACTTGGAGACACTACTTGTACGGTGAGAAGTTTCAGATCAAGTCAGATCACAAGAGCTTAACTTATCTTTTCACTCAGAAGGATCTGAATATGAGACAGAGGAGATGGCTGGAATTATTAAAAGATTATGATTGTGACATCCAGTATCATCCGGGTAAAGCAAATGTCGTGGCTGACGCCTTAAGCAGGAAGTGGGCATCGAAACCTGAGGCAGGACCAAGTACAAATGCTGCATTGTGTGCCGCAGCCTCTAGTTCAATCGAAGGCGATGAAGAGCATATAATTGAAACTGCAGAAGATCCAGTTGAGCAAGGCTTGATTCATAAGTTCACTATGATGTTCGCCGCATTGAAGATCTCACCGGATCTAGTTGATGAAGTCAAGGTAGCAATCCTACAGGATCCATATCTCAAGACAGTGCAAGAAGACTTAGAGAAGGGTGCAAGCAATCCTGACTTTACCTTGGATGCAGACAAGGTACTCAGGTATCGTGGACGGTTATGTATACCTGAGAGCGAAGACTGCGATATCAGAGACCGAGTTATGATTGAAGCTCATTTTACACTCCATATTCGGTACATCCAGGAAGTACCAAAATGTACCATGATCTAAGAAGACTATATTGGTGGAGGGGTATGAAGGCTGATATAGCTCATTTCGTGTTTCAGTGTCTGAATTGTCAACAAGTTAAAGCGGAACGGTAGAGACCCACAGGTTTACTACAGCCATTACCGGAACCTGCGTAGAAGTGGGATTGTATTACTATGGATTTTGTTACTGGCCTACCTTTAACACCAAGGTCCGTGGATGCAGTTTGGGTTATAGTGGATCGGCTCACCAAGACAGCTCGATTTATTGCGGTCAGACCTCAGTATACCATGGAGAAACTGGCAAAGTTATATGTGGATAATATAATCAGACTTCATGGCGTTCCAGAGAGTATAGTATCTGACAGAGATCCCCGTTTTACATCAAAGTTCTGGGAAGGATTACAGAAAGCTATGGGAACAAAGTTGAAGTTCAGTACAGCTTTCCATCCTCAGACAGATGGACAGTCAGAGCAAACTATTCAAATTTTAGAAGATATGCTCCGAGCTTGTGCAATAGATTTCAAGGGAGCTTGGGATGAGAAGCTATCACTTATTGAGTTCGCTTACAACAACAGTTATCAGGCTACGATTCAGATGGCCCCATATGAAGCACTCTATGGGAAGAAGTGTCGTACACCTCTGTTATGGAACGAGGTGGGAGAAAGAAGAATTATAGGTCCAGAGTTCGTTGAAGAAACTTGCCGAGTGATTGATCAAATCAATGAGAGAGTAAAGACAGCTCAAGTTTGACAGAAGCACTATGCGGACAATCGACGTCGAGAACTGGAGTTTGCAGTGGGTGACAAGGTATTCTTGAAGGTATCACTGGTGCGAGGTCTGAAACGGTTTGGTAAAAAGGGGAAGCTATGCCCCAGGTATGTGGGACCGTATGAGATATTGACCCGACGTGGTAATGTAGCATATCAATTGGCTCTACCACCATCTATGTCTAGCGTTCATAATGTGTTCCATGTATCATTACTGAAGAAGTATGTCAGAGATCCATCGCATATCTTGATTGCTGATCCTCCAGACTTGACTGAAGACTTAACTTTCGAAGTGGTGCCTGTAATGCTCTCAAGCCGAAAAGTTCAGCAACTTCGAACCAAGGATATCCACTATGTGAAGGTGCATTGGAGAAGCCAAAATGTGGAGGAAATTACTTGGGAAGAAGAGAGCGCGATGAGGAAGGAGTACCCTAACCTTTTTGACGATCAAGGTACGTTCAAATTTCGAGGCCGAAATTTCTTTTAAGGGTGGGGGAGTTGTAGAACCTACATGCAAATTTCGGGACAAAATTTCTTTTAAGGGTGGTGGAGTTGTAAGACCCGCACTCTGAAAACCCGGTCTAAACCTTGGTTTTGTGTCATGACAGGTCTTCCGATCATCACCGGGCCAGACGGGGCAAGCGGATAGCAAACAGGTACAAAATCAGACCAAAGTCGACCAATTATACCTGATTTTAGGTATACCGGTCGATGGTACCGGTCTTGGTACCGGTCGACCAGTATGGCCTGCGCAGCTATGTGCGGAAATCTGGAAATTGGTCTCTACGGGTCCCGCTTTCCTGATTTCGAATCCTAGAAGTTTCCTAATCCTAGTAGGGTTACTAAACCCTATTTCTAGCCTATAAATACACCCTTAAACCTCCTAAAATCCTTTCCATTGTCTCTCACAAACCCTAGAGAAGAGAAAGAGGTTGGAAAGGAGAAGGGGCTAGGAAGAAGAAGGAGGTGCCGCCATTACCGTTCGACGACCCTCTCATTACGCCAGTCAACAGTAAGTGTTTGAATCCATCTTCTTACCCTATGTTAGTTGTGTGGGTGGATCAATACCATGCAAAGTAGGTATTGATCTAAAACCCTAAATTGGCCGATAAACCCTAAGTTTTCGTCAAACCCTAGATTCGAATTCCGAGATGATATTCATCGAAACGAGACTTGAATGAGTTGGGGATAACTCTAACTCAAAGCCTAGACTTAGAATGGATAGGATAAACCTTGAAAATCCATGGAGGATGATCGTCGGCAGTCGAAAAACCCATGTATGATCTTCCGGAGACATACCGGTCGACTATACCGGGTGCACAGAGTGCGACCGGTATGTTGCGACCGCTATCTCTCGGGAGGTTGTCTGTGGGGACCGGCTGACCGTACCGGTCGCCAGTCTTTCCCACAGAGCTGCGACCGGTACATGCCACCGGTCAGCTCTGTGAGGGTATTTTGTAACCATGTTGGTTTCCGACCAACATGAAACCCTAAACAATATATTCTAATGAAACCCAAATAATCTTGTAGGACTTTGTGACTTATCGTTTAGATCTTGCGACGTGGAGCAAGTGATCGAACGAGCGTCAGGTAAGGGAATCTGACCTAAACCTAATAATTAATGGACAGTAAATTATTGTTAATCACCTGATTATATGAGATGTGTTGTTTGTGCATATTCACATGTCATCCTTTACTTTCAGTTATTATTACTGTTCATGCATTGATAGGATGTGATTGTTTTCGTTAGTGTGTGGAATGGGGCATGGGCCTGGGATCGCTCTTCACATTAGCACCTTTTGTAGTATTCTGTCTTAACATGCTCGGTACGGGTGGGGCATCAGGGGAAGGTCGTGGTACGGTGGTCTCTGATATTGATGTTGTCCCGGCCATTGTTATGTGGTACTGTGGATTCCGAGTCGACGCTGGCTTGTCCACGATGCTTTAGCTCTATCTCTATGCCGTAGGGAGTTATGTTGGGATAGGGTCTACCTGCGTTATGTTTCTATCCTAGTGGGTTAGTTGCGGATAGGGCATCAGGGGAGGTGTGGGAATGCCTTAGCTCTATCTCTATGCCGTAGACAGCTGTGCTGGGATAGGGCATACATTGATGACATATAGGATTGGTTAGTTACGAGCCCAGTTTGCGAGCCCTGGCCAGTAGGGGCTTAGGTACTGGTATGGGTAGAGTATCAGGGGAGGTACGTGGGTATCTTAGCTCTATCTCTATTCCATGATGGGTGTATGTGGGCCAATGGGGGTGTGATCCATGAGGTGCCACACACTCGTGTATAGAGGTGCGGGGGCCACCAAACCTTTCTATAGCACATTGCAAACTTAAAACCAGACCACAGCATAAAATTGATTGTTACTCATGCATAATCTTGTGAAACTGTCTGATTGTCTTACTGAGCTGTGTTGGTAGCTCACCCTTTGTATATACATTGCTTTTAGATGTTGATGCAGGATATACCGTGGACGACTACGTGAACGCTCCGGGGTACGGTGGTGTGGCTGCTCTGGATGTACAAGCCGGGGAGGACGAGCATGATGCTTCATGCGAGTGCCCTTTCTGTGTGTACTTGTGATGGATTTTTATTTAGTTGTTCCCATTATTTTTGTTTGGTATTAAGAGATGTAAAATATATTATAGTTTATGTTTGGAATTGAATAATTGGATATTTTATTTAAATTATCAATAGATACTCAGTTCATTCTATTTAAAGTCTTCCGCTGTAATATTTATATTCTGATTGTTGGTTATGTGTAATGGTTTGTATGAATGGACACGGCCTATTCGAGATCCTAGTGTGAACCGTTAGTTCAATGACGGTTCACTCACACCATTCTAGTTGGATCAGAATTTGGGGTGTGACAGCCGCACCTCTATACATGAGTATGTGAAGCCGCCCAATGGATCAAACACCATTTCCGTCCCACATGCACCCACCATGGAATAGTGATAGAGCTAAAGTGCTAGGACCACACCGCATGACACTTCCCCTAATGCCCTACCCATACTAACACGTAAGCCCCTATTGGCGAGGGCTTGCAAACTGGGCTCGCAACTAACCAATCCTAATGTCAAATAGTGTATCCAAGGCCTCACCCCAGCATCCCTCAATACGTCCATAGAGATAGAGCTAAGGCCCCCCGGCAGAGTCAGAAACTACATGGTCCGAGACCACCTCCCCTGATGCCTTATGACGTAATAGTTTTGCTAAGGTAATGGTGATACGACGATGGCAATGGACAAAACTTGAGTAGAGAGCTAGAGTCTGGTGACCAGGATGAACCATAGTGTCACGTCCTCCCCCTGATGCCCCACTCGCATCAAGTACACTAACCACACACAAACATTCACATGCCTATTCCTAGCATCATCATCATCATCATGTTATAAATAAACAGGATTAAATATGCATGAACATTAATAGCAGAAATATTGGATGACATGTAAAATGCACAATACACGCATACAAGCATAGAATCAATCATGATGTTGGACTCAATAAATAAAACAATTTATTATTAGTCAATTAGTTTAAGTCTTGTTCCCTCACCTTGGATTGATAGTAGATCCTCGTTCAAGCTTTATGAATCACTTTTAAATCACTTGAAAACCTAATAAGTTGATAGATTTTTAATTAGAATTAATTTTCATGTGTTTAGACTAACAAAAACTGAGGGTATCAGGTGGGGCAGCACCTGGGGTCTCAATTTTTGCGACCACAGGGTGTGGGGTCACAGGGTAGGGTCGGACATACTCTGACCACAAGTGCGACCACACCCTTCCTGGAAACTTCCCGAGGGCATGTGGTCGAACATGTGTGTCTCGTGGGGTCAGATATCATGCGACCTCACGTGCGACCACATGTGTTATGGTCGTCCTTTCACTCTTAATTCCATTCCTTCATGTTTGAATCCTTTGGCTTATCATCATGGTCCTTCCTATGATTGGACTATGGCTCAAAACTACTATTTTATACACCATCCATTGTCCACATAATTTTCTCCATGAATTCTCTTGAAATTTTTCCATGGATGGATGATTTGGGTTTCTCCTAATCCTATCTTCTTCATGAACTATCCTAGGCTCTCAATTTAGCATGGGAAATAGGTTCATACCTTATGCTTGCTGAAAATTTAGAGTTTTCTTTGAATTTTCCTCCTCCTTAGTCTTCTTCTTTAATTTTCCTTCTCTTCCTTCTCTTCTCTTTCTCTTACTTTCAATTGGAGTTCTAAAAAGATGAAAGAGGCTAAGGGATGTCCTATTTATAAAGAAAAACCCTCCATAATATATCCTAATGAGTTTAGGAAAGAACCCCCTTCGGATTAGGAAGGTTTCCTAAATTCGGTTTCTGACTAGGTTCTGTGGGGTCGGAGGTGGGGTCACAGAATCCGTCGACCCTACCTTTGGAAATGTCCGACCACACGATCAAAATTCATGTGGTTGGACTCTTTTGAGGTGGGTTCGGTCACACCTGTTTAGTCATGTGACCACATGCTCATAATTGATTATTTTTGGGTTGATTTCATACTTGGTCTTGTGGTTTCTTCAAGCACTTGGTCCACTTGGCTCGACCATGATAGGTAGACCTGGTACAAGGTGGTAAGACCGGTTAGTTCGATATGGGTCTTACAAAGGCCCCCCGACAAAGTCAGAGACCACACAGTCCGAAACCACCTCCCCTGATGCCCTACGGTGAAATAATTCTGCTAAGGTAATGGCGATACGATGATGTCAGTGGGAAAGACTTGAATAGAGATAGAGCTAGAGTCTAGAGACCAGGTCAAAGACCACAATGCCACGTCCTCCCCCTGATGCTCCACTCCCATCCAGCATACTAAACACACACACACAGTCACATGCCTATTCCTAGTATCACCAATCAACATGATAGCAAATAGACAAAAGTAAATATGCATGAGCAGTAATAACAGTATTATTGGATGACAAGTGAGATGCACATTACAAGCATATAAGCATAGAATCAATCATGGCATTGGACCAACAAAATAAAAGTTTATTATTATCTAATTAGTTTATGTCTTATTCCCTCACCTGTTAGCAAAACTTGATCTCCTTCCAAGCCTTGTAATTCTCTTTGGATCAATTTAATGACCTAAAATTTGTATAAATTTAAGTTAAGATTTATGTGTAATGTGTTACAGTAGTCGAAAATCAAAATAGATCACTGATAGGTGTCTGATAGGCCCTATGATCGCATGCTGTGTAGACCTTACCATGCAAGATCGATACCCTACGGTCCCACTATATGCGACCATACCCTGTGACCATATGGTTTATGAATTCTTCCCGAATGCCTATGGTCGATACTTGATCATGCTATGGTCATGCTATGGTCAACTGTAGCTACGACCTTACGATTCCTGGTCACAAACTACATTCAATCTGAGTTCTTCTTCGGTTAACTCCTTGGCTTTTCTCTTGGATTCATACTAAGGTTATCCTATGGCCATCATTAGTAGTTTCTCATCAACCATTATCACCAAACTCATCCCTCATGATTATCTTTGGGATTTACTAAGGAATCACATGGATTATAATATGTTGACACTCCAATCCTTCATAGAAACCTTATTCCATAAAATTTACATCTTCAGAGATTAGGTTCATACCTTTGCCTACGGTAGAGAATTAAAATCTTCTTAGCAACACCTTCTCCTTAGCCTTCTCTCCTTTTCCTTCTCTTCCTTCTCTTTCTCTAGGGTTTACTAATGTTCTAAAAGAGTGAAAAAGGTTGAGGGACGTCCTTTATATAGAGAAAAACTCTCCATATAGAGTTCTCTAATAATAGGAAAGAGACCCTCCTTAAATTAGGAAAGTTTTCAAATTCAGAGTCTGATTTGGGGTCCTACGATTGGACATATGGTCGTAGAACCCATCGACCGTAGGGTCGAAAACATCAACCGTAGGGTCATTGGTCTGTGATCCTTATTCCTTACCATATGGTCGACCATATATACCCAGCTATTCGATCATACACATACTTTTAGTGTTTTTAACTTGATTCTCATACCTGATTTTGTGATCCTACATCACACGATCGGTCCACTCGGTCCAGCAATAATGGAAAGACCTGGCACGATACGGTTAAACCAGGTCAGTAGAGTATGGGTCTTACAACTCGGTCCTAAGGGACCACTCATATTCTGACCCAAATGGGTCACCCAATGAACAAGTTTCGAACTACGCAGATCTTGATTCTTAGGAGAAACCCTAAGACACGTAGGTAGTTTGGGAAAGAGTCCCAAATACAGACCCACATACCTTAGCCATGTGAGGCTCTATCTTAAAGTCGTGCTTGCGAGCAAACACCTCCTTCCCTTGCGAGGCTCTATCTCAAAGTCGTGCTTTCGAGTACGCACCCTAATCTTGAGAGATTACTCCCTCCTTGCCTTGCGAGGCTCTATCTTGAAGTCGTACTTGCGAGTATGCACCCTTGCCTTGAGAGGCTCCATCCCAAGGTTGTCTTGTAAGACTACACCATCCTTGCCTTACGAGGCTCTATCTCAAAGTTGTGTTTGCGATTACGTACCCTAATCTTGAGAGATTACTCCCTCCTTGCCTTGTGAGGCTCTATCTTGAAGTCGTACTTGTGAGTACCCACCCTTGCCTTGAGAGGCTCCATCCCAAGGTTGTCTTCTAAGACTACTCCATCCTTGCCTTGCGAGGTTCTATTTCAAAGTCGTGCTTGCGAGTACGCACCCTAATACTAAAAAATTACCCCCTCCTTGCCTTGCAAGCTCTATCTTGAAGTCGTACTAACGAGTACGCACCCTTGCCTTGAGAGGTTCCATCCCAAGGTTGTCTTGTGAGACTACTCCATCCTTGCCTTGCAAGGCTCTATCTCAAAGTCGTGCTTGCGAGTACGCACCCTAGTCTTGAGAGATTATTCCATCCCAAAGTCATGCTTGTGAGTACACACCTTAGTCTTGCGAGACTATCTTACACCCTTGTCCTACAGGACTCCCCATCTAAAGCCATGCTTACGAGCACACATCTATATCCATACCCACTCAGTCCTGCAGGACTATCCACAATCCACCCAACCACGAACTACGTTGTACCTGATTTCCAGGACCTCTAGAATACATAGGCAACTTGGAGGACTCTCCAAGTATGGTACCCCATCTTAGTATCTTTAGGTCCTCCATATCCATATCTACGTCCATATCCATTTTCGAGTCCATTTTCACTTCGATCTATAGGCTATCTAGATTCAATCTCAATCATCATCAAGCATAAACTTTAACTTGAACAATTGAATCTAAGGAAGCTTAATCATAATCCATATCCATAAACTTTAATCACATTCTGTTTCGAACTA
The DNA here is from genome assembly GCA_028583415.1 of Protea cynaroides. Classification (NCBI taxonomy): domain Eukaryota; kingdom Viridiplantae; phylum Streptophyta; class Magnoliopsida; order Proteales; family Proteaceae; genus Protea; species Protea cynaroides. Next base: position 35,531,542 of record CM053271.1, read on the forward strand.
CATTATGGACTTGATTTTCAGGATTGAAATACATAGGCAATTTGAGATGTTTTGGACATATCAAATTCAGTCAATCACCGAACCATCTTCGGTTCGATTCATTGTATATTATTTTGTTTGTTTATTTACTTTGAGAACATGTTTGGCTGAACTTAGACTAGAAGAACTTAGTAGCTTGGCATAGGATCCCCCATGAGCCTTAATCATCATCTATTGACCATGAACAGTCAAAACCATAGAGTCTAAGGAAAGTAGAATCATATAGGAGGCAGATTCTTGGATCGAACAGCTTTGGGTGCCTAACACATTCTCAAACTATACCTTGAATGCTTACCCGTTCTCTGATAGACCAAAGCTGATATGTTGGGTTATAAATCAATAGAAGTCTTATCTTATGATGCGAATACATTTTAGGTCCTAGACCTTAATCTAGGTGGCGACTCCAAATCATTTACCATCCATCAGCGTGGGTGGACATTTGTCCTCACACAAACACATCTAAAAATCCAAATTTCTTATGGACAGTAAATAAAAACTTCCATTCAAGAGAGTCATATGCCTTTTGAATATCCAACTTCAAAGCAATATTACCTTCCTTTGTCTTTCTGTGCATAAGAGTTACCATCTCTGAAGCTAAACCCACATTTTTGTGAATGATTCTTCCTTGGACAAAAGCTCCTTATTCTACAAAGATAAATTTTCCAACAAAACTCCCCAATCTAGAGGCCAAAATCTTAGGTACAATTTTATATACAAAATTACCAACACATATGAGCCTAAAATCTGATAGCTTAACTGTACCCTCCTTTTTTGGAATTAGACAAATATGATTATTGTTCACACCTCTAGGTAGATTACCAGAAGAGAAAAAGAATTTAATAGCAGAGCAAACTTCATAGCCAACAATATCCCAACACATATAATAAAACTTACCTAGAAATCCATCAGGACCAGGAGAGCTATCAGGGTTCATACCAAACACTGCAGCCTTAATCTCATCATCAGATGGCATTTTGTTAAGACACTAGTTATCTTCTAAGGTAGCAATAGAAGGGATTACATCCAGACATTGAGAATGAACTACAGATCCAGATGACTTGTGGAAGTTCTCAAAGTAATTCAGAATATGGTCTTTAATCCAGCACATCACCATCTTCTTTGTGAAGAAGATGAATAAGATTCCTATTCCTTCATCCTTTTGCTATAGAATGAAAGAATTTAGAATTTTGATCACCACACTTAGCCATTTAATCCTTCCTTTTTCAGCCCAAAGTAGTTCTTGCCTAGCACAAGCATCTTCAAAGTTTTTCACTGCCAAAGCTTCTTGTTTTTTCAAAACATCATTGTTACTTACCACATCAATGGTTTCTTGAACATCCTCCAACTCCAACAAGGTAGACTGGACCTTCTTATCAATATTAGGAAAAGTTTCCTTAGCCCAAGATCTAAGTTAAGACTTCAAAAACTTTAATTTGTTCATTAGAATATAGTAAGGATTCCTCCTCAAAGGAACATTCCATGACCTTTGAACCACATCCTTAAAAGAGGGATGGTCCATCCAAAATCTCTGAACACGAACCGGCACATTCCTTGGTTTTGGGATACTAGAATAACCTACTAATATAGAAGCATGATCAGATTCAACTCTAGTAAGAACCCATTGAAACGACTGCCCATATATATTAAACCATTCCTCATTTCCCAAACTACGATCAAGCACAACTTTTACATGACCACAGACCCTGTTATTAGTCCATGTAAATTTAAAACCTGATGTAGGTAATCCAACCAGGTTTATAGCATTCAGAAAATCCTAAATTCCGTAGCAGTGGACAACGGAAAAGCCCTTGGTCCAATTTTTTCATGGGAAAATCTACAACAATTAAAATCACCAAGCAAAAGCCAAGGAGTCGGATTACTTCCAAGTGTAGCCAAATCCGCCCATAGCTCCCTTCTCTGAATCTTCTTATTATTCACATGTATAAAAGATATATGATGCATAAATCCATCTATCTTGACTTCATTGGCAATCTACTGATCAGAAGAAAGTAGCACAACAGGTTTTACAATACTACGTTTCCAAAAGATCCATAGGTTCAGCACCTTTCTAACCTTCCCATTATGAATTAAATCCATGTCATAGCCATTCCTATCAAGCATAATTTTTGAAAATTTTGTTGGATTGATCATAGGTTCAGCAATACCTATGACATCAAGACTATGTCCATCAATAGCATATGCAATACCCTCCTTGAGTTAGGGTAATCTCCCCTAATATTCCAGAAGAGAGTCTTCATTCTCGACCTTTATTTCTTAAGGTCTCCAACCTAGCAAGATGACTCTCATTCATGCTAGCTAAGTTAGATTATTTCTTTCCCTTACCTGCATTCCGTCCAGGTGGGCATTTTCTAATTGGAATAAAACCATCATCCCTACCATGTAAAGCTTCATCCACCATAGCTACATCATCAAAGTTCACTATCACTCATCCTGTGCTGGACGAAGTATTAGTTCCACCTATAAAAGATGAAACTACAATACCTTGCTTAGCAACAACTGATTCAGGTACACTAACAACCAATTCACCCATATACAGAGTAGAAGAAACATTTGAAACCTGCATCTCAACAGACAAATCCGGATGCTCAACCACATCATCAAATTAAGAAGGGATCTCAGCTCCATGATCCAAGGGAGGCTGAAACTCACCCTCCTCCATCTGATGTGTATGATCATCATCCTGTACATCTGCCCATGCCACAAAGGCACTGTCGTAGCATCATTTTGTCTCATATCTAAAACATCTGCAGCAATAGGGTTTTCCCTCATTGGAGGTACATCCTTACTTAGACCAGCATCCCCATCACCAGTGTTTTTCTCTTTACACTAGCCAAAACGGTGTCCAAAGGATCCACAATCCACACACACCTGCATGGAGGATCTTCATATTCCACAACCAGTTTGAAAAAGAATTGCTGACCCCCATAGCGACGCTCAACCATTATCTCCTCAGGTTTAGGTCCTCCACTCCTAACCTCAACACACAATCTTGCATATCTTCCCACTATCCAAATAGATTGGGCATCCCAAAACCTTCCCAATCGAGAATAAGATATCCCCATCCCAACATTCCACAACAAGCTTGGACAGACGTGTCAACCCCAATTCTGGACTAACTAATGGTGTGATGAACCATCATGAGAACCAACGATTCAAACCAAGATCTAATATAGGCTATGCCAACCATGTTAAACCAAAACACATTCCACCGTAACAATTCGAGATAATTGAGTAAATAGCGAAAGTCTTTATTAATAATGAAATGAGAGTTTATAGTGATAATTAAATATTTAACAAGTTATCTTCAAGTAACCAAAACATAATTAATACTTATTACAAGTATCACAAAATAAAAGTTAACCACTAAGCGTAAACATAGTTGAAACACTAGCTTGACGAGCCATATTCGTCCTTCATAGCTTGCACATCCATAGCCGTTGCATGTCCACACGTTGGCGTATTCATATAATCTTCAATCGTAACTCCTGCAACATTAGAAACTAAAAAGAATTACATGCGTGAGGGTCAGCTCTCCAACTTGAGCTCAGTGAGTAAACAAAACAATGCAACAAACATATGTATGCATTCAATTCATATATTTGGTCTGGTTTATAAGTTTGCAATGTGCTATAGAAAGGTTTGGTGGCTGTCGCACCTCTATATATGAGTGTGTGAATCCGCTCAATGGATCAAACACCATTTCCGTCCCATATGCACCAACCATGGAATAGAGATAGAGCTAAAGTGTTCGGATCAAACACAGTCAACACTTCCCCTAATGCCTTACCCATACCAATACGTAAGCCCCCACTGGTGAGGGCTTGCAAACTGGCTCGCAACTAACCAATCTTAATGCCAAACAGTGTATCCAAGGCCTCACCCCAGCATCCCTCAATATGTCCATAGAGAGAGAGCCAAGGCCCCCCCGACAAAGTCAGAGACCACACGGTCCGAGACCACCTCCCCTGATGCCCTACGACATAATAGTTCTGCTAAGGTAATGGCGATACGACGATGTTAGTGGGCAAGACTTGAGTAGAGATAGAGCTAAAGTTTGATGACGAGGTCAAATACCACCATGCCACATCTTTCCCCTGATGCTCTACTCGCATCCAACACACCAACCACACATATACATTCACATGCCTATTCCTAGCATCATCATCATCATTATCATGTTATAAATAAACATAATTAAATATGCATGAACAGTAATAGCAGGAAAATTGGATGACATGTGAGATGCACATTACAATCATATAAGCATGGAATCAATCATGGCATTGGACTCAATAAAGTAAACAGTTTATTATTATCCAATTAGTTTAGGTCTTGTTCCCTCACCTTTGATTGATATTTGTTCTGCTCCCAAGCTTTGAAAGTCACTTTGAATCTATTAGAAACCTAAACAATTAATGTATTTTAGTTAAGGTTCAAGTTATCAAGTTACAGTAGTCAAAAACCTTATTTGGTCTCAAAATATGCTTGTTGTTATCGTGTGGTCGGATGTGTGGTCGAACCTATGGTCGCAATATATGTGACCACACACTGTGTGGTTGAATCCTGTGATAGCATTTTATGCGACCACACCATGCAATCACACCTTTCCTGGGAACTTCCCGAATAGCTGTGGTCGACCCCTGGTCACCCTGTGGTCGACCACAGGCTGTGACCACATGATGTTTGGTCAATTTTTCATCTCAATCCAAATTCTTCCTGAGTCTATTCCTCGCTCATCACTTGGTTCATCCTATGGTTATCATATGGTCATTATGTACAGTTTCTCATTATCAATTATTCTTAACCTATTTTCTCATGGTTTTTCCTAGAAATTCTATAACTGAAATCATTACATTAGATTTAACACATCAATCTTGAAAAGAACATATTCTATCTGATCTACCCGATAGAGTTAAGTCCATACCTTAAGCTTGTTGTAGAGAGTTACAACTTTTCTCTGCAAAAACCTTTCTCTAAGCTTCTTCTCCAAATCTCCTTCTCCTTCTCTTCTTTTCTCTCTTTCTCTCTTAGGTTTAGGGTTTCAATTTGGGTTCTAAATGAGTGAGAGAGGCTAAGGTACGTCCTATATATAGAGAAAAACCCTCCATATAGAGTCCTACTTTGATTAGGAAAGAACCCCCTTCAAATTAGGAAGGTTTCCTAATTTCGAAGTCAATTATACCATCGTATGGTCGCACGTGGGGTCGCAAGATCTGTCAACCACACGTCCCAAATCTACGACCACACGTCCCAGACTCTAGTGGTCTTATTATTCTGAGGTGTGATCGACCCCACCTGTTTAGGTATGCGACCACACGCTCCTAATTAGATGATTTTGGGTTCAATTTCATACCTAGCCTTGTAGTTTCTTCATGCACTTGGTCTGCTTGGTCCGACCATGATAGGAAGACCTGATACAAGGTGGTAAGATTGGATTAGTACGATACATGTCTTACAAGACATACCCACTATTTATGAAGTACTACAGGCTCATTGTCATTATAGAAATCTAGCTCCCACATTCGAAGTCCCAAGCCATATCTATACAAGAAGATAATGTCGTTCAAACTCTTGTACCTAACCCATCTTTTCCCCTTTAATTTCTAGAAGATTTCTTTCTCTAAAGAGGTCAGAAAGGGAGGAGTATTTATGAGCTTGGGATTTATGAATTGCCATTGGCTGCCAATGGGAAGAGAAGACATACCCTCCAAGGTATGCCCTCTCCTCACCAACACGAAGAAGAAGCGATCTTTCTAGTGAAGACAAGAAGAAGGAAGCTCTATCAACATCTTCAGGCATTCAAGAGCCTGGTGAGAAAAATAGTACACCCCATCGTGTTCAGTTTCATGGGTCATGGGGTGTTTCCAGGTCAGGGCAGTAATAGTAAACAAGTGGAGGAAAAATCACAGAGTAGGGGGTTCGTGATGCTTCAAAAAAAAAAAAGATTATGAAGGAGTGCATATAAGCCCAGGAAATGGGAAGAAGTTGAGTGGGTGCAAGGCCATAATACCCTAGAATCTCGTACACTATGCTATGTCCAGGGAAGTGGAAGCCAGAGGAAAACATGTCCAAGGTCACCACCATTCTATAGGAATAGTGGTGGCTGACGCGATCATCCTCATTAGGGGCAGTCAGCTCTACAGATTCAAAAATCATGTACACACTTCTAAGCTCACCTAATCGGGCGTTGGTTATCTCAGATACTTTGAAAGAAGCAACACAGAGGGATCCAAACTCACCAAGAATAGTAGAGAAGGGTCGAACGGGGCGGACTCTAAAGCTATTCTCGATGGGAATCGAAGGGTCGTTAGCCTCATGGTGATGGGTAGGTTCAGAAGTGCAAGGGATGATTGATTTTTTACGGGTGATTTAGGGCAAAAAAAAAATTAAAAGGAAGAATCAAGACTTGGAACTTACTCGGAGTAACAATACGATGATGATAAATACTCGAAGAGCTTAGAGAACACGATGCACTAAGGCCACTAGAAAACTCGATCAAACTAAAAGAGCTCAAAGGAGAAAAGGTAGCAATAAGTGAGTGAAATAAAATTAAAGAAGAAGAAATCAAAGAAAAATGTGATATTTATAAGTTTTAAATCGAGCCTCGAGAACCAATGTAATGGTTTCGAATCAACGTACTGGCTTCGAAATGACTAATGCGATAGTTAACAAAATCGATGCTACAGGGTCGACCAAGATAAGCAGATGAAAAGAATGGTTACTAATGAAATTAAGGCACGACTGTTCGTGAGACCATGATATGCTCAGGTGTGGACACGTGGACTCAAAATGGCTAAAAACCCAAGGGAATCAATGGAAAACCATCATTAGGCATAATAACGGATCCCTTTATTGACATATAGCACGAAAATGCATTTTCCCCAAGTAAAGTTGGCTCCTCGGGTCGAAACGACCTAGAGACAAAGGGTTCTGTTGAGGAAAAATACGACTAACTGATATGGGCCGTCTAAAGGAGATCAAAAAAGACATAACATGGTCGAATGCGTGGCTTCCATCAGGAGGGTCCACGTGTTCACCAAGTAAGGCAGAGAATCAAACTCGATCCATCGAGTGGCGATACGATTAGTCTCTTTTGGCTTGATGGAGGGATGATTTAATGGCATTAAATGCGCCAGAAATGCATTAATTGCACTATGATAAATGCTCATAAATGCTGACAAGGGGCATTAAATGCATAGTATGTTGACATGACCAGCCACCTCATCTCCCATAGGAGCGGCACGAAGGAAAAGATCTCAAATCTACTCGAGAAAGGAAAAGGACGGCCACTCACATCAAATAAACCTAGTGACATGGACTGGATGGGGTCGTATACGCCAACTAATGGAGATATGCTCCCTTTTAGGGGATCATAGACCTTTATCCTACATAGTAGAGTGATGATGACATTAGGAGATGGGATAAGCTGGCTAGAGGAAGAGAAACGTACTCAACAAGCTTCATACTTGGTCTATAAATAGAAAAAGATAGCAAAGAGAAAGGGATCCAATTTTGACTCTAACTAAGGTACCGTTACTCTCTAGAATTCTCTTTAGAATCCACTATTCATTTTCTATGAATTCTCACTCACCTGAAACACTAAGCCGTCTTCTTATTATCCCATCTGAACTGGGAAGGAAAGGTCTTACAGAGCTCCTGTACTTCAGTCCCTTTTTCTCTAAGGAACTCATGTAGCTTATCCCTGAGTTCCATTTTTCTTGTCCTGGACCCTACTGACTTAGGCATTTGAGTGGTCATGGGGTAAAACCCGCCCACCTCACTATGTGTTCGTGACTTGTAGATACATGGTAGCATCTCGTGCACTGGGCGAAATCAAGGGACAACAGATATACTCCACGATAAAGTATTATGTTCATGCAATATTTTCTTCCCTTCTTTTTCAAATTTTCATGGCTATATAAAGGTTGCAAGCCACCATGGATTCAAGCTACCAAAAGCCTAATTGGAACTATTGCACCTAACCACCAATTTATTGTGACTTGGAATAGTTTTATCCATTAGAGATATTTATTTTGTTTTCCTTGAAAAGTCTATTTGGAGGATTAAAAGAAGAAAAGTGAAGATAAGATTCAATCTCAAGATACAGCAGTCCAAGGTTTTCACTGTTGGGGCAAATGACATGTTTGCCATTTAGAGGGTTGGTGTAAGATATTTTTATGGGCATAATTAATAATAGGGTTAGTTGACTTAGTGGGAGTTTGTTTACCAGGTAGACCAGTTTAAGTATGATTGTGAGATGATCCACTATGGGACTGGACCAGGGTTGAGGATAGTACTATAAATACTAGAGGTTAGGGTCCCCGTAGGTACGGTTGTCATTCCTCTCCTGTTCCCATACGCAAAGAAAAGCAAAGGGATCCTTGGTAGGCTATGGAAAACTCAAACCAAAGTGTGGAATGGTTGAAAACAATCTTTAATGTACAGGTATATGATTTACATTGTTATTGTGTATTCTATTGTGTTTAAGGTATGGTGTGGATATCAAGGTTAGCAAAAACCCTAATGGATTGATTGAGAAACCCTAAACAAATGTAAAAAGTCTAAAAATTGGTATCAGAGCCTCCCACATAGACCTAGGATTGATGGATAAGCATTGTATAGATTATATGTTTGAATGGATTGAAAAGAATAGAGATTTTTCTCTTAAATTCTTCGTACAAACCTGTCTAGGGTTTGTACCATCAAAATTTTTTCTTACCGTTAGAAAGAAAAATAAATTAAATAGGATTATAGGTCTCGGAGAGACAAAGCCGATGGTATAAAAACCATCGTTGGAAGTGGCTAGACGTGCCCTTATGCACTGCCTAAAAAAGCACTTGAGATCCATGCCCTGACAGGTATTTTGATAAAAAAAAAACTTGATTTGACAGTGTTGATTCGTCGCCAAGTCAAATCGGTGCCACTTGGAAAACCTGACGGGTTGACTCAAGGTCAACCCAAACCAGTGAAGAACCGATCTAGGCCAATCCAAAACCAATCCCAGATCTAAGGATCTAGTCCGAACCGAGCCCAAACCCAAGACAAGATCACCAGGGCACACGTGTGGGTCAGCACGTATGACCCAATCACCCAATCAAAGACCTATAGACTTGGACCACAACCCTAACCCACCGACCCTACCCAAAACCCAAAATTGTGATCCGATGGGTCAATCTGACAACTCAATGTTTTTTTACCCAAAAACCCAGTTGGTTGGCCCGGTTAGACCAATGGGTAGACCAATGAACCAAACCGATGGTTCAAAGAGACCCAGACCATTCAATTTTCTGTCTGAACCAAAGTATATACAATAAAAAAGGATAATTAGGGTTGGTTCAGTTTGAACCAAACTGAGATGGTCAGACTGACCTGGACCAAGCTGAACTACCAAGAACCGGTTCAGGTATATGAAATGCATGTGCCAACTTTGATCGACAATTGTGGGCACTTGGAGCATTGGATTTTGATGTAATTTTTTGCATTGCGTCCGTATTTTCGTACTCTACAGTCTAGTATATAGTTTGATACATTTTAGTGATTTAGAAAATATATTTTTGACTAAAATGTGCCCCAAATTAGTTCGATTTACAGTTTTTCTGCTTGTTTATCAATTATTTTTATACCGGATGCATGTAGAAAGTTAAATGTGCATGAGTTTTTTTATTTTTGACCTATATAGTACTACAAAGTAGGATTTGGGGATATCATTGGGGAATTAGGTCAATCCCACCAAAGTGGTACACTTAGTTTCATCATGATATCTTCAAATTCAAGTTTCATGTATTTGTAAATGCTTGTGTAAGGGCAATGTACACCCAAAGATGACATTGTCAAGTTTTATTCTAATTAGGTTTTATGGGTGTCATGTAAAGATTTGATGAAATCCACTAAAGTGGTACACTCAGTTCCAACATGGTCTTCTTAAATCATAAATTTATGCATTTACATATATAGTAATAGGATATATTATTTTACACATTGTTCTCCCAAGTATGAAAAGCAATTAAGAAAGGTAGTGTTAACCCACAGGTGGCATTGTCAAATTTTAAAGGTATGTTCATGCACATGAGTTGAAAGGGTTTTGGTTTTAAAAGTCTCATTAACCCAAAGGTGGTGAAATTTCCAAGAGTCATTATTCTTTCCTAATTGCTACGCAGACATTGAGAATACTACTGCATGTTTATCTCAAAAGAGAATGTGTAGTTGGTTAACTCTTGAAAAAAGGATATTTACTTGTATGGATGTTTTGATATAGTTAGTGCAAGTAAAAGTGTATGTGTATGAGTTTTCTATTATTCAATATTGTGTTTAGACTCATGCATTGATGTATTCATCTAAGTATGGCTATCCCAAAGGGTATTTTGATGTCTATTTCTTTCTATTTGAGACAAAGTATAGTAAATATAATTGCATGTTTTTATGTGAGTCCCGTGTAATTCAGATATTGCTTGATATTTGTGTTTAGATTCATATAATGATGATGGTTTGTGTCTCCTATGATGTCTGTCTCAGTGAATATGTCAAGTGGCATAGTAGTTTCAATTCCTACTCTATTTAGGACAAAGTATAAGATTTATTATGAAAGGATTGGAGATTAGTCTAGGATTGTTTGACCTAGATGTATCTTTTATCGTAATTTACTTTAATTGTGAAGTATTTTGCTATTGAGGTTATGTGTAGTAGTATTAAGATGAGAAATATTACGAAAGGATTATTTAAGAGAAATCCAAGGGATAAGAATAATGTTTCTAATGGGGTCAGGATATAGTTTATTGATCTAGCTCTCTAGTACCAGTTCTGTTAGAAATGATAATGTGAGGAAGTACTTTTGGGAGCTATCAGTTATTACTGAAATGCTCAAGGATAATGAGATCAGAGTAAATAAGAGATATTAGACACCCCATTCTCTGCTAGAAATGTATATTTAGATCTAAGTGGCTTATTTACCAAAAGAGAGAGATATAGCCAATAATAAGGTTATTATTGGGTAACTTCAAGGTGGATTGCTCAAAGATGGATAGATTGACCAAAGATAAGTGGTTTCACCAAACACTATTAAGTCAGAAAGGTATAGCATGAATATGATAAAGATTCTAGAACTCCTTAGGTATTTGGAGTAGGAGGGTTCTGAAGAATGTTGACTTAAATGCGAGTTGAAATTGTTTAGTTTCCTTTTACATTTAGGTATTTTTTTCGCTATTTTAGTTATAGTTATTTGATTAGTTATTTGATTAGTTATTTGACTTAACATTTTGTTTTCTTACATTAAAAACATAATTGATGTTACTTAGAATCTCAGATTGAAAGTTTTCCCTTTCAACTAAATAGAAAGATATTATACCTGTCCTGGTGGTTATGCTATTGTAAAATAAATAAATGTCTATAATGTTGATTGTGTTTATTCTTTAATGTGGTGAATAGGTTTTCAAAGTTAGATTGTACAGTCTTAGGTTCACTAGTTGTACCAGTCATAATTGATTTCTAAGGCAAAGTAGAGGCAGGTTAAGGTAGTTTTCTTGGAATAGTTGAAAAAGTTTTGTCAATGGAAATCTTTAGATTCCCTTAGCCAGTGGGAGTATTCAGTTCTGCTTGATTAGTGGGAAATCTAATAATTGATAGTTTATCTGTGATTGTTTGTGTTGCCTATGATTTAATGAGCAGGACTATTAGTAAGCATTCATTTTATTGTTTGTCTGTATTATTGATTATTTATAAGACATGTCAAAGTTGCAAGGCGGTATTTAGCCAAAGAAAGTGGTAAGTCAAAGTGTGATGTTAGTTCAAACTGGAGGCGGTTTACTTATAAGTTGGATAATGTCAAAGTGCGTTGACCTATAAGGGTTTTAAGGTAACAGGAACATAGTAATTCCATCATTGGACTCATGTATTCATCGTAAAATGATTCATGTTATTAAGTAGACCTTTGTATGTCACTGATAGAAGGTCGTACACCATATGCGTTGGAGTATTTTTCACTGTTGTTCGACATTGGTAGGCTTGATGACTGAATCAAAATAAGTGATGGGATTTTGTGTAGTTAGATTTCATGGCCACATTGATCTATGATGTCTTTATAATTATTGTAGCCCAAGTGGGAGAGTGTAAAATACTTTTATAGGCTTAATTAATTATAAGTTTAGTTGGTTAAGTGGAAATCTGTTTACCAAGTGGACCAGTTTAAGTATGATTGTGAGATGGACCAACTTACTCCACTATGGGACTGGACCAGGGTTGGGATTAGTATTATAAATACTAGAGGTTAAAGGTCTCCACAGCGGTTGTCATTCCTCTCCTGTTCCCATAGGCAGAGAGAAGCAAAGGGATCCCCAATAAGCTGTGAAAGACTCAAACCAAAACGTGAAACGGCAGAATAATCTTCAACGTATAAGTATGTGATTTACATTGTTAATGTGTATTCCATTATGTTCTATGTATTGTGTGGATATCAGGGTTAACAGAAACTCTAATGGGTTGATTGGAAACCCTTAAAGAGTTGTAAAAAGTCTAATAGGTGGATCTTGGAAGGATGGAACATCCTTATCCAAAATCCTTTCTATTATAAGGCCTCAAAGTAATTTGGATGGTTGAGAGATTGTGGGAACATAACAATACACATGCATTTGGTCCCAAAAGGTCGTTGTGTACTTGGTTAGCTAATCATAATCATATATTGTAAGTTGATGTGGCCCCATCACATTGAAAAATTACAAGGAGATACCTATATTAAGAGTGAAGGTCATTATAAATAAGGTTCTAAATCAAGGTATCGGATTCTAACATGATATCGGTTATGTCCAAAATGGATCTGATCCAAATTGAATCGGTGTATAGATCCAATGGGAAGTGATATATGGCGGATATTGTATATAATCATATTAAAAACAAGATCAGATCGGGGATCAGTCAAGTCTAAAGCCGATGCATGTTGACCGATCCTATATTGATTACTTAAACCATGATTATAGGAGATGGTAATGGCAGAGTGGAAAGGGAGAAAGAAAACATTTCCAGGTGTGGGACTTTGTAAGTGCTGCCCTCATGGCCTGCCCGGAAACAGTGCTTTACCCCCGGTGTGTTTTCAACTGCTGCACCTCATATTGAAAGAACCAGTTAGCTCTAGGTTTGAGTGGCATTTCACCCTCAACCACATCTCATCTGCTGATACTTCAACATCAATTGTTCGGATCTCCAGTTACGTCCACCCAAGCTTCATCCTTTACTTTTCCAAGTGCATCCTAGTTTAAAGCAGATAATGAAAAATTCTATTTTATAAAAAAAACAAAATTTCTATCAAAATAAAAATAAAAAAAATTTATTTTTTATTTTTACATGAAAACAAACACGGATCCTGAAATGATCAAATCCAACCGCCAATTGCATTTATTTCACCCCTCTTCGGTCTTTCTTTTCTCAACCAGGTTGAATGTCGATTGGATTCGTAAATTTTTCTTACAACTGTTAGTGCCGTGGATGAATCACAATGAGCCTATACACTCGAAACTTCGGATTGTCTCATTCTCTCCTCCAATGGATATTGTCAATTTCAATTATCTTCCCAACTGACAACAGAAAAGAACGAAGTGTATGAATGATACCATTTTTGTTGATGGAGAATTTAATACTACCCTGCAAATCGAAGCCCTCCAGTGCTGATCTCTTCAAACATGAAGTCCCAATTGGATTCTCTTCAAAACCCATCAAATCTTCGATTTCTTTTAACAAAACCTCCACCCCTGTTGCATCAAGATTAACCCAGAAAATCACGGAACATCATGTGAATCATTTATGCAGAACTGGGCAACTCAAAGAAGCAGTGGCTGCTCTTGATTCCATTGACAAACTTGGGGCCAAGGTGAAACCTGGAACTTATATCTCTTTACTTCAGTGTTGTATTGATTTGGATTCGATTGATCAGGGCCGTAAGCTCCATGCCCGAATTGGGATGGTTAGGAACTTGAACCCCTTCATTGAGACCAAACTTGTTGGTATGTATGCGAAATGTGGGAGTTTGGAAGATGCCCGTCGAGTATTTGATCAAATGCAGGAGAGAAATCTGTTTACTTGGTCCAGCATGATAGGTGCTTATGCTAGAGAACGGAGATGGTGGGAAATTATAGACCTTTTCTTCTTGATGATGGCAGATGGGATTTTGCCAGATGAGTATCTGTTACCAAAGATCTTACAGGCTTGTGCTAACGTAGGGGATGCTGTGTCAGGGGAATTGATTCATTCTGTTGTTATTCGCAGTGGGATGGATTTGTGCGTCCATGTTAACAATGCACTATTAGCGATGTATGCTAAGTGTGGAAGACTGATTTCTGCCAGAAGGTTTTTTGAGAAGATGGACAAGAAGGACATGGTGAGTTGGAATTCAATTATATCTGGCTATTGCCAGAGTGGTCAAAATGAAGAAGCTCTCCAGTTGTTTGATAAGATGAAAGTTGAGGGAGTGAAGCAAGGTATAATTACTTGGAACATATTAATTGCCAGTTATAATCAATCTGGAAACTGTGACCTTGCAATGGAACTGATGAGGAAGATGGAAACTTTGGGGATCGCTCCTGATGTTTTCACTTGGACATCTATGGTTTCAGGTTATGCACAAAACAATAGGAAAAATTTGGCCTTGGAATTGTTTAGAGAAATGATGGTGGTTGGCGTTGAACCAAATGCAGTTACCGTTGCTAGTGCAGTTTCGGCTTGTGCTACATTGAAAGCTTTAGAGAAAGGGAAGCAACTCCACTCTATTGGGATTAAGACAGGATACATGGGAGATGTACTACTTGGAAATTCACTGATCGACCTGTATTCCAAGTGTTCGAAAATTGAGGCTGCTCAGCGGGTCTTTGATAATATATCTGAAAAAGATATTTTCACATGGAACTCAATGATTGGAGGGTACACTCAATGTGGGTACTGTGGCAAAGCCTATGATCTCTTTGTCATGATGCAGGATTCCGGAGTACAGCCTAATGTTGTCACATGGAATGTGATGATCTCAGGCCATATACAAAATGGAGATGAGGACCGGGCCATGGAGTTCTTTCAAAGGATGGAAACAGAGGGAATGATCAAGCAGAGTACGGTGACATGGAACTTGCTTATTTCTGGTTCGCTCCAAAATGGGCACATAAACAAGGCTCTGGGAATATTGCGGCAAATGCAATCTCTCCATGTTCCACCTGACTCTGTGACCTTGTTGAGCATCTTACCAGCTTGTGCGAATTTAGTAGCATTGAAAAAGGTAAATGAGATACTCGGTTGTATCTTCCGTAGAAGTCTGAATTCCAAGCTTTCAATTGCTAATTCTCTGATAGATGCTTATGCCAAGGCAGGGAACATGGTCTATGCAAGATCCATCTTTGAGAATCTGTCAGTCAAAGATACCATCTCATGGAACTCAATAATTTCTGGTTATGTTTTACACGGTCTTCCTGAAATTGCAATTGATCTCTTTGATCGGATGAGACAAGTTGGACTCAATCCCAGCGGGGGAACTGTTACAAATATTATTTTAGCATATAGTCTCAAAGGAATGGTGGATGAAGGGAAGCAAATTTTCTCTAGCATGATTGATGATTATCAGATTTTGCCAAGCTTAGAACATTTTTCAGCTATGGTAACTCTATTTGGTCGTTCAGGTAGACTTAGTGAAGCAGCAAAGTTCATCAAGGAGATGGACATTGAACCTGACTCCACTGTTTGGGATGCCTTGCTTACAGCTTGTAGGGTTCATGGCAGTGCCGGGTTGGCAGTACATGCAGCAGAACATTTTATGGAATTGGAACCTGAGAATCCATTGAATTACAGGTTAGTACCCCAGATTCATGCTTTAGTTGGGGGTTCTGAAGTGAGAAAGCCTAAAATGATAAATGGAACATCCAGATCTCTTGGGTGTAGTTGGATTGAAATCAAGAACACAGTGCATACTTTTATTACAGGTGATCAATCTCTACCAAATTCAGAATCTTTGTATTCTCAACTGAATTGTATAGCAGAAAAGGTCAGGGTAGCAGCTCCTGGTTCTCATGATACACAACTTTGCATTGAGGAGGAAGAGAATGAAGATATTGCTGGGATCCACAGTGAGAAACTTGCAATTGCTTTTGCCCTCATTAGCTCTCCCTATTCATCAAAAAGCATAAGAATTGTGAAGAACTTTCGCTTGTGTAGAGATTGCCATAGGACTGCAAAAATTTTCTCTTCGGTATATGAACGTGAGATTTATTTGAGTGATCCAAAGTGCTTGCATCATTTCAAAAATGGGCAGTGCTCTTGCAGGGACTATTGGTGATGCGTAATAGCCATTAGTGATTGTACCTGTACATTAGCTTGAGCTGAGAGCCAAGAGCTGCATTGTGCTATGCAGGCCCAAGCATTCTCATACTAAGTCTCAGCCCTGAAGTACATGGAGACCAATTTGATGGACACTTTCAGCCTAACCAGACTTATTATACTGGCCAAGGTGATGAGGACATCGACACCAGCAGCCAGCAGTACCGCTACTGCTATCTCCTTTATTTTTGTTGATTTTGTTTTTATTTATTTTATATTAGGCGTGGACCCCACCCCCCTTAGACGTGGATCTTATCGGCGTGAACCCCACCCCCTTCAGAAGTGGATCTTATCACTTATTTCTTTCTAGTAGTATTTGATTTTAGATTGTACTCTTATTTATCTTTTTATTAGATTAGTATTTGAGTTGTCTAATTAGTCCTTTAGAGTCCCTCTATGATTGGGACTGTAAGCCATATAATGGTAGAATTTTAGTAATGCAAATTAGATGATTATTATTAAAAAAAGAAAAAGAAAAAGAAAAAAAGAAGCTGTTGCTCTCGATGCTCTCTCTCCTTTTCACGGTATTTCCACCCCTCATCTCTCTCTCTCTCTCTCCCCCCCCCCCCCAACCCACTCTTTTTTTTTCCCTTTTTGGCTCTCAAAACTCATCCCCAACCCTCTGTTGTACTCCGGGCAGCATATGTTTAGTGCTTACTAACATGGACAACAACTTTGAAAGCATCCTTACAACTGAGCCTCCAGTTTAGCATCGTTTATAGTTAGTACTCATTTCTTTAGCATTGAGAATATTACTGTTTTTACATGTTTATAGGTTTATTTGGTCACTAAGTATTTAACATTGTTAGTTTAGGAATTTTGACGTCTCTTGCACATTAGTACTTCATAACCTACTGTTTGTTTTGAGCATAACATGAATCCTAATTAACTCCTGTTAAGATGAAAGAATAAATTTCAGCTACCCCCCAAAATAGTTTCGAAACATCACCTGCCACCCACACCTTTCAAAAAACATCAACTACTACCCAAACGTTTACCACCGTTAATCAAATAGATCCACTCCGTTAAACGAATTTCGTTAGTTGCTGATGTCACCCAAAATTGATTTTGAAATGGACAATAATGCCCTTAAGGAAATATTAAAAGACGGTTTTACCCTCCTTCACTTAAGGAGGGTAAAACCCCAAATCTAAATCATGTTTCTTCTTCTTTTCTAGATCTACCCTTTCTTCTCTGATTATCTTCGCCGACGACGATGCAAGCCTTTTCTTCCCCAACGATGGCGCAACGAAGCTTTGGCCGGCGACAATCTTCGTCTGAAAAACTAAGAACTGTTGGTGGGAATCGACGAGGTTCTATGTGAGAGCTCCAGTTCCATATCCTTCTATTCTTCTTCTTCTTTCTTCTTCTCCAATCAAAGTAAACAAACTGTTAATGTGAAAACTCCGGTTCCATATCCTTCTATTCTTCTTCTTCTTTCTTCTTCTCCAATCAAGCTAAGCAAACTGTTATTACGTTCTTCGCAACTCAATCCAGATCTGAAAATGATTGGGTTTAATGTTCATATCGATTTCAGTCCCAGTTTTGGATTCCATTAATTTTCCTGCACTCGGAAAAAAAGAAAATGAAACAGATCATGATACAAAGCAGAAATTTGTAGAAAAGCAACAGAGAAAGAAGAAAAAAAACAGAGAACAAAGGGGAATATTAAAGAGTCGTCAAATATGGGTTTCTTTAGTTTCACATGCCATTCGTTTTTGTAGATTGAGTAATCAGTAGGATCACAGAGTTTATCCAGAAAAAAAAAATCCTTTCGCAAGTTTTTCGATCTCATCTAGTTTTTCCCATTTTAATCACTATTTAAGGGTATAAGTCTATCCTTGTTTCCAATTTTAATCTCCAAACGAATCTCCATTTGGGTAGGAGAAGATGAGGGAGGGAGAGAGGAAAGGAAAGAGAAGGGTCATATTAGTAATTTTACTAGTTTTAAAAAATTTTCAATTAAAAAAAGAAAGGGTAAAAATGTCTAATGCTGATTTTCGTTTCCTCCGTCAATTACTTGGTTGTAGTTGATGTTTTTTGAAAGGTGTGGGTGGTAGGTGATGTTTCGAAACTATAATGGGGGGTAGCTGAAATTTATTCTAAGATGAAAACATGTTACTTGGCTTTATAATATTCACTACATATGGTTAGCAATCGTAAGCATGTCATGTATGTTGCTACCGATATCAATCCATACCCATTGGGTAATTTATTTCATAAATCTTTGTGCCAATCATCGTATTAGAGTAGGATAATTTAGAGACCCTAGGTTATCCTACATCAGTTTGGTACAGAGCTTAGGCTAGAGTGTCAGTTAGGTGTTGGTTAGGATCCCTAATAGTGAGTAAACCCTTATATGTCCACTATGAGTGGTAGAAATTATAAAATCATGTCGAACCCTCCTAACACCCCTCCAACAACTAAGAAATTGGCAAGGATACTTTAACAATGCCAAGAAGCCCTAAATGCTAATCAATTAGAGTTGCTGCCAATAGAACTGACCGAGAAAATCGAAACACCAGCGTTAACACTCTTAACCAAAGTGTCCAAAACATTGCCAATAGGCTTGCTGCCCTGAAGCTTCTGCTCAGAACCCCAATGGACAACAAGACCAAAATGCCCAAACTTTGCACCCATACACGTGGGCAGGAGGACTTATATAGATTCTAAACGATCCTGTAAGACTCATATAGTTGGAAATTTTATCTAAAGAGATTGAATTTGAAGAAATTCTAAGAAATTCAAAAATCTCGACAAATTAGGGCAAAAATGGGAAATTTCAAGTTTCTCGATAACCAACCGATGAAACTCAAATATTTTTGAGGGCTTTCGTCCATTGAGTCACCAACAACAAAAGCCCCCAATAAAAATCAAATTTTTACGGTTGGAAAAAGTTTAATTTGAAGAAAACGATAATAAACGAGCAAAAACCTAGTTAAGAAACCCTAAAAACATGAAACTATAGAGAACATATCTGTAGAAGAGGAGTAGACGTCGAAAAGAGAAGCACAAATCACCAATGGATCAAAGTTGTCACTGTAGCAACTCAGAGAGACGAGCCGAGTCGGAAAGGAGGAGAAAGAATGAGAAATGGATTCAAAATCAGGATTAAAAACCTGATTTTTAGTCCGAGGGTCGGAGAATTCGACCAAAACATCTGACCCTCCCTTCAACCTCCTCATCGATCCTCGGCTCTCGGTAAGTATCAATGATTCTCAAGGTCGCATACCCTAGGGTCAGACATCCATCGACCCCCACCATCAATCCCTGCAATGAAAAATACAGTATTTTTGACAGAATGATCTGAAAAATTTGAAAATATCATTGATTAGTGGATTTAAATATGAGAATGAAGTATATAATGATTGTCTCACATATTCTATGATTTTCAGGCATCACCACTACCAGAACAGATAATGGCAGGACGCAGAGTAACCAGACAAAGCCGTAACTCTATTCCACCACCACCATTTGTAGGGGAAGACAACCATATACACCCTGAAACACAGGAGAATCTGACCACGGCATCGTCCGTAGTTAATGGGCAGACAAATCCTATAAATATGCCAGCTCCACCTACAGACCTGGCTATAGCCGTAATGAATTTGGCGCAACAGCTGCAGCAAATACAACAGGTACAAGCTACTATGCAAGCTGCCATAGGCATGACTTTTCCAGCTACACAGACGACACCGATGCCAGCAGGACATGCAAGCACAGTACCAGGGGGAAGTAACACAGTACCCCACGCTCCTCAGACTCCCATCATGCAGGCTCAAGTACAAAACCCTGAAGTAGCTCCAGGTGGATATCAATACCAACCACCTATGTATGGGGCTTATGTCCCGCATCAACTAGACCACTCTAGACTGGTGGAGTGTTTTCTGAAGATGAAGCCCAAGGAGTATAGTGGTAAGCCAGCTGATCCGTTGTGGCCAGCACACCGGGATGAGATGGAGAGAAACTTCACGATGATGACAGTGAATGAAGAAGAGAAGGTATTGTTTGCAACGTTCATGCTGAAAGGCGATGCACACCACTGGTGGAAGTCCACACGGACGTATCTGATGACAAAGCACACCCAATTGACTTGGGATATATACAAGGAGGCATTCTTTGAGAAATATTTTCCTAGGAGTTTCAGAGATTCCATGGAGAAGGAGTTCCTGAGTTTATATCAGGGACAGATGACTGTCGATGCATATCAACAGCGTTATGAGGAGCTGTTTTTCTTTGCACCAGTCAGTATGCAAGTGTAAGATACAAAGACCCAAAGGTTCATCATGGGACTTAGGGGAAGCATACGTGAACTTGTTATGGGACTTGAAAAAAAATCTACAATGAAGCTGTACAAATTGCTCGAGTGATAGAGTCGAGCCAAAAAGAGAGCTACCTTGCTCAAAATAGAGGAATCAAAAGGCCAAATGGAAATTCTTACAACGGAGGGAACACCAAGTATTCAAACCCTTCCGTACTCAAGGTTTCAATGCTGCAGCCAAGACTACTTCAGCAGCTCAACAGCAACAAAAGCCAAATAATGAAGGGTTAAAATGCTATAACTGCAATCAAGTGGGACATATGGGAAGGGAGTGTCCTAAGCCCAAATGCAACTACAACAAGGCAGAGTTTATGCGGTTACATCTGAGGATGCTGCCGCATCGCCTGATGTGGTCACAGGTATGACCTGAATCTTATCATTTTGTGTTACATTATGTGAGCGTATAGACTAAATCAAAACAAATCACAGGTATCTTACCTATTAATGGCATTCCCGCCAGAGTACTCTTTGATTCAGGAGCTACTCATTCTTTTATATCTGTGTCATTTTTTGGAAAGAAGTTAAATCTCCCCCTCAAATCCTTAGACTACAAACTGCTTGTATGATCGCCTATGGGATTAGAAGTAGAATTAGAAAAAGGTTATGGACCATGTCCAATTCTTATTGACGAGAAGACCTTGGATGCAACCTTGATCCAACTTGAGATGGCAGACTTTGACGTCATCTTGGGAATGGACTGGTTAGCTCGGCATTCTGCAAGCCTATTATGTGCCGAAAAGAAGCTGACATTTAAAGACAAGGAAGGAGCAGAGTTCAGTTTTGCGGGAACCAAACTTCCCCGTAAACGAAAGCTCATACTCTCTGCATTAAAGGCTAGGAAGTGCCTTGAGAAAGGAGCTGTTGGGTATCTAGTATCTGTGGTCAATCTTACCAAAGAAGCACCACGAATGGAGGATATTGATGTCGTGCGTGACTATCCAGATGTATTTTTTGAAGAACTACCAGGACTACCACCCGACCACGCTACAGAGTTTGTTATAGATCTGATACCCGAAGCCGCACCAGTATTTAAAGCACCTTATCGAATGACTCCTACTGAACTGAAGGAATTAAAAGTACAACTACAAGAACTGTTGGACAAGGGCTATATCCGTCCTAGCATATCACCATGGGGAGCGCCAGTATTATTCGTAAAGAAGAAGGACGGTAGCGTTCGACTGTGTATAGACTACCGGGAACTGAATAAAACTGACAATCAAGAATCGGTACCCATTGCCTCGGATCGATGACCTGTTCGATCAGTTGCAAGGTGCCAAAGTGTTCTCTAAGATCGATCTTCGGTCAGGTTACCATCAGTTGAAGATTAAGAACGGTGATATTCCCAAGATAACATTCAGGACCAGATATGGACATTATGAATTTTTGGTCATGTCTTTTGGATTGACGAACGCACCAGCAACCTTTATGGAATTTATGAATCGGGTATTCCACGATATGTTGGATACGTCGGTTATTGTATTCATTGATGTTATATTGGTCTACTCCAAGGACAAGGAAACTCATATTAAGAATCTAAACGCTCTCGGCAAATGACGGAAGGAGAATCTCTACGCCAAATTTACAAAGTGTGAGTTTTGGCTAAAGGAAGTCATTTTTCTAGGCCATGTTGTATCCGCTGAAGGAATTAAAGTGGATCCTAGCAAGATCGAAGCTATTGTGAAGTGGGAAGCACCGAAGAGCATTGCAAAAATTAGAAGTTTCTTAGGTCTAGCTGGGTATTATCGACAATTTATGGAAGATTATTCCTGAATTTCCGTACCTCTCACCAGTTTGACTAAAAAGGGATAAAAGTTTGTTTGGACTGATAAATGCGAGAACAGTTTCCAAACATTGAAGGCTAGATTGATATCTGCTCCAATCTTGACCATTCTGATTCCAGGACAGCCATTTATTTTGAACACTGATGCGTCATGATTGGGATTAGGATGTGTTCTTATGCAAGGAAAACAAGTAATTGCTTATGCCTCAAGACAATTGAAGACACATGAGAAGAACTATCCCACTCATGATTTAGAATTAGCGGCAGTAGTATATGCTGTCAAAATATGGAGACATTACTTGTACGGAGATAAATTTCAGATTAAATGAAATCATAAGAGTCTTACTTACCTCTTTAATCAGAAGGAGTTGAATATGAGACAAAGAAGATGGCTGGAACTATTGAAAGACTATGATTGTGATATCCAGCATCACCCGGGAAAAGCTAATGTGGTTGTTGACGCACTGAGTAGAAAGGCAATGATGAAATCTCAAGGGGAGGTTAGCACCACTGCTACTCTGTGTACTACCGAAAAAGTATTCAATTACAATAATGAGCAGTTTGTGATAGATGCACCGGGGGAATCAACCAACCAAGGGTTTATCCATCGGTTTACAAATATGTTCGCCACATTGAAGATTGTACCCGATATACTTGATGAAGTAAAAACAGCGATTAAATCAGACCCTTATCTAAGAACGGTACAAGAAGACATCGAAAAAGGTAGGACTATTCCTGAGTTCACCTTAGGTGATGAAAAGGTACTGAAGTACAATGGAAGAATATGTGTACCTAAAATAGAAAGTTTGGACATTAGACACCGACTAATGAAGGAAGCCCATACCACCACCTATTCGATACACCCTGGAAGTACAAAAATGTATCATAACCTAAAGAAATTATATTGGTGGAGAGGAATGAAAGCGGATATAGCCAAGTTCGTGTCTCAATGCCTAAATTGTCAGAAGGTGAAAGCTGAATGACAAAGACCAGCAGGACTGTTACAGTCATTACCAGAACCAGCATGGAAATGGGACTGCATCACTATGGACTTCGTCACAGGGTTACCATTGACTCCCCGAGTAGTTGACGCAGTTTGGGTGATTGTAGATCAACTGATTAAAATGGCTTAATTTATAGCTATACGACCTCAGTATACACTGGAGAGGTTAGCTAAGTTGTATGTGGATAATATTGTCAGATTACACGGTGTACCTGAAAGAATTGTGTCTGACAGAGATCCATGATTTACTTCAAAGTTTTGGGGAGGATTGCAGAAGGCTATAGGTACAACATTGAAGTTCAGTACTGCATTCCATCCTCAGACTGACGGACAATCGGAGTGCACCATTCAGATTCTAGAAGACATGCTCCAAGCTTGTGTAATTGATTTTAAAGGATCGTGGGATGAAAAATTACCACTGATTGAGTTCGCTTATAACAATAGCTATCAGGCTACTATACAGATGTCACCCTATGACACACTGTATGACAGGAAGTGTCGAACTCCTTTGTTTTGGAATGAAGTTGGAGAACGTAGTATTGTTGGACCAGAATTTGTTGAAGAGACATGTCGAGTAGTCAACATTATCAAGGAAAGAGTAAGAACAACTCAGAATCGTCAGAAGCAATATGCAGATACTAGACGCCGAGACCTTGAATTCACCGTAGGTGATAGGGTATTCCTTAAAGTATCACCTATGTGCGGTTTGAAATGGTTCGGACAGAAAGGAAAACTAAGTCCGAGATATGTCAGACCATATGAGATTCTAGCTAAGCGTGAGAAAGTGGCTTACCAGTTAGCACTACGACCATCTATGTCAAGTGTGCATGATGTATTTCTTCTCTCCTTATTGAAGAAGTATATCAAAGATCCAACGCACGTTTTGATAGTAGATCTACTTGATTTGACGGATGATTTGACATTTAAAGTAGCACCAACTAAAATCACTAGCCGAAAGGTGCAACCACTATGCAACCGTGACATTTATTATGTTAAGGTCACCTGGAGAAGCAGAGATATAGAAGAAATCACATAGGAAGAAGAGAATGCTATGCGAAAGCAATCCCTCATCTATTTGACTTGGAAGGTATGTACAATTTCGAGGACAAAATTTTTATAAGCAGGGGGGAGTTGTAAGACCCGTATCGAACTAACCGGTCTTACCACCTTGTACCAGATCTACCTATCATGGTCGAGCCAAATGGACCAAATGCGTAAAGGAAATAGCGAAACCAGGTATTAAACTGACCCAAAAATAGTAAAATAGAGGGCAGGGTCGCATACCCAGATAGGCAGGGTCGGACCCCCCTCATTAGGGAGTCAGACCCCTGAAAAATTGATCGAGGGTCAGACAATTTAGACCTGAGGGTCGACGGGATCTCCGACCCCCTCATCGACCCCCTCTTTGCCGACAGAAACCGTAAATAGGAAACTTTCCAAATTTCAAGGGGATTCTTTCCTAATCTCAATGAGACTTATTTTGGGAGGTTCTCCTCTATAAATAGGACGTCCCTAAGCCTCTTTTACTCCTTTTGAAACCCTAATTGAAAGTGAGAGAAAGAGAAGAGAAGGAGAAGAGAAGAAAAGTTGGAGAAAAAGAATAAAGAGAAGAATTCAGAGAAACCTCTGAATCTCAGCAAACCTAAAGGTATGGGTATGTTTTCATTAATGATTTAAGACCTTAGAATAGTTCATGAAGAGGGTATGATCTAGGAGAAACCCAAATCATCCATCCATGGGAGGATTTCAATAAAATCCATGGAGGAAATCATGGTAGGCAAAGTAAGGAAGAAACCTAGAGTTTTAAGCCATAGAACAAGCATAGAATGGATTGTGGAAGTAAGCCATAGGACCCAAACATAAAAAAAATGGACTGTAGGATGAAATTCTCGACTCAAACCACGGGGGGTCACACGTGGGGCCGATTGGGAAACGACCCTACCAGACCACAAGATCGACCCCCAGCATTCGGGAAGTCCAGGGATGCGGTGGTCGCACCTAGGGTAGATGGAACATCCGACCCTGGCATCGACCCTACCCCTGGGGGTCGCAGTAAAGTGCTACCCTACCTACGACCCACCCTACGACCCTCGCTTAACAGCAAGCCAAAAATTGTCAGAATGACTTCTAACTAAAATCTATCGAATTGTTAGGTTTTTCTATTGATATAAATGTGATTCTTAGAGCTTGAAAGAGGATCTACACTCAAGAAAAGGTGAGGGAACAAGACCTAAACTAATTGGCTAATAATAAACTATTTTTATTTTCTTGAGTCCAATGCCATGACTGATTCTATGTGTGTATGCTTGTAATGTGCATTCAACATATCGTCCAATATCCCTACTATTAATGTTCATGCATATTTAATTTTATTTTATTTATAACATGATGATGATGATGATGCTAGGAATAGACATGTGAATGTATGTGTGTGGTTAGTGTGCTTGATGCGAGTGGAGCATCAGGTGGAGGACGTGACATTGTGGTTCAGCCTAGTCACTAAACTCTATAACTATCTCTACTCAAGTCTTGTCCACTGACATCGTCGTATCGCCATTACCTTAGCAGAACTATTACGTCGTAAGGTATCAGGGGAGGTGGTCTCGGACCGTGTAGTCTTCGACTCTGCTGGAGGGGCCTTAGCTCTATCTCTATGGACGTATTGAGGGATGCTGGGGTGAGGCCTTGGGTACACTGTTTGACATTAGGATTGGTTAGTTGCGAGCCCAGTTTGCAAGCCCTCTCCAGCAGGGGATTACGTGTTGGTATGGGTAGAGTATCAGGGGAAGTGTGATGCGGTGTGGTCCTAAGCACTTTAGCTCTATCTCTATTCCATAATGGGTGCATGTGGGACGACAATAAACGTTAACCTTTAGACGGCTTCACACACTCGTGTATAGAGGTGAGGCGGCCACCAAACCTTTCTATAGCACATTGCAAACTTATATACCAGACCACAGATATGAATTGAATGCATGCATATGTTTGTTGCATTGTTTTGTTTGCTCACTGAGCCGTGATGTGTGCTCACCCTTTCGACGTCAAATATTTTAGTTGATGATGTAGGTACTACTGTGGAAGATTATATGAATGCTTCTGTGTACGGGCACGTTGCTGCGATAGAGGCTGAAGACATAGTGGAGACGCATGACTCCTCATGCGAGTGCAACTCATGCGTTTTCGATTAGATTTTATTTGAACTATTAAAGAAATGTAATTTGATATTTTATTTACTTATGTCTCGGTTGATACAACATAATTTGATATTTTATTTATGATTATCACAGTTAGATTCCTCAATTCATTTAATATTAAAACTTCTGCTATTGTGTATTTATTCTGATTATGGTTGTGGATGCGTATGGTTTAATTTAAAAGGACACAGCCTATTAAAGATCCTGGTTGAACCGTTGGTTTATTAGCGGTTAATCACACCGTTCTGAATAGTGTGGAATTGGGGTGTGACAAATACCTATACCCCAATTGGCGAGGGCTTGCAAATGGGTTCATCACTAACCAATCTTTTATGTCATCATAGTAGGCCCCATCCCAGCACAGCTCCCTACGGCATAGAGATAGGGCTCGAGTCTGGTGGCCATGTCGGAGACCATAATGCCACATCCTCCCCCTGATACCCTACCCGCACTAAGCGTGCTAAGATAATAGCAATACGGAAAGGTGCCAGTATAAGGAATGATCCAAGACCCTAGGCCCTTCCCATTCCACACAGCAACGAAAACAATCACATGCCTAACACACAATCCTAGCATAGCGAGTATGCATTAATAGAATATAATAATTGAAAGTAACGATGACATGTGAATATGCACAAGCAACACACCATAGAAACAATGTAATTATTAGCAATGTTTTACTGTTATTAGTTAATTAAGGTTTGGGTCTGATTCCTTACCTGACGCTTGATTGCTAGCTTGCTCTACGTTATAGAGTCCAATCTCGCTATTACAGGGTCCTACACGATGATAGGATTTAGTTAGAATTAGTTCCATAGGTTTTACATTGGTTGGAAACCAACTAGGTCAAAAACCAATCCATTCTGGACATACGGTCACAGGTCACTGTACAGTGGGGTGACCGGTATAATCGATCGGACAGCCATGGTAAGCTACCCGAGAGGTACCGGTCGCATATACCGATCGCACAGAGTGCCACCAGTATGGTCAATCGGTATGCCTCCGGAAGACCACCAACTTGATGTTCGTCTTCCGTCGATCATCGCACATGACTTCTAGGGTTCCTCTTATGCATTCTAGGCCTGAGTAATGTTTTAAGGTTTGTTTTACCTTCCATTCAAGTCCTGCGTTCTAAGAAACCTTAGTTTAGAATTCAAATCTAGAGTTTATCAATCGAATTAGGGTTTAACAGCAATTTAGGATTTTAGATCAATACCTAGCCTCACATGGTATTGATCAATCATCAATAACAGTCACACAAAAGTACAAGCACTTACCATTGGTTCGCTAATTATGGTATTCTTCGTCCAACAGAATCTCCTCTTCTACCTTTCTCAACTCCTTTTTCCTCTTCAGATCTCATTCTCCTCTCTAAGGTTTGTAAGAATCAATCAAAGAGGTTTAAGGAGGTTTAGGAGTCCTTAAATAGACTAGGTTAGGTTTTAGGGGAGTTTCCTACGTTAGGAAGTCTCTAAGATTGAGATTTGGCAAGCAGAACCCACAGAGATCCATTTCTGGATCTAACTAGTTTGCCTGAGCAGACATATCGATCGATCGGTATGTAGACCGGTATCATGAGACCGATATAAAAAATTATCATCAGTTTTTGGTCCATTTTCGTACCTGATTGTCATCTGCTCATCCTGTCGTCCAGTTATGATTGGAAGACCTGTTACGACATGAAATAAAGGTTTAGATCGGGTTCATGGAGTGTGGGTCTTACAACTCCCCCACCCTTAAAAGAAATTTCTTCCCTGAAATTTGCATGTAGGCCTCATAACTCCCCCACCCTTAAAATAAATTTCGGCCTCGAAATTTATATGTACCTTCATCGTTAAAAAGGTTGGGGTACTCCTTTCATATTGTGTTTTCCTCCTCCCAAGTGATTTTTTCTACATCTTAGCTTTTCCAATGCATTTTGACATAATGGATATCTTTGTTCTGGAGGCATTGTACCTTTCGACTTGTGAGCATCGGGGTATCACCTCAAACGTCAAATCCTCTATCAAGTCTGGTGGGTCTGTTGTCAAGATGTGTGATGAATCCCTGACATACTTCTTCAGTAGTGAAACATGGAACACATCATGGACGCTTGACATGAATGGTGGTAGGGCCAGTTGATACGCCACATTACCATGTCTGGTCAGTATCTCGTACGGTCCCATATATCTGGGGCATAACTTCCCCTTTTTACCTAAACCATTTCAGACCTCGCACAAGTGATATCTTTAAGAATACCTTATCATCCACTGCAAACTCCAGGTCTCGACGTTTGTTATCTACGTAATGCTTTTGTCGAACTTGAGCTATCTTTACTCTTTCTTTAATTTGACCAATCGCTTGACAAGTTTCTTCTACGAACTTTGGTCCTACGATCCTTCTCTCTCCTACCCCATTCCATAACAGAGGTGTACGACATTTCTTCCCACAGAGTGCCTCATATGGAGCCATCTGGATTACAGCTTGATAACTATTGTTATAAGCAAACTCGATGAGCGATAGCCTCTCGTCCCAAGCTCCCTTGAAATCTAGAGCACACACTCTGAGCATGTCCTCCAAGATTTAAATACTTCTCTCTGACTGGCCATCTATCTAAGGATGAAAGATTATACAAAACTTTAGTTTGGTTCCCATGGCTTTCTGTAACCCTTCTCAAAACTTGGATGTAAAGCGGGAATCTCTGTCAGATACTATAATCTCTAGCACACCCTGAAGTCTGACTATATTATCCACATAGAGCTTGGCTAACTTGTCCATGGTGTACTGAGGTCTGATAGCGATGAAGCGAGCTGTCTTGGTAAGTCGATCGAATATCACCCAAACTACATCCACTGACCTTGGTGTCCAGGGTAGGCCAGTGACGAAATCCATTGTGATACAATCTCACTTCTATGCTAGCTTCGATAGTGGTTGTAACAACCCAAATGGTCTTTGTCCTTTCACTTTCACTTGCTGGTAATTTAGACATTGAAATACGAATCGAACTACATCCCCTTTCATACCCCTCTACCAATATCATCTCCTCAAATCGTGGTACATCTTAGTGCTTCCTAGATGTACCAAATATGGGGTATACTGAGCTTATGTCATAATTATGTCTCTGATGTTTGAGTTCTCACTCTCAGGTATACATAATCGTCTGCGATACTTGAGTACCTTGTCTGAATCCAAGGTGAAGTCAGGGTTGCTTTTACCCTTCTTTAGATCTTCTTGCACAGTCCTAAGGTGTGGATCCTGCAGGATTACTACTTTCACCTCATCTATCAGATCTGGTGAGATCTTCAAGGCTGCAAACATCAATATGAACTTGTGAATCAAGCCTTGCTCCACTGGATCTTCTGCTGACTCTAGTATATGCTGTTCTTCATTCTCTATTGAGCCAGAGACTACAGTACACAGTGCAGCGTTTGTACTAGGTCCTGCCTCAGGTTCAACGCCCACTTTCTACTTAAGGCATCAGCCACAACATTGGCCTTACCCGGATGGTACTGGATATCGCAATCATAGTCTTTTAATAGTTCTAGCCATCTCCTCTGTCTCATATTTAGGCCCTTCTGGGTGAAAAAGTAAGTTAGACTCTTGTTGTCGAATTTGATCTGAAAATTTTCACCATACAGGTAGTGCATCCAAGTCTTGATTGCATGAATGACCGCTGCTAATACCAGATCATGCGTAGGATAGTTTTTCTCATGCTCCTTCAACTGTCTTGATGCGTAGGTGATCACTTGTTTTCCTTGCATCAAAACACATCCTAGTCCCAAACCCGATGCATCCGTATATAGAGTGAATGGCAAGCCTGGTGCTGGGATGGTCAAGATAGGTGCAAAGACTAATCTTGACTTCAGAGTCTAAAAGCACTTCTCACACTCATCTGTCTGTATGAACTTCTCTCTTTTCTTGGTTAGTCTAGTGAGTGGAACAACGATCCTTGAGTAGTCTTCCACAAATCTTCTATAGTAACCAGCCAATCCAAGGAAACTACGAATCTCAGCAACTGACTTCAGTGCTTCCCATCCTATTGTAGCTGCAGTCTTGCTTGGATCTACTTTGATACCTTCTGTAGATACCACGTGACCCAAGAAATCCACTTCCTTCAGCCAAAATTCACACTTCTTGAACTTTATGTAAAGTTTCTCCCTTTTCAACCGTTGTAAGGCTGCTCTCAAGTGTGATGCATGGGTCTCTCTATCTTTTGAGTAGACCAATATGTCATCGATGAACACGATGACCGAAGTGTCGAACATATCATGAAACACTCAGTTCATCAACTCCATGAAAAATGCTGGGGCATTGGTTAACCCGAACGACATTACAAGGAACTCATAATTCCCATACTTTGTCCTGAAAGCAGTCTTTGGAATATCTCCTGCCTTGATCTTCAGTTGGTGATACCCAGATCTAAGAACAATCTTTGAGAAAACTTTTACACCTTGCAACTAATCGAATAAATCATCAATCCTAGGCAAAGGGTATCTATTCTTGATGGTTAACTTGTTCAATTCTCAATAGTCGATACAGAGACGTACGCTACTATCCTTCTTCTTTACGAACAATACAGGTGTCACACCCCAATTCTTAATCAACCAGAATGGTGTGAGTGGACCGTCATTGAACCAACGGTTCACACCAGGATCTCAATAAGACCGTGTCCACTCATACAAATCATCGCACATAACCACAATCAGAATATAATAAATACAGTGGAAGTCTTTAAATAAATAAACTGAGTATTCTATTGATAAATTTAAATAAGTATTCAACTATCCAATTCCAAACGCAATTAAATATCTTTACATCACTTTAATAAAATAACTGAAACAAATAAAATAAAGTCAAAGGTACACGTAGAAAGGGCACTCGCATGAAGCGTCATGCTCGTCCTCTCCTGCCTGTAGGTCCAGAGCAGCAACACCTCCATACGCCAGAGCGTTCATATAGTCGTCCATTGTGTAACCTGCATCAACATCTAAAAATAGTATATATACAAAGGGTGAGCTCACAACTTAGCTCAGTAAGACAATCAGACAGTGTATCAATATTATATGCATGAGTAACAATCATTTTATGCTGTGGTCTGGTTTAAGTTTGTAATGTGTTATAGAAAGGGTTGGCGGCCACCGCACCTCTATACACGAGTGTGTAGCATCGCACAGTAGATCACACCGCTACCAACCCACATGCACCCATCATGGAATAGAGATAGAGTTAAGGCATCCACTACCTCCCCTGATACTCTACCCATACCAATACATAAGCCCCTGCTGGCTAGGGCTTGCAAAATGGGCTCGTAACTAACCAATCCTATATGTCATCACTGTAGGCTCTATCCCAGCACAGCTCCCTACGGCATAGAGATAGAGATAGAGCTAAAGCGTGGTGGCCAGGCCGGTGACCACAGTGCCACGACCTCCCCCTGATACCCCACCCGCACCAAGCATACTAAGACAGAATAATATGTAAATAGACTATATCCCATCATCACTCCCTACGATATAGAGATAGAGCTAGAGCGTGGTGGTCAGGCCGGAGACCACAGTGCCATGACCTCCCCCTGATACCCTACCTGCACCAAGTATGCTAAGATAGAATACTACAAAAAGGTGCCAATGTGAGGAATGATCCCAGACCCCAGGCCCTTCCCATTCCACACACCAACGAAAACAACCACATGTCTAGCAATCACATCCTAGCATAGCAAGTATGCATGAACAATAATAATAGCTGAAAGTAAAGGATGAAATGCAATATGCACAAACACCAATCCACATATTTCTTGTTATTTACAATAGTTTACTGTCCATTACTTATTAGGGTTTAGGTCCGATTCCCTTAACTGACGCTCGTTTGATAGCTTGCTCCACATCGCAAGATCCAAACGTGCTATCACAAAGTCCTACATAATATTAGGGTTCAATTAATAGTTTCTTAGGGTTTACGTTGTTCAAAAACCAACGAGGTTACAAAATACACTCACAGAGCTGACCGATCGCAGGTACCGATCGTAGCACTACGGGAAAAATTGGCGGCCGGTATGGTCAGCCGGTCCCCACAGGCTACTCCCCGAGAGGTACCGGTCGCAGTACCGGTCGCATGACCTGCGACCGGTATGGTCGACCGATATGTCTCCGGAAGACCATACACTTGGTTTTTCAATTGCTGTCGATCATTCTCTATTGATTCTAGGGTTTCTCCTACACCTTCTAAGTCTGAGCTTTGAGTTAGAGTCGTTTCCAACTCCATTCAAGTCTAGCTTTGATGGTATCCATCCTAGAACTTAAATCTAGGGTTTATTGATTAAATTAGGGTTTGTCGGTAAAGTTGGGTTTAGGTCAATACCTGCTTTGCATGGTATTGATCCAAACAACCCAACCATCCTAGAGTCATTATGTGAGAGGAAGGGTTTAAACACTTACCATCGACTGGCGTAAGGTGTGCGTCGTCAAACGACAACGGTGGCTCTTCTTCTTCTTCCTAGCTCCTTCTCCTTCTCCAATCTCCTTCTCCTCTCTAGGGTTTGTGAGGATCAATGGAAGGGATTCTAGGAGGTTTAGAGGGTTTAAGTAGGCTAGAAATTAAGTTTAAGAAGCCTCCTAGGATTAGGAAAGTTAATCGGTTCGAAATCTAAAAAGTGGGACCCGCAGAGATCCAATTCAGGATCTAAGTGGTCTGCTGCGCAGACCATACCGGTCGACCGGTACCATAGACCGGTACCATCAACCGGTATGAATAAAATTCATACTTAAGTTGGTCTATTTGGTCCGATTTCATACCTGATTGTCATCCGCTTGTCCCGTTTGGCCCGGTGATGATCGAAAGATCTGTTACGACATGAAATCAAGGTTTAGATCGGGTTCACGGAGTGCGGGTCTTACAACAGGTGCTCCCCATGGTGATATACTTGGCCATATGAAGCCTTTGTCTAGCAATTATTGCAGTTGGGTCTTCAACTCCTTCACCTCTGTAGGGACCATCCTATAAGGTGCTTTAGACTCCCTGCCTGGAGGTAATCCTGGTAGATCCTCTGGAAACACATCTAAAAACTCTCATACCACATCTAGATCTTCTACCTTCAGTACCTCTGCAGCGACGTCGACCATCGACACTAGGTATCCAACTCCTCCTTTCTCTAGGCATCTCTTAGCCTTGAGAGCAGAGAGGATCAGCTTCTGCTTCCTAGGTAACTTAGTCCTTGTAAAGTTGAACTCCTTCCCACTGCCATCCTTGAAAGCAAGCTTCTTTTTGGCACATAATAAACTAACCTAATGTTGGCCTAACCAATCCATCCCCAAGATGACGTCAAAGTCTACCATCTTGAGTTGAACCAAATTTACTTCTA
Organism: Protea cynaroides; assembly: GCA_028583415.1. Taxonomy (NCBI): domain Eukaryota; kingdom Viridiplantae; phylum Streptophyta; class Magnoliopsida; order Proteales; family Proteaceae; genus Protea; species Protea cynaroides. The sequence continues at coordinate 35,565,571 of CM053271.1, forward strand.
AGTTCCGTCCATCAATAATAACTGGGCACGGCCCATGGCATTCATTCAAAATCACTTCTAATCCCAATGGGGGAACAAACTATCAAGCTCGGAGTCAAGGGCTTGACAGGTAACTCCAATCTCTTCCCAAAAGATATAAAAAGAAAGGAGTGTGTAGTCCCAAAGTCAAAGAGTGCTCTAGCAGGTACACTAGTTATTTCTATAGTTCCTGGAATTTAATTATCCCTTAGTCTACATGCTCATGCATAACAGCGCAGTAAACAAAATAGTAAGGGACGAAATCGTACCAGTAACCACATCAGGTGATGCGGCTTCCTCCTCAGTGGTGACTACAAGTACCTTCCCTCGCTACGGCGATTGCTTTTTAGGTAGGGTGCAAGTCCTTGCATAATTGCCCACTTGCTGACAGTTGAAGCACTTGATATTATTATCCTGATCAGTTGTCAGCTGTGATGGAATGGTATTAGCCCTTGTTGGTACTACAGTATTCTGAGTCTTGTAGGGGCAGAAGGGTTTAGTGTTTCCTCCACCAGAGATCATTGTAGCAGGCCTCTTCAATCCCTTGTTCTGAGCAAAGAAGTTGTCCATTTGTCTTGATTCAATCACTCTAGCGATCTACACAGCTTCGTTATACACCTTCTTCTCCAAACGCATAACATGCTCCCGAATACTTCCTCACAATCCCGTAGTGAACCTACAAGTTTTTGTTTCCTCCTCTTGCATGCTAGTTGGAGCAAAGAAAAATAGCTCTTTGTGCCTCTGCTGGTATGCATCTACAGTCATCTAGGATTGTTGCAGGTTGAAGAATTCCTTCTCCATTTGATCCCAAAAACTATTTAGGAAGTACTTGCCAAAAAGGCCCCTTTGAAAATCTCCCAGGTGATTTGGGTATGCTTCGTCTCCAAGTATGGCCAGGTAGAATTCCACTAGGCATTGGCATCTTCTTTGAGTATGTGTGTAGCAAACAACACCTTCTCATCTTCAATACAAGTCATCAGTCGAAAGTTCTTTTCCATCTTAGCAATCCATTGTGCAGGCCACAATGGTTTTACTAGCTTCCCTATGAATGTAGGAGGCTTCAATTTCAGAAACCTATCCATTGCTCAGCTTAGGTCATTCTGCACCTGTGCATTAGTTCCATACCATGGTGGTGGGTATGCATAGACCCCTTGATAGGCAGATGATATTAGAATTTGCTGTGGTGGTTGCAGATTCTGTTCTTGACCCATCGGTCCAGTGCTGCCATCCATCGGGTACGAGGTATTATTCCCTCCAGATTCAGGCATATCTTCTGTAGGGATGTACCCTGGTAGCCTGAACATCTTCAGCATCTCGTTCAAGAATGCCTTCTGCTACGCTTCCATCTGGTAGACCAGATTTGTCACTATAGTCTCAGATTTAGTGTAAGGAGGGCCTGGTAGATTTGTTGGTGCCCTGTGACTCTGCCCTTCTCTACCATTCCTCATTGGTGTCTTGTCCCCATCATCTCTCATTGGGTTTCCTTCTTCTGGGTTTAGGTTTTTCTCATCAATATTTCTCGTCTCCATATTGGCCTTGGTTTGACACACCCTTGAACAATGGCATTTCCATGAACCTCTGTGACCGTTTCCACCTACCATCTTAGATTACTTTTCCCTGTTTGGATTTGAGAAGAAGACATAACACATGAGATATATTCGAATAGTTACATTTTGTCTTAATAGTGTTAGCCTTCAACAAGTGTGAAGCCAAAAAACCCCAATGGAAACCTTAAAATCCAAATTTTAAATTTTTCACAAAATTTTTTTGAGCTTGAATAACCTATCCATCCGGTCATAACATACTGGTTGCTACACTGTAGAATATGGTGTGACCGGTATGTCCAGGTGGACAAACCTCTCAAGCCTCCCAATGGGTACCGGTCGATGTACTGGTCACTGCATTGTAAGGTATGGTGCGACCAGTATATTTGACAGGACAAAATTTCTCTCCTGGCCGAGAGATACCGGTCGCCTATCCCAGGAGATACCGGTCAACTGGTATAGGGTAAAACCGTCGACTGGTATGCCTGAAAAGGCTTTAAAATTGTGATTTTTGACTCATTTCTCACTTTTTCTTCTCCTTTTCTCTCCAATGGCGATTCCTCTCTGGCTTGGTGAGTTGCTACAATCCGACCGGTGCTTGTAGAAGTGATTCATCTCACCCAAGAGTAGTACACAACCTTTCCAAGTAAGTTTCTTCCTTCCTCACTCTCTTTTACGTCGTTTCTTCATGGTTTCTTGCCCGAAAACTATGTTTTTTCTAGATTTAGGAGATTCTAACCATATGAACTCTTTTTCTTCAGTTTAAAAATGGTTTTGGGACCTCTATGGACAAAAGCCCTCAACTAAATTGAGCTTCCACCGTATGGTTTGCTCAAAATCAAAATTTTATGAATTTTTTACCTATGTTTTGGTCAAAATCGATTTTTCTTGAAAATATTGAAATTCTTACTTGTTTGCTAATTATCTAGTCTCCACTTGTCGCTATTTGATTACGTAAGTCTTCCTACCCAAATTTTGGGTGAGTTTAAGGCCTTTGCTTGAAATACTGTGGTTACGCTGCCGAAATTTCAAAAAACTCAATTAATTCCCAATGTTTTGTTTTGTTTTGTAGTTAAAAAATGTCTAGGAGTCGTGGTGCCAGTAAGCATGCATATGCTCTTGGCATGAACCGACCACACCAGCCTGTTCCATAATATGACGCATGGTGGTTTCGTTTGGCGACGACGGAAGCCCATTTTCCATGGTTTGAGGATAAAAACATTGAGTCTGGAAGCCGCGTGAATCTAGAATAACTCCAAAGGTTCAATGTTGAAGCTGTCTTTGATGCACTTAGGTGGTTGCCAATGATTACCTATGCAGTGATTATCCGACCCAATTTAGTGAAGCACTTTTATGCCAACTTGGAGGTTGAGGGAGATCTCAATGACTTTGATCACTGTAGGGACATCTGCATCACTAGCTTTGTCAAAGGTGTTCCTATATCATTCGACACCCATCAGCTTGCTGATCTTTTGGGGATTCCCAATGATGGTGACTTGGTTTACTACGCTCCCAAGGTGAAGGGCTACCTTACCGAGGACCTATGAAAAAAGGTTGCAGAGTAGATCCTCAACCCAGGGGCACCAATGAAAGCTACAAGCTTATGGCCTCTTCTTCGTGTCTATTACCGCATTATTTAGCATAATATAGTTCCTCAAAGTGGCCACTACAGTAATTTGTCTCAGCTTACCCAATATCTCACTTATTGTTTATGCACTAAAGAGTGGGTCTGCCTACCCTATATCATTATCAAGACTATGCTTCAGACTACCACGCCCTACTCTCTTGTAACGCCTTCGCAGATATATGAGAGATGAGATTGCGATCGAGGATACAATGTCATCAGACATTGACTGGGATGCCATCGTCAGGATGAAGATGGGCACCTTGTGTAAGCACCCCATTTTTGTCATCCCCAGCATAAGTGAATCCACATGATAAGTTCCTGGTTTTTAACCCAAGGGTTTGTGATTCTTTAATGAGCCCCACAGCAAGGTCATAGACTATTACCTACTTGGATGTATAGGTCATGAAATCATCTTTAAAATGAAACCGGAATCATCAAATTCTGACATCAAACAAGAAAGGTTCCATTTTTAGTACTCTACAAAGTAGACGTAAAGGATTTTAGGCAGAAGTCTCCGAAGGATCCCATGCAGAATGGTTAGCCGAATTATCATAAATTGGCCTGCTTAAACTTCAGAAATTCATAAGTTGGCCATTTTATTTTCAAATGAGGTGATTCAAGCTCCAATATTCCTCATTTTTAGTGTTCTACAAAGTGAAAGTATGAAATTTGGGGTAGAGGCTATCAAAAAATTTCATGTGGAATAGCGGCTAAAATGGCTTATGAATTGATAAAAAAAGTCAATTTTGGTCCAAAAGCTCAACCCAACTTAGTCCAACTCAGTCCGGCCCAGCTCAAACCAATCCAGACCAAGTCGGTTCAGCTCATGTGCTTGTACTTTATGTGCATTATGTATATTACTATACATGATATATTATTATACTAAGTATTATATCATATATAGTATATTGTATAGGATATATATATATATATATATATATATATATATATATATATATATATATATATATATATATATATACCTATGGTAATATGAAAAAGAGCTAGCTAGTCTAAGAAAAAGAAAAGGAAATAAAAGGGAAGAGAAACCGAGAAGAAGAAAAGGAAAGAAGGGAAGAGAAGCCGAGATTAAGGAAGGAGAGGAAGCCGAGAAAAGGAAAGAAGGAGAGGAAGCCGAGAAGAAGGAAAGAGAGAAGAAGGAAAGGGAGAAGAAGGAAAAAAGAAGAAAATGAAGGAAAGAGAGAAAAAACGTGAGGAAGGAGGATTTTCCAATAAGAAGGAAAGAGAGAAAGAGGAAGGAAGAAGAAAAGGAAAGAGTGAGAGAGAAGCCAAGAAAGAGGAAGGAAGGAAAGAGAGAGAGAAAATAGGAGGAAGGAGGATTTTCCAATAAGAAGGAAAGAGAGAGAGAGCCGAGAGAAAAAGGGGGGAGAAGATAAAAAGGCCGAGAGTGAGAGAGAAAAAAAAAGAAAAAGAGGAAAACAACGGAAAAGGGAAAGAGAGCCGAGAGAGAGAGAGGAGAAAAGGAAAAAAGAAAGGAGAAGAAGGAGAGCCGAGAGAGAAAGGGGAAAGCAAGAAGAAAGAGAGGAAGAAGGAATGAAAGGAGAAAAGGAGAAAAGAAGAAAAGAGAAGGAAAAAGCACTCACAATTGTCATTCTCTTCAAGCAGGCTGCAACCAAGGATTCACTCATCGTTAAGACAAGGTAAGAAGCCTAAACTCATGTCCAAATAATTATTTTTGTTAAATATGAATGATTGAATAGGCCATGTGTATGATTTACATTGATGATACATGTTTGATCAATTTTGTCATGATTTTGCCATGTTTATGATTTTTTTCTCATTCTACATGATACGAGACTCCTCTGGTCCAAAACTGAGCTCCATCATAGAGGTTTGCTTAGCCAAATAAATCCATATGTGGAACACCAGATTTGAAACGTCAGATTTGGAACTCAAATTAGGGTTTCAATTTCAATATATCAAAATTAATCCAATGATCCTCAAAATTTTACCCTAGATTCATCTATGAGTCAGAAAGAACTCTTAAAAATTTTGGATTTATTTGAATCTGAGAAGGCCATGAAAAAATCATGTAAATTGCTATGGATTAATGAATATTGAATTTAACATGGATTTTAAATAGTCTGAATGATTATGGGAATGCATTGACTTGTCATTGTGAGTTTTTTTCACTTGGCCTTTCTATTAGGTTTGACCCTCCAGAAAAATTGTAAATCTCTAGGTTTACTTTGATCTCATATAAATTGGGTTTATTTGGACATGAAAAAACCCTTTGTGCATCAGTTTATCATGACCTAATAGAGCCTAGAATAGACTCTATCAGCATTGAAGCCCAAATTTGGTTGAGTTTTTCTCATGGGTTTAGACCCATAATTTGGGATACATCCTTTCAAAGGAAATATAGTTCATTAAATTAGCCTTAGCTTGATATGTTTTGTGCTTCATTTGACTTCCTGGAAGTAAGGTTACAAGCCGATTTATAAAAAGTACACAGAAGGTGTTTTGCTGTTTTCATTCAATGTGTCATGCATGCTATGCTAAAATTATTTTTTTGCAATATTTGGCATAACAATCTCTAGATTACTTACCATTATTGGTTTTTATATGTCGTTTCTATGTTTGGTATGATGGATATTTCTTACCATGTATACGCATTCTATGTTTGGTGCTTGCCATATTGACATATAGATGCATATATTGATTTCTTGTCATTCTTAGATCTTACCATGCTTAGAAGATAGCATACAAGATCTTACCTTATTTGGATGATTCATGATATATTTTTGCCATATTTGCATTCTATGTTTGGTGCTTGCCATATTGACATATAGATGCATATATTGATTTCTTGCCATGTTAGGTCTTACTATGCTTAGAAGATAGCATACAAGATCTTACCTTATTTGGATGATTCATGATATTTGTATTCTATGTTTGGTGCTTGCCATATTGACATATAGATGCATATATTGATTTCTTACCATATTAGGTCTTACCATGCTTAGATTAGCATACTAGATCTTCCCATATAGGTTCTTGCCTTATTCGCAACACATGTCATATTTGGGAGATTTTTGACAATCTTGCTATATGTGTATTTCTCGCCATGAATGTATTATATGCCATATTTAGATGAATAATTTATTTTTGGTAATAATTTAATTTATGTAACTCCCTAGTTGAACTGCCATATTCACACTTCTAGAAGACAATCTAGGCGTGGGGACGTATATTTAGGCACCCATATTCTCGGGAAGTGTATAATGAAAAATAATAAAAATCTTAACAAAGAAAGAGAATGCTTTGCCAAACCTTCCAAAATTAGAGCTTCAGATGAAAGGATAGCTCAGGACGATTTCTGCCCCTCAGCCTATCAAAACCTAGAATAGGTTCTAAATCCTAAACCTAGAATAGGTTCTCAATCCTAAACTTAGAATGGGTTCTAACCTAGAACAGGTTATTCCATCATTCTGAACTACGTGGATTCTGATTCCTAAGGTAAACCCTAGGATACGTAGGCCATTTGGGAAAATCCCAAATTCGGATCTACACCTTAGTCCACTCGGACTATCCATAGATCCACTAGGATATCCATCCACATTTTGACCCAGAAAGAGTTATTCTCATTTTGACCCAAATAGGGTTATCCACATTTCAACCCAAATAGGGTTATCCATTCTTAGATCCACTAGGACTATCTATCAATTCGTATGGACTATCCAGATCCTAACCTATAGGGTTTCTCATCCTTTCAAGCATAAACTTCAACTTGAACAATGAACTTAATCATGCACAAGCATAAGTCACAGCCATAAACTTTAATCACACCTGAACTACGTTGGTGAACCTGATTTTTGAAAGAAATCCGTGATACATAGGCAATCTGGTGGATCCAGATTTGGTTCAATGATATCAAACCACTTGGTTTGATTCGGTTTAATAGATAGAGTCTAGCATAGGAAAGGTATAGGAGACCGATTTTGATCAGGTAGTTTGGGTGCCTAACCCCTTCCCATAATCGTAACCTGACGCTTACCCAATCTCTGATGGACCAAAAATCCAATATAAGGGTCATGAGTCAATCGAAGTCTTATCTTGGGGTGAGATTTCACATTTCTAAGGTCCTAGACCTTAATCTAGGTGGCGACTTCCCAAAACCATCCAATCTTTGTCCTCACACCTTGTCGATTAGTGATGGGGAGCTAGAAGCTCGTCCTCGTCCACTTAGGAGGGTAGCAACAACAATGCAGCATATGCGGAAGAGGTAGGGAGTAATGATGATGAACACATGGAGGATATTTCTGCACCTGCACCCCAGCCCATACCTGCAGTAGGACCTTCTCAGCCTCCTCCCGATATCGTGATGGGTATGTTCATGGAGATTCGAGATGCCTAGCGTAAGATGAATCATGGCCTAGGGCGCCTTACCGGCAACCTAAGGGTCACACATGAGCAGATACACTGGCTCAGGGTCACATATGAGCGTGACTATGACATTATCGACCCTATTCCTCCGATGCCCCAAACCCCATGATGGATCACCTTATTTTTCTCTCTCCTGATGGTACAGTTTTTATTATAAATGGGTAACTGTCCGGCTTGTACACTGTACCCAGTGGTACAAATAACTTTTCACTCTTTGGATGTTTGACACTTTAGGGTAGTTTATGATTGCTTTTACCTGTTAATATGGTTTATCTAGAGCATGACTGTTTACTAATTTCACCTTTAATATAGTATGTCACACCCCAATTCTGCACTATCCAGAATGGTGTGATGAACCGTCAATAAACCAATGGTTTAACCAGGATCTCGAATAGGCTATGTCCATTTGCTTAAACCATACACATCCACAACCAAAATCAGAGTAAATAACAATAGCGAAAGTCTTTATACTAATGAACTGAGAGTCTAACAATGATAAAATAAATAAATTATCCAATTATCTTCCATTGACTAAGACATAAAATAAAATAAAATAATCAATTACATTTCCTTAAAATCCAAATACATAAATCTAATCGAAGACGCGTGAGTTGCACTCACACGATGAATCATGCGACTCCATCATAACTTCTGCATCCATCGCCGCAGCATGTCCATACATAGGAGTATTCATATAGTCTTCTACAATGGTACCTGCATCAACAACTAAAAATATTCGACGTCAAAAGGGTGAGCACACATCACGGCTCAGTGAGCAAACAAAACAATGTAACAAACATATGCATGCATTCAATTCATATCTTTGGTCTGGTTCATAAGTTTGCAATGTGCAATAGAAAGGTTTGGTGGCCGCCGCACCTCTATACACGGGTGTGTAAGCCCACCCAATGGATCAAACACTATTTTCATCCACATCCACCCCACCATGGAATAGGGATAGAGCTAAAGTGCTTAGGACCGCTCCGCATCACACTTCCCCTGATGCCCTACCCATGCCAACACATAAGCCCCTATTGGCGAGGGCTTGCAAACTGGGCTCGCAACTAACCAATCATAATATCAAATAGTGTATCCAAGACCTCACCCCAGCATCCCTCAATACGTCCATAGAGATAGAGCTAAGGTCCCCCGGCAGAGTCAGAGACTACACGGTCCGAGATCACCTCCCCTGATTCCCTACGACGTAATAGTTCTACTAAGGTAATGGCGATATGACGATGTTAGTGGACAAAACTTGAGTAGAGATAGAGCTAGAGTCTAGTGACCAGGATGAACCACAGTGTCATGTCCTCCCCCTGATGCTCCACTCGCATCAACTACACTAACCACACACATACATTCACATTCATATTCCTAGCATCATCATCAACATCATATTATAAATAAACGAAAATTAAATATGCATGAACAGTAATAACAGGAATATTGGATGACATGTGATATGCACATTACAATCATACAAGCATAAAATCATTCATGGTATTGGACTCAATAAACAAAAATAGTTTATGATTAGCCAATTAGTTTAGGTCTTGTTCCCTCACCTTTAATTGCTAGTAGATCATCGTTCAAGATTTATAATTCACTTTTAAATCACTGGAAAGACCTAACAAGTCGATAGATTTTAATTAGAACTAATTCCAATATGTTTAGACTAACAGAAGCTGAGGGGTCGCAGGTGGGGTAGCACCTGGGGTCTCAGTTCTGCGACCACAGGGTGTAGGGTTGCAGGGTAGGGTAGCACCTGGGGTCTCAGTTTCTGCAACCCCAGGGTGTAGGGTCACAAGTCGGGTCGAACATACTTCAACCCTACATGCGACCACACCCTCCCTGAAACTTCCCGAGGGCATGTGGTCGATCATGTGGTCTCGTAGGGTCGGATATCATGCTATCCCACATGCGACCACACGTATTATGGTCGACCTTTCACTTTTAAGTCCATTCTTTTATGTTTGAATCCTTTGGCTTACCATCATGGTCCTTCCTATGATTGTTCTACGGTTCAAAACTATAATTTTTACACACTATCCATTGCCCACAATGATTTCCTCCATGGATTCCCTTAGAAATTTGTCCATGGATGGATGATTTGGGTTTCTCCTAATCCTATGTTCTTCATAAACTATTCTAGGCTCCCAATTCATGTAGGGATTTAGGTTCATACCTTGGGTTTACTGAGATTCAGAGATTTCTCTGAACTTCCTCTCTTCCTTGGCCTTCTTCTTCAATTCTCCTTCTCTTCCTTCTCTTCTCTCTCTCTCACTTTCAATTGGAGTTCTAAAAGGATGAAATAGGCTAAGGGATGTCCTATTTATAGAGGAAAATCCTCCAAATATGCCCTAATGAGTTTCGGAAAGAACCCCCTTCGGATTAGGAAGGTTTCCTAATTTTCGGTTTCTGACTATTTACATAGGGTCGGATGTAGGGTCGCAGAATCCGTCGACCCTACGTTTTTTAAATCATGCGACCCCACGACCAAAAAGCCATGGGTTGGATTCTTTTGAGGTGGGATCGGTCACACCTGTTTAGGCATGCGATCCTATCCTCATATTTGACTGTTTTTGAGTTAAACTTCATACCTGGTCTTGTGGTTTCTTCATGTACTCCCCCCTCTTATTAGAAATTTCATCCTCGAAATTTGCACATACCTTTCGAGTAAAAAAGGTGAGGATATTGCTTTCGCATAGCATTCTCTTCTTCCCATGTGATCTCTTCTATATCTCGGCTCCTCCAGGTGACCTTAACATAATAAATGTCACGGTTACGTAGACGTTGAACCTTTCGACTGGTGATTTCAATTGGTGCTACTTCGAATGTCAAATCATCAGTTAAATCTGGTGGATCTGCTATCAAAACGTGTGTTGGATCTCTGACGTACTTCTTCAACGATGATATATGAAATACATCATGTACACTTGACATAAATGGTGGTAGTGCTAACTGATAAGCCACTTTTCCACGTTTAGCTAGAATCTCATATGGCCCGACATATCTCGAACTTAGCTTTCCTTTCTGTCCGAATCGTTTTAAACCTCGCATAGGTGATACTTTCAAGAATACCTTATGACCTACGACAAATTCAAGGTCTCGACGTCGAGTATCTACATACTGTTCCTGACGATTCTGAGCTGTTCTAACTCTTTCCTTGATAATGTCGACTACTCGACAAGTCTCTTCAATAAATTCTGGTCCAAAAATACTCCGTTCACCAACTTCATTCCAAAATAAAGGAGTTCGATACTTCCTACCATACAGTGCTTCATAGGGTGACATATGTATAGTAGCCTGATAGCTATTATTATAGGCGAACTCGATCAATGGTAGTTTCTCGTCCCATGAGCCTTTGAAATCAATAACACAGGCTCGAAGCATGTCTTTTAGGATCTGAATGGTACACTCCGACTGTTCGTCTGTCTGAGGATGGAATGCAGTACTAAACTTCAACGTTGTTCCCATAGTCTTCAGTAATCCTTCCCAAAACTTTGAGGTAAAATATGGGTCTCTATCGGACACAATGCTTTTAGGTACACCATGTAATCCGACAATATTATCCACATATAGCTTGGCTAACCTTTCTAGGGTATACTGTGGTCGTATAGCTATAAAGCGAGCTATCTTAGTCAGACGATCTACAATCACCCAGACTGCGTCAACTACTCGGGGAGTCAATGGTAACCTGGTGATGAAATCCATAATGATGCAGTCCCATTTCCATGCTGGTTCTAGCAGTGGCTGCCACAATCTTACAGGTCTTTCCCTTTCAGTCTTTACTCTCTGACAATTTAGGCATTGAAACACAAATTTAGCTACATCTGCTTTCATTCCTCTCCACCAATATAATTTCGTCAAATCATGATACATCTTTATACTTCCAAGATGTACCGAATAAGCAGTGGTGTGAGCTTCCTTCATTAGTCTATGTTTAATGTCCAAGTTTTCCATTTCAGGAACACATACTCTTCCTTTGTACTTCAATATCTTGTCATCATCCAAGGTGAACTCAGGAATAGTCCTACCTTTTTCGATGTCTTCTTGTACCGTTCTCAGATAAGGGTCTGATTTAAGGGCGGCCTTCACTTCATCTATTATATCAGGTACAATCTTCAATTTGGAAAACATATTTAAAAATCGGTGAATAAACCCTTGGTTGGTTGATCCACCCGGTGCATCCATCAAGAACTGCTCATTACCATGATTAAATACTTTTCCTGTAACACACATTGCTGCAGTCGTGTTAACCTCTCCTTGAGATTTTATCATTGCTTTTTTGTTTAGCGCATCAGCAACTACATTAGCCTTTCCTGGATGATATTGGATATCACAATCATAGTCCTTTAATAATTCCAGCCATCTTCTTTGTCTCATGTTCAACTCCTTCTGATTAAAAAGATAAGTGGGACTCTTGTGATCTGATTTAATCTGAAATTTCTCTCCATACAAATAATGTCTCCATATCTTGACAGCATGTACTACTGTCGCTAATTCCAAGTCATAAGTGGGATAGTTCTTCTCATGTGTCTTCAGTTGTCTTGAGGCATACGCAACTACTTGTTCTCCTTGCATAAGTACACATCCTAAACCTAACCCAGATGCATCAGTGTACAAGGTAAATGGTTGTCCTGGAATAGAAATAGTCAAGATGGGAGCAGATATCAATCTAGCTTTCAATGTTTGGAAACTTTTCTCACATTTGTCGGTCCAAACAAACTTTTCTCCCTTCTTAGTCAAACTGGTGAGAGGTACGGCAATTCTGAAATAGTCTTCCACGAATCGTCGATAATACCCAGCTAGACCTAGGAAACTTTTAATTTCTGCAACACTCTTAGATACTTCCCACTTCACAATGGCTTCAATCTTGCTAGGATCCACTTTAATTCCTTCAGCGGATACAACATGGCCTAAGAAAGCGACCTCATTTAGCCAAAACTCATACTTTGTAAATTTGGTGTAAAGCTTCTCTTTTCTCAGTTGCTGCAGAGCGGCTCTTAGATTCATGACATGAGTTTCCTTGTCTTTGGAGTAGACCAATATATCAACAATAAACACAATGACTGACGTATCCAACATATCATGTAATACTCGATTCATGAGTTCCATAAAAGTTGCGGATGCGTTAGTCAATCCAAAAGACAAGACTAAAAAATTCATAATGTTCATATCTTGTTCTGAATGCTGTCTTTGGAATATCACATTCCTTAATCTTCAACTGATGGTATCCTGACCGAAGATCAATCTTGGAGAATACCTTGGCACCTTGCAACTGATCGAACAAGTCTTTGATCCGAGGCAACGGGTACCAACTCTTGATTGTAAGCTTATTCAATTCCCGGTAGTCTATATACAGTCGAACGCTACCGTCCTTCTTCTTTACAAACAATATTGGCGCTCCCCATGGTGATATGCTAGGTCTTAGTTCCTTCAGTTCAGTAGGAGCCATTCGATAGGGTGCTTTAGATATTGGCGCGGCTTCGGGTATCAGATCTATAACGAACTCTGTAGCTCGATCGGGTGGTAGTCCTAGTAGTTCCTCAGGAAATACATCTGGAAAGTCACGCACAACATCAATATCCTCCATTCGTGGTGCTTCCTTGGTGAGGTCGACCACGGATACTAGATACCCAACTCCTCCTTTCTCAAGGCATTTTCTAGCCTTTAATGCAGAGAGGATGAGTTTTCATTTACGGGGAAGTTTGGTTCCCGCAAAACTAAACTCTGCTCCTTCCTTGTCTTTAAATGTCTTCTTTTTCTGCACATAATAGGTTTGAAAAATGCCAAGCTAACCAATCTATTCCTAAGATAACGTCAAAGTCTGCCATTTCGAGTTGAATCAGAGTTGCATCCAAAATCTTCTTGCTGATAAGGACTGGACATGGTCCATAACCTTTTTCTAATTCCACTTCTAATCCCATAGGTGATCGTACAAGTAATTTGTAGTCTAAAGATATGAGGGGTAGATTTAGCTTCTTTCCAAATGAAACAGATATAAAAGAATGAGTAGCTCCAGAATCAAAGAGTACTCTAGCGGGTATGCCATTAATAGGTACGATACCTGTCATTTGTTTTAATTTAGTCTACATGCTCACACAAGGTAATACAAAATGAAGGTTCAGGTCATACCTGTGACCACATCGGGCGATGCGGCAGCATCCTCAGATGTAATTGCATAAATCTTTCCTTGCTGTAGCTGCTTCCTGGGCTTAGGACATTCCCTGGAATAATGTCCCACTTGATTGCAGTTATAGCATTTTATTCCTTCATTATTTTGCTTTAGTTACGATTGGGCTGCTGGAGTAGTCTTGGTTGCAGCATTAAAGCCTTGAGTATGGAAGAGTTTGAATTTCCTTGTGTTCCCTCCGTTATAAGAATTTCCATTTGGCCTCTTGATACCTCTATTCTGAGCAAAATAGCTCTCCTTCTGGCTCGACTCTATCACTCGAGCAATCTGTACTGCTTCATTGTAAACATTCTTTTCCAGTCCCAGAACATGCTCACGAATGCTTCCCCTAAGTCCCATAACGAACCTTCAGGTCTTTGTATTTTCCTCTTGCATGCTAGAGGGTGCAAAGAAAAACAGCTCTTCATAACGCTGTTGGTATGCATCCACAATCATTTGTCCCTAATATAAACTTAAGAACTCTCTCTCCATAGCATCTCTGAAACTTCTGGGAAAGTATTTCTCAAATAATGTCTCTTTATAGATTGCCCAGGTCAATTGGGCATGCATGGTTAACAGATAAGTCCGAGTGGACTTTCACCAGTGGTGTGCATCGCCATTCAGCATAAATGTTGCACACAGTAATTTCTCCTCCTCATTAACCGTCATCATCATAAAATTTCTTTACATTTCATCGATCCAATGGGTTGGCCACAAAGGATCTGCTGGCTTGCCATTATACTCTTTAGGTTTCATTTTCAGGAAGCGCTCGTCTATAAATGGATAAGACTTATAAGTTGTTTTAATAATAACCGAAAATAGGGGAGGATAAGGTATTTTCTCTAAACCGACGTGGTACTGTGCTGTCGGATACTGTACATCGGAAGGAATAGCAGTTGAGAGTTGTCCAACTGATACTGAGCATAGGCCCCGTACATAGGGGGTTGATACTGGTAACTACCTTGAGCTACCTCAAGATTCTGTACTGGAGCTTGTACCACTGGCATTTGAGGTGCTTGGGGCACCGTGTTGCTACCCCCTGGTACTGTGCTAGCTTGTCCGACTGGCATAGGTGTAGCATGTGCAGCTGGAAAAACCATTCCTATAGTAGCTTGCATATTGGCTTGCACCTACTGTATTTACTGCAGCTATTGTGCCAAGTTCATTACTGTCGTAGCCAAATCTGTAGGTGGGGCTGGAAAGTTTGTAAGATTTTCCCTGCCATTGGCTCCTGGTGGTGCCACATTCAGATTTTCTTGTACTTTCAAAATTTCATGGCTAGTTTCCTCCACAGGTGGTGGTGGTGGAATTGGGTTACGTCCCCGTCTGGTTACTCTTCGCTCAGCCATTTCCTATTCTAGTGGTGGTAATGTCTGAAAAAAAAAATCATAGAACATGTGAGGCAATCATAATATACTTCATTCCCATGTTAAAATCCAACTATCAATGTGAAATTCAAATTTTTCAAGTCATTCAGTGAAAATACTGAATTTTCCATCGTAGGGTCGATGATAGGGTCGTTTTATATTAGACCATAGGGTATGCGACCCCAAAAACCCTGTCAGCTCACTGAGAGCCTAGGGTAGATCGTAGGGTCGATATATGTCCGACCTTAGGTCTGACCACACGATGTCTGTCAGATTACAGAGAGCCTAGGGTCGATGATAGGGTCGGTCGTAGGGTCGCCAATTTTATCGAATTCTGCGACCCCACGACCCAAAATTAGGTTTTTAAACTTAATTTTGTATTCATTTCCTACTCTTTCTTCTTTTTTCCAACTCAACTCGCTTCCCCTGAGTTGCTACAGTATCGACCCCTAGTGTTTGGGGATTATTTCTTCCGTTCATGACTCTCACTCCTTCCCTTCAGGTATACTCTCTACTGTTTCTCATTTTTTAGCTTTTAAAACTAGGTTTTTCTCCATTTATATCGTTTTCTTCAAATTAATTTTTTTGTAACCGTAAAAATTTGACTTTTCTTGGGGGCTTTTGCTATTGGCTACCCAATGGATAAAAGCCCTCAAAAATATTTTAGTTTCATCGGTTGGTTATTGAGAAACTTGAAATTTTCCATTTTTGACCTAATTTTTGAGATTTTTCCAATTTGTTGAAATTTCTTCAAATTCGATCTTCCTAGATTAAATTCCCAACTGTATGAGCTTTGCATGATGGTTTGGAACATATGTAAGTCCTCCTGCCCAGCTGTTTGGGTAAAAAGTGAGGCTTTTGGCCAAATCATGCCGTTATAATGCCGAAATTCTAAATTTTTCACCATATCTAATATCTTGTTTATTGTTCTGTGTCTTTACAGATAGCATGGCTCGTACTAAGGTTCCTAGAGCTCATGATCCCATTCGTTTTCCACTCTAACGAGGCAGAGGCTCAGTATGCTCGCTAAAGCATAAGAAAGTAGAAGGGGGTCGCTGTGTGAACTTGGCTAGTCTAGCCTTGTTTAATGTAGAGGGTGCCTTCGGTGACATGGGTTGGCTTCCCGTGATCACATATGAGGCTTGTACCTGTCCTGCTTTGGTAAAGCAGTTCTATTACAACCTCCAGGTGGTGGGTGATCGCAATGATACAGAGAGGGGTAGCGAGCTCAGAATCACCAGCTATGTGAAAGGGGTAGAAGTTTCCTTCAACTGTCAAGAGTTGGCTGATCTCCTGGGGATATCAAATGATGGCCCCTTGGTGTACTGTGCTCCCAAGGAACCCCAGTTCCTTTCCTTGATGATGCGTGCTGAGATTGATAGCCAGCTACTTAAAGGTGATCGCTGGGAGATGAAGGCGATCAACCTACGATCAGAGCCCCGGGTGTATTGCAAGATCATTCAGCATAACCTGATCTCCCAAAGTGGCCATTATGATAGGATTTCTCAGTTGACCCAGTATGTCTTGTACTGCGTTTGCACTAGGCAGTCTGTCTGCCTTCCTTATATTATCATCCGGACGATGATCTGTGCTACGCTGCCTGGTCAGCTAGGCAACCTGCCCTACGAACGTCTGATCACTACTCTGCTCACACGCCTACACGTCAACTTATTGGATGAGATGATTCATGAGGATACCTTCTCTTCTGATCTGGACTGGGAGGCCATCTGCATGATGGGTATGCAAGATGCACAGGTCAGGGATGATGAGAGGAACGCTCTGGTGCGTCCTCGTACCCGGGTAGAGATAGCAGACGCTGAGGCGACAGCAGCAGCAGGGGTCCATGGGGGTGATGCTGAGGATGATGATCGTATGTATATGGATGTAGACGCCATACCTCCTCCATCACCACCGCATTCTACTAGAGCTGGCCCATCTTGGGCTCCTTCACATGCAGCTGGTCCTTTGCACCCACTCTCTGATGATGTGATGGGGCTACTACGTGAGATTAGAAAGGCTCAGTGCATAACTGATTTGAGAGTAGGACAGCTTCTAGATGCTCAGTGCGCGATTGATGGGAGAGTAGGAGAGATTCTAGATGCTCAGCATGCATCTGATCAGCGGTGGCCGAGTTCACAGCTAGTCTCTAGACGACCCAGACTCAAGTAGCCTGGTTGACTAGAGTGTATGCTGAGGATTACGATAGAGATCGAGAGGCACCTCCTCCTCCAGCACCTCTAGCTCCATGATGTATATTTTCTTTTTGTTTTTCCTTGTACTACAGAGTAACTGTCTGGATTGTAGACCGTACTCTGATTTGGATATGTATATATGTTGCTTTTTACTCGAGTGTATATGAAACTTGTTTCTCATTTTAATAGTGCATTATTTTCTTTCTTAATTTTGTCTCAAACAACACAGGTGCTTATAGTGTGTTATTATTACAGCTTTTAAATTTTATCCTAACTCAGTTCACGAACTTTGTGGAAGTATACTGGTTTAATAGACAGGGCCTGAGGGCTCTGATACCAAGTCTTCACACCCCAATTCCATACTATCCAGAATGGTGTGAACTGTCAACAAACCAACAGTTCAATCAAGATCTCGAATAGGCTATGTCCATTTGCTTAAACCATACACATCCACAACTAAAATCAGAGTAAATAACAATAGCGGAAGTCTTTATACTAATGAACTGAGAGTCTAACAATGATAAAATAAATAAATTATCCAATTATCTTCCATTGACTAAGACATAAAATAAAATAAAATAATCAATTATATTTCCTTAAAATCCAAATACATAAATCTAATCGAAGACGCATGAGTTGCACTCGCAAGACGAATCATGCGACTCCATCATAACTTCTGCATCCATCGCCGCAGCATGTCCGTATATAGGAGTATTCATATAGTCTTCTACAGTGGTACCTACATCATCAACTAAAAATATTCGACGTCGAAAGGGTGAGCACACATCACGGCTCAGTAAGTAAACAAAACAATGCAACAAACATATGTATGCATTCAATTCATATCTTTGGTCTGGTTCATAAGTTTGTAATGTGCAATAGAAAGGATACGTGACCACTGTACCTCTATACACGAATGTGTGGAACTGCCCAATGGATCAAACACCATTGTCGCCCCCACATGCACTCACCATGGAATAAAGATAAAAATAAAGTGCTTAGGACCGCACCGCATCACACTTCCCCTGATGCTCTACCCATACCAACACGTAAGCCCCTATTGGCGAGGGCTTGCAAACTGGACTCGCAACTAACCAATCCTAATGTCAAACAGTGTATCCAAGGCCTCACCCCAGCATCCCTCAATACATCCATAGAGATAGAGCTAAGGCCCCCCGGGAGAGTCGAAGACTACACGGTTCGAAACCACCTCCCCTGATGCCCTACGACGTAATAGTTCTGCTAAGGTAATGGTGATACGACGATGGCAGTGGACAAGACTTGAGTAGAGATAGAGCTAGAGTCTGGTGACCAGGATGAACCACAGTGTCACGCCTCCCCCTGATGCTCTACTCGCATCAACTACACTAACCACACGCATACATTCACATGCCTATTCCTAGCATCATCATCAACATCATATTATAAATAAACGAAAATTAAATATGCATGAATAGTAATAAAAGGAATATTGGATGACATGTGATATGCACATTTACAATCATACAAGCATAAAATCATTCATGGTATTGGACTCAATAAACAAAAACAGTTTATGATTAGCCAATTAGTTTAGGTCTCGTTTTCTCACCTTTGATTGCTAGTAGATCATCGTTCAAGCTTTATAATTCACTTTTAAATCACTGGAAAGACCTAACAAGTCAATAGATTTTAATTAGAATTAATTCCAATATGTTTAGACTAACAGAAGCTGAGGGGTCGCAGGTGGGGTAGCACCTGGGGTCTTAGTTCTGCGACCACAGGGTGTAGGGTTGCAGGGTAGGGTAGTGTAAGACCCGTACCAAACTAACCGGTCTTACCACCTTGTACCAGGTCTACCTATCATGGTCGAGCCACATGGACCAAGTGCGTGAAGGAAATCACAAAACCAAGTACGAAATTGACCCAAAAATAGTAAAATTGAGGATAGGGTCGCATGCCTAAACAGGTAGGGTCGACCCCACCACAGCAGGGTCCAACCCATAACTTTTGAGTCCTAGGGTCGGATGACTTGAGACCCTAGGGTCGACGGATTCTGCGACCCTAGGATCGACCCTAGGCAAACTGACAGAAACCAAAAATTAGGAAACTTTCCTAATTCAAAGGGAACCTTTCCTAAACTCATTGGGACGGATTTTGAGAGGTTTTCCTCTATAAATAGGATGTCCCTTAGGCTCTTTCACTCCTTTTGAAACCCTAATTGAAAGTGAGAGAAGAGAAGAGAATGGAGAGAAGGAAAGTTGGAGAATAAGGCTAAGGAGAAGAGTTTCAGAGGAATCTCTGAATTCAGCAAGTCTAAGGTATGAAAACATTCTCCATAAATTGTGTAAGACCCTAGAATAGTATATAAAGAGGGTAGGATCTAGGAGAAACCCAAATCATCCATCCATGGAAAGATTCCAGTGGAATCCATGGAGGGAATCATGGTAAACAAAGTAAAGGAAGTAACTTGGAGTTTTAAGCCATAGAACAATCATAGAATGGACCAAGAAAGTAAGCCAAAAGATCCAAACATGAAAGAGTGGACTGTAGGATGAAAAGTCAACTCAAATTACATCTGGTCGCACTTAGGGTCAACTGGTAACCGACCCTATTAGACAACAGGATCGACCCCTAGCTCTCAGGAAGTCTAGGAATCTATGGTCGCACCTAGGGTCGATGGATAACCGACCCTATGATCGACCCTATACCCTGGGGTCTCAGAAACCTACGACCCATCCTGCGACCCTAGCTTTACAGCAAACTTAAAACTGTCGGAATAAATTTTAATTAAAATTTATCGACTTGTTAGGTTTTCCTATTGATATAAAGGTGATTCTTAAAGCTTGGAAGAGGATCTACACTCAAGCAAAGGTGAGGGAACAAGAACTAAACTAATTGGCTAATAATAAACCGTTTTTGTTTATTGAGTCCAATCCCATGTATGATTCTATGATTGTATAATTGTAATGTGCATATCACATGTCATCTACTATTCCTGTTATTACTGTTCATGCATATTAAATTCCATTTATTTACAACATGATGTTGATGATGATGCTAGGAAAAGGCATGTGAATGTTTGTGTGTGGTTAGTGTACTTGATGCGAGTAGGGCATCAGGGGAAGTGTAATGCGGTGCGGTCCTAAGCACTTTAGCCCTATCTCTACTCAAGTCTTGTCCACTGACATCGTCGTATCGCCATTACCTTAGCAGAACTATTACGTCGTAAGGCATCAGGGGAGGTGGTCTCGGACCGTGTAGTCTTCGACTCTGCCGGGGGGCCTTAGCTCTATCTCTATGGATGTATTGAGGGATGCTGGGGTGAGGCCTTGGATACACTGTTTGACATTAGGATTGGTTAGTTGCGAGCCCAGTTTGCAAGCCCTCGCCAATAGGGGCTTACGTGTTGGTATGGGTAGAGCATCAGGGGAAGTGTGATGCAGTGTGGTCCTAAGCACTTTAGCTCTATCTCTATCCCATGGTGGGTGCATGTGGGGGCGGCAATGGTGTTTGATCCGTTGAGCGGTTCCACACACTCGTGTATAGAGGTGCGGCGGCCTCCAAACCTTTCTATAGCACATTGCAAACTTATATACCAGACCACAGATATGAATTGAATGAATGCATATGTTTGTTGCATTATTTTATTTGTTCACTAAGCCGTGATGTGTGCTCACCCTTTTCGAATTCGAATATTTTAGTTGATGATGCAGGTACGACTGTGGAAGATTATATGAATGCTCCCACACATGGGCACGTTGCTGCAATGGATGCTGAAGATATAGTGGAGGCGCATGACTCATCATGCGAGTGCAACTCATGCGTTTTCGATTAGATTTTTATTTGAACCATTAAGGAAATGTAATTTGATATTTTATTTTATTTACTTATGTCTCAGTCAATACAACATAATTGGATATTTTATTTATGATTATCACATTTAGATTCTCAGTTCATTTAATATTAAGACTTTCGCTATTGTGTATTTACTCTGATTATGGTTGTGGATGTGTATGGTTTAAGCAAATGGACACAACCTATTTGAGATCCTGGTTGAACCGTTGGCTTATTAGTGGTTCATCAGACCGTTCTGAATAGTGCAGAATTAGGGTGTGATAGGAAGCACCTGGGGTCTCAGTTTTTGCGACCCCAGGGTGTAGGGTCGCAGGTGAGGTCGAACATACTTCGACCCTACATGCGACCACACCCTCCCTGGAACTTCTCGAGGGCATGTGGTCGATCATGTGGTCTCGTAGGGTCGGATATCATGCGACCACACGTATTATGGTTGACCTTTCACTCTTAAGTCCATTCCTTCATGTTGGAATCCTTCGGCTTACCATCATGGTCCTTCCTATGATTGTTCTACGGCTCAAAACTATAATTTTTACACACTATCCATTGCTCACAATGATTTCTTCCATGGATTCCCTTGGAACTTTGTCCATGGATGGATGATTTGGGTTTCTCCTAATCCTATGTTCTTCATAAACTATTCTAGGCTCCCAATTCATATAGGGATTTAGGTTCATACCTTGGGTTTACTAAGATTCAGAGGTTTCTCTGAACTTCCTCTCTTCCTTGGCCTTCTTCTTCAATTCTCCTTCTCTTCCTTCTCTTCTCTCTCTCTCACTTTCAATTGGAGTTCTAAAAGGATGAAATAGGC
Organism: Protea cynaroides; assembly: GCA_028583415.1. NCBI lineage: Eukaryota > Viridiplantae > Streptophyta > Magnoliopsida > Proteales > Proteaceae > Protea > Protea cynaroides. The sequence goes on from CM053271.1 coordinate 35,587,549, forward strand.
TAAGGGATGCCCTATTTATAGAGGAAAACCCTCCAAATATGCCATAATGAGTTTAGAAAAGAACCTCCTTTGGATTAGGAAGGTTTCCTAATTTTCGGTTTCTGACTATTTACATAGGGTCGGATGTAGGGTCGCAGAATCCGTCGACCCTACGTTTTTTAAATCATGCGACCCCATGACCAAAAAGCCATGGGTTGGATTCTTTTGAGGTGGGATCGGTCACACCTGTTTAGGCATGCGATCCTATCCTCATATTTGACTGTTTTTGAGTTAAACTTCATACCTGGTCTTGTGGTTTCTTCATGTACTAGGTCCACTTGGCTCGACCATGATAGGTAGACCTAGTACAATGTGGTGAGACCGGTTAGTTCGATACGGGTCTTACATAGTATATTATGCTCTTAATTAATTGGTCTCATGCTTCAAACAAGTGCTTTTGATGTGTTTTTATTAGAGTTTTTAATTTTTCCTATCTCAGTCCATTGACTCAGTTAAGTGCATGTATGGTCTATTGGACAGAGCCTAAGAGTTCTGATACCAAGCTGTCACACTCCAATTTCATTAGAAAAAGAAGTGTGAGTGAGCCGCCACTAAACCAATGGTTCACATTAGGATCTTGATAAGACCGTGTCCACTTATACAAACCAATGCACATAACCATAATCAGAATATAAATAGATACAACGAAAGTCTTAATTAAATGAACTGAGTATTCTATTGATACTTAAATAAATTATCCCAATTACCCAATAGACCAAAACATAAATAAATATCTTTACATTGTTTATAAAATCCAACTAAAATAAAATAAAATAAATTAAAATATCCTAGAGGAACATGCAGTAAGGGCACTCGCATGAAGCATCATGCTCGTCCTTTCCTGCTTGTACTTCTGAAGCAGCAACAGTTTCATATGCAGGAGCAGCAATAAAGTCCTCCACAGTATAACCTGTATCAACATCTAAAAATGGTGTATGTACAAGGGTAAGCTCACAACTTAACTCAGTAAGAAAATCAGACAATGCAATAAGCAATATGCATGAGTAACATTTACATTTCGTCTGGTATACTTGCACAGTGCTATGGTCAGGTTTGACGGCCACCGCACCTCCATGCACGAGAGTGTGAGCACGCCTAACGGATCACACACCGCTATCACCCCACATCACTCACTCCTGTATAGAGATAGAGCTAGAGTCGGTGGGCAGGCTATGCCTCCATCCCACGTCCTCCCCTTGATACCCTCTATCGTACCAATACCACACCCCAATTGACGAGGGCTTGCAGATGGGTTCATCACTAACCAATCCTATATGTCATCATAGTAGGCCCCATCCCAGCACAGGTCCTTACGGCATAAAGATAGGGCTCGAGTCTGGTGTCCATGCCAGAGACCACAATGTCACGTCCTCCCCCTGATACCCTACTCGCACTAAGCATGCTAAGATAGTAGCAATACAGAAAGGTGTCAGTGTGAGGAATGATCCAAGACCCCAGGCCCTTCCCATTCCACACACCAACAAAAACAATCACATGCCTAACACACAATCCTAACATAGCGGGTATGCACGAATAGAATATAATAATTGAAAGTAACGATGATATGCGAATATGCACAAGCAACACTCCATAGAAACAATATGATTATTAGCAATGTTTTACGGTTATTAGTTAATTAGGGTTTGGGTCCATTTCCTTACCTAAGGCTTGATTGCTAGCTTGCTCCACGTTACAGAGTCCAATCTTGCTATCACAGGGTCACAGGGTCCTACACGATGTTAGGGTTTAGTTAGAATTAGTTCCATAGGTTTTACATTGGTCGAAAACCAACTGGGTCAAAAACCAACCCATTCTGGACATACCGGTCACAAGTTATTGCACAGTGGGGTAACCAGTATAATCAACCGTACAGCCATGGTAGGCTACCAGAGAGGTACCGGTTGCATATACTGATCGCACATAGTGCCACCGGTATGGTCGACCGGTATGCCTCTGGAAGACCACCAAGTTGATGTTCATCTTCCGTCGATCATCGCACATGACTTCTAGGGTTCCTCCTATGCATTCTAGGCCTGAGAAATGTTTTAGGGTTTGTTTTACCTTCCATTCAAGTCCTACGTTCTAAGAAACCTTAGTTTAGAATTCAAATCTAGAGTTTATCAACCGAATTAGGGTTCAACAGCAATTTAAGATTTTAGATCAATACCTAGCCTCGCATGGTATTGATCAATCATCAATAATACTCAACCTAGAGAAAAGTACAGGCACTTACCATTGGTTCACTAACTATAGTATTCTTCATCTAACGGAATCACCTCTTTTACCTTTATCAGCTCTTTTTTCCTCTTTAGATCTCCTTCTCCTCTCTAAGGTTTGTGAGAATCAATCAAAGAGGTTTAAGGAGGTTTATAAGTCTTCAAATAGACTAGGTTAGGTTTTAGGGAAGTTTCCTACATTAGGAAAGTCTCTAGGATTGAGATTTGGCAAGCGAGACCCACAGAAACCGTTTTTGGATCTAACTAGTTTGCCCGAGCAAACATACTTGTTGACCGGTATGTAGACCGGTATCATGAGACCGGTATAAGAAATTATCTTCAGTTTTTGGTCTATTTTCGTACCTGATTGTCATCTGCTCATCTCGTCGAGTCCCGTCGAGTTCGATTATGATTGGAAGACCTGTTACAATATGAAATAAAGGTTTAGATAGGGTTTATGGAGTGCGGGTCTTACAGTACCAATGGAGGAGACATAAACTTCAGCCTTCTCCTCGTCTCTTGTGATTTGACGATGCATTCCAAGGGTATCACTTCACTAAGGGTAGTAGTGACGAGTTCCTAGCTAGGAGCAACAGCTAGTAGGTTATGCGAGTTTTATTCATCGGAGGTGAATTCTTTCTAATCAAGGAGAATTGATGAGGACATTGACACCAGTAGCCAGTAGTACAACTACTGCTATCTCCTTTATTTTGTTGTTTTTGTTTTTCTTTATTTTATATTAGGTTGGACCCCACCCACCGACCCCCCCCCCCTTAAATGTGGATCTTATCAGTGTGGAACCCACCCCCTTTGGACATGGATTTTATCACTTATTTCTTTTTAATTAGTATTTGAGTTTAGATTGGACTCTTATTTATATTTTTTATTAGATTAGTATTTGAGTTGTCTAATAGTCTTTTAGAGTCCCTCTATGATTAAGACTGTAAGCCATATAATGGTAGAATTTTAGTAATGCAAATTAGATGATTATTTTATTAAAAAAAAGAAGTTGTTTCTCTCGATGCTCTATCTCCTTCTCATGGTATCCCCTCCCTTCATCTCTCTCGGTTCTCTCTCTCTCTCTCTCTCTCTCTCTCTCTCTCTCTCTCTCTCTCTCTCTCAGGTACACTAACCTTCCCCCCTCCCTATTTCTAAATCTGTTTCGGTGGATTCTTTCTTCCCTCCCCTTTGGTTTCTCTCTTCTTGTCTCTCCCCTCCCTTTTTCTCTAAACACGCTAACCCCCTACTATTCTCTCGGCAACTTATCTCATCCCCCCTACTTTGAAAGCATCATTACAGCTGAGCCTCTAGTTTAGCATCGTTTATGGTTAGTACTCCTCTCTTTAGCATTGGGAATATTACTATTTTTATATGTTTATAGGTTTATTTGGTTACTAAGTATTTAATCTTGTTAGTTTAGGAATTTTGATGTCTTTTGCACATTAGTACTTCATAACCTACTGTTTGTTTTGAGCATAACATGAATCTTAATTAACTCTTGTTAAGCTGAAAACTTGTTACTTGGCTTTATAATATTCATTACGTATGGTTATTATGATACTATGTTCGTAAGTATTTCATGTGTGTTGCTTCCCATATCAATGCATACCCATTAGGTAGTTTATTTCATAAATATTTGTGTCAATCATCATATTAGAGTAGGATAATTTAGAGACCTTAGGTTATCCTACATGACTAGGCCAACATTGTAAAGTATATATAAGGCATTGACTTGGAGTTAGGGTGTTTCTCTAGTAGATGAGGTTCATTTAATCTTCTGTAACCTAGCTGAATTGATCATTCACTTGGATGCTGAGAGTGGTGAATCAAGTTGCTAGTGATTTGGAAAAATAAGGTGTGAGGACAAAGTTCGTCTCTTCCACCCATCTCCGATGGACGAAAAAAAATAATGATTTGGAGTCGCCACCTAGATTAAGGTCTAGGACCTATAAAAATATAGTTTCATCATAAGACAAGACTTCTATTGACTCATTGGACCCAATATATATCGGCTTTGGTCTATCAGAGAATGGGTAAGCGTTCAAGGTACAGTTTGGGAAGGTGTTAGGCACCCAAAGCTGTCTGATCCAAAAATCGGCCTCCTATGTGATTCTACTTTCCTTAGACTCTATTGTTCTGACTATTCATGCTCAATGGATGATGACTAGGGCTCATGGAAGATCCTATGCTAAGTTGTTAAATTCTTCTAACCTAAGGTTTAGCCAAACAGGTTCTGAAAAATAAATAAACTAGCAAAAAGTAATATACAATGTACCGAACCAAAGATGGTTCGGTGATGGACTGAATTTGAGACATCCTAGACATCTCAAATTGCCTACGTATCCTAATCCTATTAATCAAGTCCATAACGTAGTTCGAACAGAATGTGATTAAGGTTTATGGATGTGATTTATGATTAAGCTTCATTAGATTCAATTGTTCAAGTTGAGATTTATGTTTGATAATGATTGAGATTGAATCTAGATATAGCCTAATGTGGATTGAAGTGAATATAGATATAGATATGGGTATGATATGGATATAGAGGACCTAAGGATACTAAGATGTGGCACCATACTTGGAGAGGTCCTCTAAGTTGCCTATGTATTTCAGAGGTCCTGAAAATCAGGTACAACGTAGTTCGTTGTGATGTTTTGATACTCTCAGGGAGCAAGGATGTGTCTACTCTCAGGGGGCAATCTATGTCTCTCTCTACTCTCGATGAGCAATTTGTTTCTTTCTCTACTCTCAGGGAGCAATCTGTTTCTTTCTCTACTCTTAGGGAACAATCTGTTTCTTCCTCTACTCTCAAGGAGCAATATGTTTTTCTCAACTCTCGGGGAGCAAGGTGTCTTTCTCTCTACTCTTAGGGAGCAAGGGTATATGAGTCCGTGTTTGAGAATCTCTTCAAACTATCTACGTATCTTAGGGTACTGCCCTAAGAATCAGGATCCGCGTAGTTTGAAAGTGGATTCATTCATTCATGTTTTTCTTTCAATATCAAGGTGTGAAATCGTATTTGAAAATCTCACCAAACTGCTTATGTATCTTAGAATGCTGCCCTAAGAATCAGGATCCGTGTAATTCGAAAAACGGATTCAATTCATTCATGTGTATATTCTTTCAAGATCATGGTGTGGAACCGTGTTTGGAAATCTCATAAAACTCCTATGTATCTTAGGATGTTGCCCTAAGAATCAGGATCTGTATAGTTTGAAAATGGATTCAATTCATTCATGTATTCATTCAAGATCAGGATGTGGAACCTAAATGCTCTATGGTTCGATTCACTTCACAACTATCTAGTTCTCTGTATCCTAGAGGAAAATGAGCTAAGGGGTAGGGATCGTCCTAAAACTACCCTTAACCTAAAACCCTAATTTTGGAAGTATTGGGCTAGGCTTCATATCTCTTGATTAAAATTTATCACTTTCATTCTTACCCTTCCCGTGAATGTAGGTGCCTACATGCACGTCCCCACACCTAATATGTCTTCTAGGTGTACAGATATGGCAGTTCGACTCAGGTGTTGTAAAAATTAAGTTATTACCAACAATAAATATCATTCAAATATGACAACAAATAACTGCATATATCATCTCAAAATAGCGATAAAACATGTGAATCAATATATCAACAAGCATGTGAAAGCATTGATCATCAACAATATGACCAAGATCATATTTGATCGAATACTCAAATTTGATGTAATCGATCATTATCAATGTGATCAAGATCATATTTGATCGATCGTTGAGATTCAATTAAAACATTCATGAGGTCAATCCAATAGTTCAGATTCAATTAAATCACTCAAAAAGATAATCCAATGGTTCAAATCACTCTAAATGATAATCTATCCATTCAAATTCCTTTAAATCATTCATATGATGGAAATCTAATGGTTTTAATTCAAATAAGATGCTCATGATCAAGATCTAATGGTCGATATTTCATATCACTCATGATCAATAGTTAGATTCATTTCATTATAAGATACAAATCAAAATTAAACATCCAATGATTCACAATTAATATTCTCTTATGATCTAAATAAAAATCAATCTTTCAATGACTCAAAATTAATCATATTAGTAACTCTAGATCAATGGCTAGATTTTAGCCACATCAAATTCCAAGATCAATGGTCAATATTTAATCATGTAAAAATTCAACATCACATGATCGTATTTTTAATCACATTGAATTCAATCATCAATGGTCTAGATTTCATTAAAAATCCTAAATCAAAGGTCACGTTTTATTTTCATTAAAAGCTAGATCAATGGTCATAATCCAATCTTATCATATTCAAAGATCAATGGTCCAATTTTATTTATCATTCCAAGACCAATGGTCAAATTTTATTTTCATCAAAATTTTATACGATTGGATCAATTTCATCCAAAATTTCTTACTCGGATCAATTTCAATTTCATCAAAATTCACATATGATCGGATCAATTTCAATTTCATCAAAATTGGATCAATTCAATTTCATCATGTGATGGGATCAATTCAATTTCATCATGTGATGGGATCAATTCAATTTGATTTCCACAATTGAATCAATTTCATCATATTACCACAATTGGATCAATCTCAATCAATTTCCACACAATGGGATCAATTTCATTCAAATTCTACATGATCGGATCAATTTCATTACAATCCATATCATGATCAAATTAATTTCATTACATTAAAATTCCAAGCATATGGATATATTGATCACATTAAATTTCAAACATAAGGATCAATCAAATTAAAATTTCAGATCATATTGGATCAATCACATGGTATATTTCATCCACATTAAAATTCTCAAGATTGATGGTAATTTTTCATTCATCACACATATAGATCAAGGGTTAAAATTATCATCATCACATAATCTGATTTCATGATAAAAATTATCAATCAATGGCTCCGATAAAATTATCACATAACAAATCTATGATAAAAATAACATTATCATCCAACTAATCAAATTTAATAACACCCATCAGTTAATCCTAATCAGAATTCATGTCCAATGAGATTGTAATAGGTGAGGGAAGATGGGTCTGGTTCAGTTGGGTTTGATGAGGTGGAGGCTACCTGGCTGGTTTTGATATGGTGTGTCAGAGGCGATTGGAGATGGTGGCGGATCTGGTGGAGCAGCAAGATTCATCGGTGGAGGTTACTGCAAGTGATAAAAAAGAAATATATCAAGGGGGACTTACCTGGAGGTTTTTTTTCTTCTCCTTCTTTTCTTCCCGATTCTTCTTCCTGCTCCTCTTTATCTGCTATTCTCTTTCTTCTCTCTGCCTTCTCTCTTCTTCTCCCCGTCCTCTCCTTCTTCTCTCCTTTTTTTCTATTTTTTTCTTCTCCTTTTAGTTTTAACTCTCCCTCTCTCCTCACGTTCTCCCACTTCTTTCCTTTTCCTTTCTTTCCATTTTTCTTTTAACTCTCCCTCTCTCCTCACGTTCTCCCCACTTCTCTCTTTTTTCTTCTTTTCTTTTTAGTCTTAACTCTCCATCTCTCCTCACTCTTGGGTAGGTCAGTCTCACTCTCTCTTGTCGAAGCCTTTTTTCAAAGCCCGAAGGCAGATAAGTCCTTACTCTGTGTCTCTGCATCCTGACCCGTTCTCCCACTTCTTTCTTTCTTTCTTTCTATGTTTCTTTCATTCCATTTTTTTCTCTTTCTATTCTTCTTTCATTCCATTTTTTTTCTCTTTCTATTCTTTCCTTTTATTTTTTTTTCATTTTTTCTTTTTTCCTTCATTGATCCTTTCCATTCTAAAAAGCCAAAACCAAGATCAATCCATCCTCTTTTTAACTTCTATTTTTATTTTCTTTCCACTCTTAACTCCAATCCAATTGATTCCATGTCTCGGATTTCCTTCTTGATTATATATATATATATATATATATATATATATATATATATATATATATATATATATATATATATATATATATATATATATAGTACAATGCACATGGGTTGAACCAAACCTGTCCGGATTGGTCTGAGTTAAACTGAGTGAGTCTGAACTAAGATTGACATGGGATTGGATTGGGTCATGATTGATTTTTCTCTCTCTATATCATTTCATAGGTCATTTTCGCCGTCATTCCGTATGGAATCTTTTGACGGATTCTATCTTAAATTTTCTATGTTCACTTTGTAGAACACTAAAAATGAATAATACTGGAGCTTGAATCACTTCATTTGGAAATAAAATAGTCAACTTATAAATTTCTGAAGTTTAAATAGGCCAACTTACAATAATTCAGCTAGCAACTCTCCATGGGATGCCTCGGAGACCTCTGCTTCAAATTCTTCATGTCCACTTTGTAGATCACCAAAAATGAAACATATTGAGACTTGAATCACATGATTTGGATGTCGGATAATAAAATTATGAGGAATTAAAGTTTAAGTGGGCATATCGGCTTGCAGCTCTGCATGGGATCTCTCGAAGACCTCTGCCCCAAATTTTCTATGTCCTCTTTGTAGAGCACCAAAATGAGGAATAATGACACTAGAATCATCTCATTTGGACGTTGGATGAGAAAGATATGAGAAGATGAAGATAATTTGAATGCAAGCCCCAAGATATTATAAATTTTCAGAAATACTCTTATTCTTATTCCCAGACTAAAATCGTCATATCTTCTCCATTTGACATCGGGATTGAGCGATTCTGGTCTCATTTCGAAGGTATTTCCAAGACCTACGCATCCATACAGGTTTCAGCCCATTTCTTTATTGTGGGGCCCACCAAAAACCTCCTCAAAGTCACAGTCAAAATCCAAACCTTGCATTGGGATTCACCAATCTGCCATATGATTTCACTTAAGCTCCTGGACAATGGGGATCGTCTCAGTTATTCTCAAAACATTATAGAGAGCATGACGGGGCTTATCGACTGTTATTTTTTAGAGAGTTTCACTCGCCTCCCCTGTATTTTCCAAACTTTCTTTTACTTCTCCTACTTTGATGTCTACTCTCCAGTAAGACTTTGTTCAACTAGGGATGGCAAAATAGGGTGCTTACACAAGGGATGGTTTAGACCTTTGTTATTGTTAGAGAAGCTTACCACTGTAAAATGTAGTCTTATCTTGGGCGATTTGGTTGGAATTGAAGTTTGTCAATGTGAGGTAACATCTTTTTCCTTTTTGTCCCATACTTCTTTTTAAGTTTCCATCTCAAAAGTTCGAACTAGTAAGTAGAGGGACTCTCATATATAAGGCACACATGGTTCCAAACTTAAGCAATGTGGAACGATTCCCAACACTCTCCCTCACGTGTTGCCCCTCTTTTAGGTGGTTGTACACGGGGAAAATGTGGTCTCACTTTTTGGGTGACCATGGTCCCACTTTGGGTGCGGTTCCCTCTGGTCTGTTCCCGGGTTGGGTTAGGGGAACATCCGAGTAGTTGCCTTTGTGGATTTAAACGTGCTCATAAGGTGCACAATAAGAATAAGACCAATAGAGAATTCATAAGGGACCATTTAAGCTACAAATCGTAATACTCCTAGAAAGGCATATTTCGAATATAGAGGGGTGAAAGTTTCCAACAATCCCTATTTTGGGTGACTGTAATGAGGGAACCTGAAGCTCTGATACCATGTTAAAATTCCATTTCAAAAGTTTGAATTAGTAAATAGAGGGACTCTCACATATATAAGTCACCCAAGGTGCCAGACTTAAACAATATGGGACTATTCCCTATACTTCCAACTAAACAACCCATTGAAAAGTTTTCTTTTGGAAAGTGTCATAGACACATCTGAAGAGGTTTCTTATACAAGTACCCCAGTTTTGACACATCACATGATTATTCTGACTATTGGATATCTAATAAATGGTCTCGATTAGCTGCATACTAATTTCCAAACTCGAATTGATGTAGGATAACCTAGGATTCTAGATTAACCTACACTAACACGATGGTTAACACAAAGATTCACTAAATAAGACTATCGAATGGGTAAGGACAGGGATGAGCAGCAATATACATAACATGCAAACATGACTAGAATCATAACAACCATATGTAAGAAACATTATAAGCCTAGGTAACATGCTTTCAACTCAACACTAGTCAATTAGGCTTCATATGAGACCAAAACAAACCACAGGTTAAGAAGCACTACTATGCAAGAACTTTTAACAATCCTAAAATTGCAAGATTAAATGCTTAGCAATAAAATAACCTTTGAACATGTAAAACAGAATTATTCTCAACTTAAAAAGAGAGGAAAACTAACCAAAACATGCTATATCTGAAGGTTCCAGTTGTAAGATATACACATGTAGTTGTTGTCTAGGTTAGCAATAAACCAAACACAACAATATACTATGGCAGAAATTATGTAGGAAAGATTACAGCAGAAACATTATGTAATAGAAAAAAAAAAAAAAAAAAACCCAGTTAGGGTTCAGCTCTATGATAGCAGCAATGGGGGGTTGGGGAATAGAAAAAGAAGATAAAAACAAAGGGGGAAGGGAAGGGCATGCCGAAAATAAACAGCCTTTAGGGCTATGCTCCTTGTACTCACCCTTAATTACAAGTGTAAGTAATGAAGATATTGGTACGTCGTCAGTCGTCACTGTTCTTGGGTTGGGACACCCTACACCGTACAACTCCTAGTCTAAAAATATCTACTATTTCATCCTCCTTATCCGAGATAATCTCATTAGGCCTATGCTCCTCGTACTCACCCTCCTTTTGAGTATGCTTGCCATACTCTTCCTAACCCACATACAGATTCCTATTTGGACATTCCCTAGAGCAATGACTGTAGCCTTGACATTTAAAGCATTGTACTTGGCTACTCTTTTTGGGTCACAAAATGCCTTTACCCTTATTGTCTAATGGACATGGATGGTTAGTGGTAGAGGTATTTGGAAGTAGTTTTCGAAAAATTAAACTCCCCAGATGGGAATCCATTTTTCTTCTGTGGTGTAAACTTCAAAGTCCCTTCTAACTCAAGTGCTATCCGAAAAGCCTAAGGGACATTTCTAACAAGGTGAGGTGCTAAGCATGACTGAATGTCATAGCTAAGCCGCGTTAGGAACTTAGATAATACCTGTTCGGCATCCTCTTGAGTCTGGCTTCATATTTTTAATTCGTTAAACTTAGCCATGTACTCGGTCACAGACATTTTACCTTGTTTCAAGGTGTTTATGTCTTTTAAAAGTTATAGCCTATAGGTGATAAGCAAAAACTCCTCCTTAAGCCTTTCTTGCATCTCAACCCAAGTTGAGACAAGCTCTTGTCCTAGGGTTTCCTCTTGATATTCCAACTCAATCCAAAAGTCTTAAGTAGCCCCAGTGAGTTTCATCTTTGCAAACCTAAACTGAAGCTCCTCAGACATCTCATAGCATTTGAAGTACCTATCCATCTGTTTGATCCATCCTAGGAGAACCTTGGCATCTATCTAACCATCAAAGTCGGGAACATCTACCTTGACCATTCTCCTAATATCCAATCCTCTTTCCCAATGCTCGTGATCCTCATCATCTCCAAAAGGAGAGTGATGCCTCTTACATTGGTATCCTCGATCTCTAAAGCCAGGTCTATTTCTACCATGTCCATGACCTTCGAAATTGTCACTCATCCTGTCATGGATATCAACATAATCCTTATGCCTCTCATTCCATGATTTTCTAGGATTGGGTTGGGGACTTCCCTTCAACGTTTATTTCCCTAGGCATTTTGGTTTAGCTGTCCATTAAGGTTCTGAACAGAAGCTTTAAGGGCAACAAGCCAATTGGTGATTTCCTACACACTTTGGGTATGAGTGTTAAGGCTGGTACTTTGATTTTCTTGGTCAGTCCTACTGGGAGCCAACTCTACATGGTTAGAATTTAGGACTTCTTCGAATCATTGAACCACCCTTTCAAATTGCTCCAATGTCATAGGGGTGTTAGGCGGGTTCGACATGTTTTGGTAATTTCTACCACTCTTAGCAGACATACAAAGGTTGACTCACAACTAGGAATCCTAACCAGCACCTAACTGATACTCTAGCCTAAGCTTTGGTACCAAACTGATGTAGGATAACCTAGGATTCTAGATTAACCTACACCAACACGATGGTTAACACAAAGATTCACTAAATAAAACTATCTAATGAGTAAGGACGGGGATGGGCAGCAACATACATAATATGCAAATATGACTAGAATCATAATAACCATATGTAAGAAACATTATAAGCCTAATTAACATGTTTTCAACTCAACACTAGTCAATTAGGCTTCATATGAGATCAAAACAAACCGCAGGTTAAAAAGCACAACTATGCAAGAACCCTCAACAATCCTAAAATTGTAAGATTAAATGCTTAGCAATAAAATAACCTATGAATTTTGTAAACAGAATATTCCCAACATAAAAGGAGAAGAAAACTAACCATAACATGCTATAGTTGAAGGTTCCAGTTGTAAGATATACCCATACAGTTACTATATACCCATACAGTTATTGTCTAGGTTAGCAATAAACCAAACACAGCAATAAACTATGGCAGAAATTATGTAGGAAAGATTACAGTAGAAACATTATGTACTAGAAAAAAAAAACCCCCATTTAGGGTTTAGCTCTATGATAGCAGCAATGGGGGGTCGGGGAGTAGAGAAGGAAGATAAAAACAAAGGGGGAAGCACCTGCTAGAAGTAAACGGTAGGGGGGGTTGTTGTGTGATACCATAGCAATGGGGAGGAGGTATGTGTTGTAACAAAACTAAGATTAAGATTGAGAGGGTAGGGGGTTGTACCGTGAGAAAGGAAAAGAGGGGGGGGGGGACGGGGATAGAAAAGAGAGAGATCGTGAGGGAGAGAGAGGGAGGAAAACCGAGAGCCTTTCTTCTTTTCTTTCTTTTTTCATTCAATATATCATGAAATTTAATAACGATATCTACCTATATAGGCTTACAAACCCAATTTATGTGGGACCCATAATAACTCAAAGAACTAAATAAAACATAGAAAAGGGAAACTAGGACAGATCCACCTTCCTATTACAACTATAACTAAATAAATAAAAGCAAAACTATGGGTCCACACAATAACTAATAAATAAAAAAAATGCCTAATAACATAAACTGATCAAATAATTTAATCCAACGGTGATGATAAAAGCGAAACTATGGGTCCACATAATAACTAATAAATCACAAATTCAACCATACATTATGCTCCCATGTATGTCCATGCACCCTCTTCTTTAATTTTTCTATGTTTTATTCTGTTACATGGCCAACTCTCTTTGAGCTGAAAATTGATATGTCAACATGGGACATTGAGATCTACCTGTCCACAAAATTTCATCATCATTAGCCATGGGTCAAAAATAGTGCCTATAACCAACATTGCCATAATGACCTCATGAGGCCACCTTTCCCTCCAATCACTTGTGTAGTTTCAGCATTTTCTTTTCTGTGTTGTTTAATGGTTTTATATTATATACTTGATTTGATAATCTACTTCTTTTCCTCCATTCTTAACCATCTATTTATATTCTTGGCTTTCTTAGCTAAAGCAAACATAATCTCTTTTCTTAAGTGCACATTACTCTTTTTATTACTTTAGTACTTTTACATGATACTCAATATTTTTTGCACAATCAATGAATCAAATCTCAATTGATGCATATGACTAAAGCATTTGTGTTTTTTTTTTTCATGCGTTAAGTGTAATATGTGATGATTTCACCATATGTATATACGCAGCAGATCCCTACGTCATTTAAATCAGAAAACTACCACATCTTCTGGCAATGGTTTAGTCAAAACTAGAGTAGCTATTTGGTCTCATTGTTGATCTCTCATTTCATTTTAGTTTCATTTATTAGTTTCCTTTACCAATTCGACTTGTTAGTTTCCTTTTCCTATTTTGAGTTTACTTGGTCTTTAGTTTGTGATTAGGTTATCTGACTTGTAGAGTTCTAGGTCTTATGTAATAGTTGTTTTCTATTTCTATAAATAAAAGCTACAAGGAAAGGAAAACACACACTCTCTCTTTTCTTTACACATCGATTTTCTCCATCTTCTCTTATTTTCTATTTTGTCACATGGTATCAAAGCGATTTTGATCTGCCGTTTTGAGAGTTGTCAAAGTTTTTTGTTATGGTGTGTAGCCACCACAACTACTACTAGTGCTTCACTACTTGTTTCCTCTACTATGCAGATCTGGAGTTACTTGTCTAAGTTTACTTCTGTTTTAGTCTGGTACTCGTTGCTGATATCGATATTGAAGACTTTCTTAGATTTTTTGAGGGTGTGCTACTGTCATTCAAAGTTTTTCGTTGTGATGTGCAACCACGGCTGCTGCATATTGTTCTGTGCGGCTGCACTATCTTACCTGAAACTGTTGAAAAACCTACTGCTGCAAAATATCTTTTTGCTGATATCAAGTCTGGGTTTCCTATGCATCTGCGTTAAATTATTTGGCTCTTGGATCAAGGAGCTGATTACTACAAAAGTATGTTGTTCAGGTTTGCTGCCGAATTATTTTTGAAGTTGATAGATCTCAAAAAATATACTGTTGCATGGGTACTTTGCTTCGTTGGGAAAATTGCTAAAGCTCCCTGGTTACAAACCCAATCGACCTAAAATATTGGGAACACGTCTCCTACCCTAGGGCAATTCAGATTGTCAAGTTTGAAGCTGAACCAAGTTGTCTTTCGGAATATCTGACCTTTTCTTCAGGGCTGCTTCTGTTCTACCACTAGAATCTAATTGCAAGAGATTGTAGCAACTTATTTCTTTATTTTGGGTTCTGTTGGTAAGTTCAATCAAGAGAATTGGCTGTTACGATTCTCCATCTGCAATTTTTGAGTCAAATCGAGGCCTGTCCCTCTCCTCCCAGTGATTCTGGGAGGACGCGGCAACCTATCTCGGATGGCTGCCACGTGGCTCTCGGGTGAATCCGAGACCCACGTCTGAGCCGACACCCCCTGTCGGCTCGGCTTGTCGGCTGGGTGTCGGCTCGGACGTGGGTCTCGGATTCACCGAGAGCCACGTGGCGGCCATCCAGGACAGGTTGCCACTATCCTCCCAAAACCACTGGTAGGAGAAGATGCGGATCCGTCGAGTGAGTTCTGATTCCTTGTGCAACCTGTTTTTAGTGATGGATTTCCTCTTATCGATTTGAGGTTAAGGATGACACTGTTTATGTAATTACATAAAAGACCCTGTTTAAAAACATTATTTGTTTCAGTTCCTTCTTGTATTTTTTGTAATACCCTTTTACTTACTATTTGCTTTCAGTTTGATCCTTTTGGTCCTAAGGTTCTGTTTACTTGACTCAATATTTGATAGTGCTGATTATTTATAGTATTACCATTCTTCATTTGTTTACTATCTTTGGCCCCTTGAACAGTGTGGTTAGTTATCAAATTGCCACTAGCTCTTTTCTGTGACATATTTGAGGTATTACTTTGCTTGGGTGGTCCCGTAAGTGTGACTATAATTTACAGAATTGCCATTAGATGTCTATATTTGTAGTTTATTGTTTTTACGGGTCCTAGATCACACTGATGGAATTTGCATGGAATGCTGATTATTATTTCTCATATATGGCATATCTGGGATTTTATTTGCTACCAAAACGGGGTGGTTCTTATTTATGGGTGTTCTCATTGGGTGTTCCCCTCCGTTATTTGTCCACATGGTGCGCTCCATGTGAGGGGGAGAGATAAGCATATATTTTGCTCCTGTTCGTGCTTGTTCATGGGACAAATACTTCTTGTCTTATCTGGAAAAGACACTTTTTATTGGTTTGTTCAAGTCTACACAAGTAAGAGAGACTCATGTCTGTTCATTGGAGAGACACTTCCATCACCTTTGTTTAGGTCTCTCATTGATGGGAGAGTATTATCAGTTGCACAAGATGCAACCCTTTGTTCAGTTGCACATGATGCAACATTTATTCAGATCTACTCATTGACGAGGGACTATTATTAGTTGCACAAGATGCAACCTTTTTATTCAAGTCTGCTCATTAAAGGGAGATTATTACTTGTTACACGTGATGCAACCTACTCTTTTTTGCAAGTGTTGAAGCCACCATTATTCTTGTTCCTGCTACTGCTGATACTATTGTTATTTGGTACATAGCGACCTATATTGTGTTGTTGTTGCTGTTTGGTTCACGGTGACCTATACTATCCTGCTTTTACTACTACTATTGCTACTGCTTTTGTTGATACATTGTTTTAAGCTGAAGCTTGCACTATTACTGTTGCTTCCGTTATTACATCATTTCAAGTTAAAGCTCTTATATTCCCCCATGCTCCAGCTTAAGGAGGGGGGTGTTAGCGTAATGATATAAAATACGTCATTACTTAATCATGTGCAACATGATGGACTTTTAATTAGTTTATTAGTTGGTTTTATTAGTTTTCTTTACCAATTAAGCATGTTAATTTCTTTTTCATATTTTGAGTTTACTTGGTCTTTAGTTTGTGACTCTGACTTGTAGAGTCCTAGGTCCTATGTAATAGTTGTTTTCTATTTTCTATAAACACAAGCTACGAGGAGAGGATAACACACACTCTCTCTTTTCTTTACAAATCGATTCTCTCAATCTTCTGTTATATCTAATTTTGTTACAATTACAAAGAAAATATTCCTATTAATAACATTAAAAGTAGATTAGTGGCGTTGGTATCTCGGAATGATGCATGCAAAGGTTGGTGGGAGGATCTGAAAGGGATGGAGAGTTGACATATGTATAAACAGAATGGGTGGCGAGAGGAAATGAAGAGGTGGTTAGATGATGAAATTAAGGTAAAAAGAAATGGTATGTAGGATTGTGCCCAACTCATTATGTCCTAAGTAAAATGGCAGAGGAGAAGTTGAGGAAGTTGATGAGGTTTGGGGGAAGGGAAATCATTGCAATGAATCGATCCCTCAATAAATTTCGTACCGAGATTCTGTCTCATGGCTTTTGAATGTAGGAAATCAGTCATGGAAGCATTTAAGAATGAGAAAATCAATATAATTAGGTCATATGACATACATGGGATTAGAAAGACACACCTAGTGACCAAAGTTGGTAACGAGGCAGAACAGCTTGGGTTTTTTAACAAGGTTTTCAATTCCTGTGTCTCAATATACAACCCTACAATAATTTTACTGGTAATTCAGGGCAGCATTTGGGCTATTTCTTAAAGAATTGAGGACAATTCGTGGGTGGCACATGAGCTATCCAAAAGAATGAAGAGAAGAGAATACGATTGATAGGATGGAATTTGAAGAAGAGAAAAAAGAAAGGGAGTTACTGAAAGAAAGAGAGAGAAGGGAGGGGAAGGGATTACCGTAAAGTAGAGGGGAAGGGATTACCATAAGGTAGAGGGAAAGGGATAACCAAGAGGGGAGGGGATTACCATAAGGTAGAGGGAAAGGAATAACCAAGAGGGGAGGAAGAAACCGTGAGAGCTGATAGAGAGTGGGAAGAAGATTGTTAGCGTTAGCGATACCGTGTGTCGCTTTGTACACATGGGTCCCACTGGTCCCATCTTGTTTTTATGGTTTATTTAGATTATTTATTATAAGTTTTTTTTATTATTAAGATTTATTTCCTAAGTTGTCTAGATTTCCTTTCCTAATTAGTTTATGATTGTAATTAGGGAAGTTTCTTAAATTATTGTTTCTCTTCTTCGATTATAAATAAAGAAACCACAAAGGAGATATCTATTCGGTTCTTGAGAATCGATCCTCGTTTCTATTTGTTTATTCTTTTTCTCTTTCGGTTTTGCTTGTTTTAATTACTTCGTTATTGCAAATTATTATATGGTATCAAAACAGTAAACTTGGCTTGCCGTTTTGAGAGTCCTTTAGGGTTATTGGTTGAGTCCTTTGTCTGGTATGGAGCCACGACTACTGCTACATTTGATATTGATGAAAATTGAAATTAACTAGAAATTTGTTCTGTGAAGGGTGTTGCTCGTTATGTTTTCCCGTCCTTCTCTCTCCCTTCTCATGGTTCTTATTATTCTTCTCCTTCTTTACTATTGATATTGTTTCTGGTTCCTAAATCATCAAAAAAAAAAAAAAGATACTATTTCTGGTTCTCACAGTTGCTCTGTTTTTGAGATCAAAGAATTTGATCTCAAATCAGCCTAAGATTTCAGTCGTAGGCTGCTTATCCTGGGGCAACTCAACCCGTTTGATTTCATGCCCAACCATAAACCCTATTGTGATTTACAAACCCCACTTAAAATCTGAACCTTGTTCTACTTCTGGAACCAATTTCAGAGATCCTAAATCAACTATTGTATGCTGTTTGAGGTGTTTGTGTTGTCGATTTAACAAACAAAGGGTTTAGTAACTTCATCCTAAAATTTCAGTTTGAATGATGCTTGCATGAGGAACTTCTCTCCTGTGAATCATCTACTATTCACCGGTTGGCTATCACGTGATCTTGAAGTGTGTCTGAAATTATAGAAGTGCCACTCATCATTATAAACTTCCTTTTAATTACACTTGTGCTATTGCACTTCAATAGGGTTTGCCTTATATATCACTACTTTACCATTAAGGGTCTGTTTGTTTGTTTCAAGGGAGATTAAAATTCTAATTATTTATCATTTTACTTTTCATTCCTTGTTAATTACCCATGGCTCCTTGAATAATGTGGTTAATTACCAAAGTGCTAGTTTCTCTTGTCTATGATATATTTGGAGTATTACTTAGCTTGGGTGGTCCCATAAGTGCGACTATAATTTACAAAATTACCATTGGACTTTTATATTTATAATTTATTGCTTTGGAAGATCCCTAGATCACATTGATGAAATTTACATAGAATGTTGATTATTATTTCTAGCATCTTTGAGATGTTATTTGCTACTAGAACGGGATGCTTAAAGATTATTGGGCTTTTATTTGTGAGTATTCTTGTTGGGTGTTCCCCTCCATTATTTGTCCACATGGAATGTTTTAAGTGAAGGGGGGATTATATATATATATATATATATATATATATATATATATATATATATATATATATATATATATATATATATATGCTCAAGTTCACTGAAGAAAGCTCAGCATACCTACTTGTTGCTACTACCGCATAATGCCTATCTATTGCACGTGATGCAACCTATAATTTTTTATTGGAAGCTTACTTGTTGTAACTACTACACTACTGCTTCAAGATTTTTCTTCAAATGTCTTATTCAAGATTTGTTGGTCTTGGCTTCAAGAATTACTGCTTAAGATTATTTTATTGCTATCTTTACTACCTGATGCAATCTCTACTACCTGCACCTGATGCAATCTCTACTACTTAGTTCACAGTGACCTACACTGTGCTATTGTTGCTGCTTGGTGTCTGCTCTATTACTGATGCTACTTCTATTTGGTTCACATTAACCTATATTGTGCTCTTATTGTTGCTTGGCACAGTGACCTCAAATTGTGCTGTTGTTGGTGCTGTTTGGTTCATAGTAACCTATACCGTGCTGCTACTACTACTGCTATTGTTGCTTCTGCTGATATGTTGTTTCAAACTGTAGCTCTTACATTCCCCATTTTCTAGCTTGAGAGGGGTGTTAGCGCTAACCTTACCGTATGCCGCTATGTGCATATGGGTCCCACTAGTCCCACCTTGTTATTTATGGTCTATTTAGATTGGTTATTACAGATTCCCTATATTGTTAGGATTTATTTCCTAGGTTGTCTAGATTTACTTTCCTAATTAGCTTATGATTGTAATTACGGAAGTTTCCTAAATTATTGTTTCTCCTCTTTAATTATAAAAAAAAAGGAACCACAAGAGGAGGAGATATCTATTCGGTTCTTCCTCTTACTTGAAGAATCGATCTTCACTTCTATTTGTCTATTTCTCTCTCTTTTGGTTTCGCTTATTTTGGTTATTTCTTTATTGCAAATTGTTACAAGGATTAACCAGAGGGAGAAACAAGAGGGGTTAGCGTGAGGGGAAGGAAAGTAGAGAGAATATCGAGAGGGAGAGAGAGATAACCATAGGGAAGGAGATATTATCAAGAGGGCAGGGGAGAGAAATTTCCATAAAGGGAGGGGAGGGGATAAACGAAAGGGAGAAGAGAGCATACCGTGAGAGGAAAAAGAGTGAAATTACCAAGAGATAGGAATCTTCAGTTTTTCTTTTCTCCATTACAATCGTCCTTGTTTATTATTGAGAAAAAGTAGCCTTTTAAAAGCTTACAAACCCAACTGCAACTTCAGTTTGTTACGTGGGTAGTAACCACTAACAATTAAAATAAAATAAAAAACAAATAAAAGAATTGGGATGGACCCTTTAACAACTAACAAAGAAATCCTAGCTACACAATAAGATAAGTAGTAAAGTGAACTAAGGACTCAAACACTAAACAACTAATAAAAGACTTATCCACATTGCAGTTTCTATGGTGCTAAACCTGGGATGGGAATGGTCCTCAGTAGAAGGGTCCATTCTCTTATTGCTAGTTAACAAAGATCTCACTGATACAATGATATTAGTGAGCTCCTAAAGGGTTGAATTCCTGACTCTAGAAATTATTCCTACTATCTTATGGCACTTTGAGGAAGATCCTGGATGATTTCTTTGAAGGACTGAAATCATAGACAGTTTTGGATCATTTTCCTGTAGGGGATGATTATGTACTTGTACTAATATCCCAATCTCCAAATAAGAAAATTACTTCAAGCATGTGAAAAAAGTAGAGATGGGCTCATTCTGCTCTCAGAAAGTACTTTTGACTCATAAGTATGTTTTTCTAATTATGCTCACAAAGAGTAATTATAAGGAGTAAATTGGTGCTTGGTAACTGGGTGAGAAAATTGCTTCCAGAATTAAAAAACCAGCTGCGATTTGGATGTTGCAACGGCGATTCCTCAAGAGTCAGTATTTATTTGCTGTATCAAAAGTGTCCACAAATGTGAATTTTTTTTTTTTTTTTGTTTTTTGCTCTGTCAAAAGTTCTCACCATGCACATTCTGAACCAAAACTGCTCTCTGTGAAAAAAAAAAAATAGAATGACGAGCCAAATACTATTCGACCCATAATCTGCTCTTGGAGAGCAAGAAAACATTGAAAACAGTTCTGGAGAATGTTACCAAATGCAGCTATAGAAAACAATCACATCCACCTCTTGATCATCTTTCTTGTGGGAAACCTCAGGAAGAAGAAGGTGCACGTGAACCTGAAGGTCGTCTATTCACGTGACAAGTCTTAGTCAAAACAGTGTTAGTCAAGTGGCAAAACAAGATTAAAAATCCAATGGAAAAATGAAAGTTTTCTAAAAATATATATTAGTGACTAAAACTACAAGGAAATATTTCAATATATGGGAGGTTTTATGGTTGAATGTAATTCTGAAATTTGATAGGTAGCTAATCTGGACTACTTTCTAGATATCCATATGGTCAAGATTGCAATATCACTCTTCCATGAGGAAAAAACAAGGTGCAGTCTAGAGATGCTCTCAGGTCTTGCTGGACTATAAATACTTTGGCCTTCTTTTATTATTCACTCTGTTTTGTATTTGCAATGTTTCTTTGAAAAGGAACTTTGAACTCTTTTCATTTTTCCTGGTGTACTCACCTTGTTCGGAGAACTGTATAATGAGTTTCTACCTACTGAAAAAAGGAACTTATTGATAATGGTTTGACTTATCTATGAAAGACAGTTGTCCATAGTAATTATAGAGTGAATGACTTACAAATAAAGAAAAAGAGTAGGTGAGGTAGGTGAGGATACATTGAACCTACACATCACATCATTGTGCGGTAGATGGGTGGTGCAGCTAATACCATCATCAGTCGCACCACTTGTGTGGCTGATACCATCAGCTGGACCTTTACATTAACTCTGAGTTCCAATACCCCCCCCCCCTCTTCAAGTTGGTGCATATATATAATGCATGCACAAATTGGACAATATCATATGAAAGGATTTCCCAGGCAGTCATTTGGTGAAGATGTCTGTCAGTCGATCCTCTAATTTGACAAATGAAACTTGAATCTGTCTACTGTCAAGCTTTTCTTTGATGAAGTGATAGTCTATCTCAACATGTTTCATCCTATCTTGCTGAACTGGATCATTAGCAATGCTAATAGCTGTTTTATTTGTCATAATGTCATAATACAAGGTCATGGATTGAGGACATAGAACCTTCAAGTCTTTGAGTAACATTTGTAACCACAAGAGTTCGCATATTCCATGGGCCATTGCCCTGTATTCTGCCTCTGTATTGGATTGGGCTGCTACATTCTGCTTTTTACTGAACCAAGTAACCAGATTTTCGCCCACAAAAGTACAGTAACTAGATATAAACTTACAATTTGGATTGCCTGCCCAATCTGCATCAATATAAACCTCTACCTTTACGTGATTATGAGGTAACAGGAGAATCCTTTTTTCAGGAGATGTCTTTAGGTAATGAAGTATCCTATAGACAGCATCCATATGTGTAGAGTATGGGTCATGCATGAACTGGCTTACCAAACTCACTGCAAATGCAATATCTAGTCGTCTATGTGCAAGGTACATAAGCCTGCCAACTAATCTTCGATCATGCCTTTATCTACTGGTGTTCCTTCCTTTTCCCTGAGTTTAGTAATGGGATCTAGAGGTGTATCACATGGCCAGCCCCAAGATTTTCTGTCTCTGAAAGGAGATCAAGAACATACTTCCTTTGAGAGAGAGAGATGCCTTTTGTGGATCTGGCAACTTCAATCCCAAGGAAGTACCTAAGTTTTCCAAGATCCTTGAGTTTCAAACTCCTTTCCCAGAAATGCCTCCAGAAATGATGATACAATTTAGAAAAAATTTCATCTAGACCCCATCAAAGATTGCTAACATCATCTACACCCACAAGAATGCAAAAACATCATCTACACCCCGAAACTTTGACTGTGCTAATCAAAGAAGTCCACTCCATCAGTTGATTTATGTTAGATGTTGACGTCAGGTGGATTGGAATATTTGAAAGATGATAATACCCTTTTGACCTGTTGAAAAAACCACTATACCCTTTACCCAAACCCTTCTCTTCCACTTGTGCATTGCTTCCTCTCTCTCTCCCTCTCTCTCTCTCTCTCTCTCTCTCTCTCTCTCTCTCTCTCTCTCTCTCTCTCTCTCTTTCTTTCTCTCTCTTATTCTGTTTTTCGACCTGGGTTCTCTTCTCCGGTAAGCCCTTATTTAGATCTGTGAGGTTCCTTTCTCTTCAAGTCTCTGAATCTCTGAGGTTCCTTTCTCTTCAGATCTATGTTTTTCTTTCAGCTCTACATTCTTGTTTTGTCTCCACTATTTTTTTCAATTCTTAAACCTGTTTTCTTCAGATCTAAAGTTTTCTACATCACTCCTAAAACGTTTTTCAGATCTGAGTTTTCTTCTAGTTATTCTCTTCAGATCTGAGTTTTCTGAATCATTAGGAATGAATCACCATCCTATTGTGGGTCTTTCGTTGAATCCTCCAAATAACTAATGATTCCATCTCAACCCCCATATCATGATATCGTGATTGAAGACATTTTTAGTGAGGTTTCGTTCGAATCACAGTAGTAAAACAGAAATTAAAGTTACAGACAAAATTACGACAGAAGAAACTCCAATGAATCATTTATATTTTACCAACAAAAAAAAATGAATCATTCATAGATCTTTACCAAGTCCATGAGGATTGCTTCTCACTACAGTGGACCAGAAAACAAAAATATCGCCTGGATTGGATAGAACCAAATCTGAAATCAAATCTTAGCGAATGATTAAAGCTTGGAGGTGTAGGAATACGGAACCGATATGAGATCCAAAGATGAGAATTGAAGAGCTGATATACATGCTTCTCTCTAAGGATTCATAACTTTCCCTTATATTTTAGTAGAAGAAAAATAAATCATAAGGAAAGGGGAAAAGAAGAAGAAGACACACCATGGAAAAATAATCGCAGAAATCATATCGGGCAAGGAAGAATCCTGAGATGGATCTTCGAAGTCAGCCGGGTCGGGTTGAAAACCATAGCGAAATCGGGGTTGGTCATGATAAATACAATTATGATTTGAAGGATAAATTAGTAAATGAACATAATTTTTTAATTTTACGATTTATAATTTTGAGGGGTAAAATTGTATTTTAATAAATTTAGTGATTTTCGTCAGTTAAGTGGACCTAGGTATGTTTTTGCATTCTTATGGGTGTAGATGATGTTAGCAATCTTTGATGGGGTCTAGATGAAATTTTTACTATAATTTACATATATTAATAGAGCTGTAAAGGCGCTAGGTGAGTGCTTTATAAGCAAAGTATGGTCAACATTGCTTTGAACATAACCAAATGTTATCATAGCTTTATTAAATCTCCCAAACCATGCTCTAAGGGACTGTTTGAGGCTATATAGTGACCGTTTCAATTTGCATACATTCCCTCTACTTCTAGCATCTGGAAGCCAAGTGGACAATCCATGTAAACTTTTTTTCAGTGAGTTCTCCATGGAGGAAGGCATACTTCACATCTAGCTGTTGCAAATCCTAATTATGATGTACGGCACATGACAAAAGAACCTGTAAGCACCCCATTTTTACCATTCCCAGTTGAACAGAGATCTACAAGTGTGTGGACAACAAGAAAAGGGAGAGGAGTGAAAATTTTGGCAAAGTATAGGGGAGATGAGTGAAACTCTCTCAAATCCATCAATCGATCAATCCTTGCATGCTCTCTATAGTGTTCTGAGTTGAATTGAAGTGTCCTCCAGTGTCCAGGAGTCTAAGTGAATCCATACGACAAGTTTGTGGGTCACAATGCAAGGTTTGGAGCTGCAACTGACATGGATGCGTAGGTCTTGGAAATACCTTCAAAATAAGACTAGAATCACTCAATTTCGATGTCAAAAGAAAAAGATATAAATATCCAGGGGTTTGTATGCAAATTATTGTAAGTTTAATTATTTAAATTTTATTTTCTCATGTCTTGCTCATCCGACCTCCAAATTCGATGATTCAAGCTCCATTATTCATCATTTTTTGTGCTATACAAAGTGGACGTAGAATCTAAAGTAGAGGCTTCCGAAAAATCCCATGCAAAGTTGCAAGCCGAAATGGCTCATGAAATGATAAAGAGAGAGAAAACCCAATTAACCCAGCTCAATTTAAGCCACTCTTGGGCCAACCTAGTCAACCCAAGTCGGTCCAACTCAGTCAATCTCGATCTGTCTAGCCCAGTCCAACCCAGACCAGTCCGGACCAAATCGATTTACCCATGTGCATATACATCACGTACATTTTAAATATTGCATTATATAATACGTATTGTAATATACATTATGTTATGTGTCATATATTATTATGATATATAATTTTATATATTACATATCATATTGTATTAAATAATATATGATGTCGGATATGCATGAGGATTAGATTAAGAATGAAAAATGGCGTATCTCGGTCCTGGGTTTTAATATGGAAAGAGAGAGATTGAGTGAGATCGAGAGAGAGATTTAGGCCCCGTTTGATAACACTCCAGCTCCCATAGAGCTACTTCTGGTCCAAAGTCATTTTCTACTTCTTCTCTAGAGTCAAGATTTTTGGAGTAGAATGTTGTTTGATAATGCTGCTCCAAAATCATAAGATTCTACTTCCAGAATGCTGTTTGGTGGTGGTGGGGGGGGGTGGTGGTAGTGGTGGTGCTGTTGGTGGGTGGTGGCGGCGGCGGTGCTGGTGGGGGGTGGTGGTGGCTGCAGTGGTGGTAGGTGGTGGGTGGGTGGTGGTGGCGACAGTGGTGGTAGGTGGTGGTGGGTGATGGTGGTGGCGGCGGTGGTGGTAGATGGTGGGTGGTGGTGGTGGCAGCAGTGGCGGTGGTGGTGGTGGTAGCAGCGGCTGTGGGTGGTGGGTGGTGGTGGTGGGGATGGTAGCGGTGGAGGGGTGGTGGTGATGATGGTAGTGCCAGTGGTGGTGGTGATGGCAGTCAGTAATGGTAGTAGCTCCGGAGCAAGAGAAGTGAGTTTTTTTAGCTCCCAGAGACATTTTTGGAGCGGTTCACTCCATGGGAGTCAAAACTTAAATCGTGCTTATCAATCGTCATTCTACTCTAGATTAGCTCCGGAGCTAAGAAGTAAGGAGCTGGAGTGTTATCAAACAGGGCCTTAAAAGCTAGGAAAGAATAAGAACGGAATAATGACAGGATGAAAAGAAGTTGACAAAGAAGTGGCTCTCGGCCAAAAAAAAGGAAAGAAAATTGGAAGAGAATGGAAACTCCAGAATTCAAAGAAAAAAAAATGGGAAGATGGAAAGGAGAACATGCATGAGGGACCGAATAGAGAATGGAAAGAATTTGGAAAGAATAAGAAAAGAGGAGAATCGGCCAGAATTGAGCAAGATCGAGAGAGGCTGACCAAAGAATAAAATCCAGTGGGGAGGATTTTTGAAAAGAAGAAAACAAATAAATAAAAGAGAGAGAGAGAGAGGGATCTCAGTCAAGAGGGAGCCTGACCAAGAGACTTTAGGAAAGAAGTTGAAGAAGGAAAAGAAAAGATTGAGGCAGAGAGAAAGATCGGTTGTGAGATCAATA
Organism: Protea cynaroides; assembly: GCA_028583415.1. NCBI lineage: Eukaryota > Viridiplantae > Streptophyta > Magnoliopsida > Proteales > Proteaceae > Protea > Protea cynaroides. Next base: position 35,614,343 of record CM053271.1, read on the forward strand.
AAAGAAAAAAGAGAGTGGCTCAGAAGAGGAGGGAGATTAGAAATCGAGAGAGGATTGAGAGAATAGAGAGAGATATTCAGAAAGAGGAGGACTGACAGAAGAAGAAGAAGCTGGAAAAGAGGAGTAAAAGCCGAAGAAGAGAAGAGAAAGAGAAGAACAGAGGGAGAGAGAGATCGCAGGTAAGCACTACACACCTCACCCCCGCCTTGCTGTAAATCCTCCACATGCGACACCTTGCACTGATCTGCACATCTCATTAAACCAGGCCACCTACAACCTGATTTTCAAACCTTACTACCCCACCATTAGACACCTATAATCTCCATCTCCCTTACATCTGCCCATCCCAAAACCTTGCTGCCTTAACCCCACGGAGCACTACCTTCACTTGCCTATCTCACAAACCATTCCCTAAACCCCACAGATCAGCAACCACCGACCACCTAAAACCATACCACTCCACCTGTTATCAGCCATAGCCCCACCGACTAGAACCTGAAACTAACTCCTCCATCACCTGTGCATCAACCACCGAACCCATCTATTGAACTGAGAACTCCCTTAGCCGTAACATCTCTATAAACCTCCCTCAAACCCACCCATTTATCACCACTGATTCTGTCCAACACTTAACCTAATTTGAATGTTTGATGTCATCAATTTCTATGATCTGAAATTCTAATGTACGTAGTCTGATTCTATGATTTGAAATTTAATAAAATTGATCCCATATGCTTGGAATTTTATGTAATAAAATTGATCCGACATGATATGAAATTCTAATGTGTTTGGTCTGACTCTATGATTTGAAATTTGATGAAATTGATCCCATATGCTTGGAATTTTATATGATGAAATTGATCCGACATGATCTGAAATTCTAATGTGCTTGGTTCGATTCTATGATGGGAAATTTAATGAAATTGATCCGATATGATCTGAAATTCTAATGTAGTTGATCCAACCACATGATCTGAACTTTATGAGAATTGATCATGACCATATGATTGAAATTTTAATGAGTTGATCATGGCCATTGATTTGGAATTTTGATATGATTAAAATTGGCCAAAATTTTGGAATTTTAATGAGTTGATCATGGTCATTGATTTTGGAATTTTAATGTGATTAAAATACATCCATTGATCATAAATTTTCAGTGTGAATTTTAATATGATCATTGGATGATCGATTCTGATTCTGAACGGTTGGATTATATTTGGATGTGATTTTAAGCAATCTCAACCATTAGATTATCTTTGGATGATCGATTCTAATTCTGAATGGTTGGATTATCTTTGGATGTGATTTTAAACAATCTGAACTGTTATATTATCTTTGGATGATCGATTCTGATTCTGAACGGTTGGATTATATTAGGATGTGATTTTAAGCAATCTGAACCTTTAGATTATCTTTGGGAGTGATTTAAATGAATCTGAACAGTTGGATTACCATTTTGAGTGATCTAAACCGTTGGATTGTCATTGTGAGTGATTTTGAGTTAGGATCTTAATCATGGGTATTTTTGAACCGTTGGATCTTGATCATGGGTGTTTTAAATGAATTTAAACCGTTGGATCTTGATCATATGTGATTTAGATGAATTTGAACCATTGGATTGATGTTAGGAGATCTGAGCCTTTGATCTTGGCTGGCTAGATGAAATCTGAGTTGTTGATCATAATAATAATGTTTTGAAGAGATCTAATCGTTAGATTGAGAATTTGATCTTGATACATTGTTAAAGAGATAAATTAAATTTTGAACCATTGACCGAGGATCTGTTTTTTTGATACATTAAGAGATTCACATTAAATATCAATCATAGATCTAGAGAATCATTTCTGGTACACACTGAAATATACTTTGTTTGAGAATGATACATAAGATGCATTGTTTGTCATTTTGATACACATATTTCTTGCTATACTTGTTCACATGCCTTTTTTCTATACATGATATGATACATGTTGCTTGCCTTGCCTAATTAATATCTATTATAGTAATAACTTAATTTCTACTACACCTTAGTCGAAATGTCATAGTTGTACACCTAGCAGACATATTAGGTGTGGGGACGTGCATTTAGACACCTACATTGT